>CM050168.1:37449189-37504189 GCA_027410445.1 Discoglossus pictus
TGACAACCACATTAAATTCGAGCCCCGTATCGGTAACGTAAGACCCATGAGAACTGCTGCGGGCTTAAAATCTGGCCGCGTTATGGTGCTATTAAATTAGACTCAACCCGTAACTCAATCATTTAACGCTGGATTTGCAGCCCTGCGCAGGATCAATTAGTCAAACCCGTAGTTACGGGTTTAGACGGAGCCAATAGAAAAAGAGATCATCATCATTATGTCACTGAAAAAGGGGAGATTGGATTTCAAAGTCCTACGGGCTAAAGTTACAGTTTGCGATCGGACATTCAAGATGTAATGCAATATTGATAAAGCCGTAAATATGATATTCTATCACATGCGAGTTCCATTATATGTATTAACACATTGATTGCCGGGATCGATATAACACAAAATATAAACATAAATTAAAGTAGTTTTTGAGCTGATTTGCGGGCTTGAGAATGTTGTGCTATTAATTCTAAGACCTAACATTAAATGTACAGTAGTGTGTTTTTTATTTGCATTACAGGTGCTACGTATTGGACTTTACCCCCTTGCGGGTCCTCTCCAGCACTCTTAGGGCTTTGGGCTCCATTTGCGTGTTATAGGCTAGCTCACGGGTGACTTTTTTGCAATTTAATACAATATAATTTAAACAAGTAGCGGTTACGGGCTTGACATATGAAAGGATTTGCGGGCTGCGAAGTTTAACGTTCACATCCCAAAGGCATTTTTCAACATTCCTTCGGCTTACCCCGCAAGTCGCCTGTGGGGAGGTTTAAGAGGCCAATTTAATAGTTTGAAGTCATGCGAGCTACGCTACGAGCTACGATTTTCCAAAACGTAGCAATTTAATGAGGCTGTGAGAGAAGCTCCTCCTCTGACTAGCTCCTCACTAACTCCAAGTTCTACCTACCACGACTTGACGATCTACTGGCAGATCAAGATCTACCTTTTCGGTTTGAACCATTTTGGCACAATATGATGTGTAATTTAATGGTCCACTGTATTTTAGGAAAACCCTCTCATGTTTGTGAAATATGTAATGAACTAGCAACATTACTAGCATTTGCATATTTTAAAGAAAATCTTAAATGTTGCAGATTGTTAGCTTTAGAAATGTTCCATCTTGCTGCTATCTTGGAGCCTGAATGGTTGTGACTACCTTACTTATCAGGGATGTGTAGGAAGGATGTAGAGGGAAGAGAGATTTGATAAATCTTTGTATCCTTTAGAACTTTATATCAACTATTTTCCTTTGCACGTGCCCAGATGCCAGCAGCTTGTACTTATAACTGCAAGACTGCTCCTGCAGAAATATAACTTCCTCTTTTACATGTAACCTTCATCAAAACAATATATCTCCAGGCTACAGCAAAGATTTTTTTCTGATTAAAAAAAAAACATTTTACCACATTTTTGCTGTGTAAATATGGTTAGTCAGAATTAAACATTTCAGACATATTTATTTGTATTCACCATACAGTGATCTCTAAAACTACAAGTACTTAATCAATTTAAAGTTAATTACTAAACACATTTGAATTTTATTACACAATGGCTAAATTCAATATTATATTTTTCTTCTGCCAATCAGCCTTTGTGGTCCTCCCACAAAGCCCTTGCTTTTATCATTGTATTAGATTGTAATACTTTATTACTGATATTTATTAATGGTTACTCCCTGATAGTCTGTACGATGTCAGATTGATTTAATTAGATAGGGCCTCATTCAATTGCAATTTTGCCAATTGAATAGAGCTCTAAATAAGCACATAGCATTATTTTTTTAAATACTTTTTTAGTTGGTAAAAACCTTGCTTTTGGATAGATGTTTACTAACTAAAAACTTCTTTAAAAAAATATGCTATGTGCTTATTTAGAGCGCTATTCAATTGGCAAAATCGCAATTGAATGAGGCCCATAGTAATTAAAATGTTTGACATTGCTCTCAACCAAAAAGCAATTGCTAGTATCAATCTGAGCATGTGCAAAGATTACATTTTAGAACAAAACATGCTTTCACCTTAAGTACTGGAATTGCATTTTGTTTCCTGATAAGCATATTTAAGGCTATTGTCTTTTTCTTATGTTTCTACATACTTTTGTATAAAAGCTAACAACAAATCCGGAAAAACATTATGGTCCTCATTCAATTTGAATTTTGGCAATTGAATAGGGCTCTATATAAGCACATAAAAAAAATTTGACATCATTTTTTAGTTATTGAAAACCTTGGTTTTGGATAGAAGTTCAGTAACTAAAAAGTTCTGTGAAAATGTTTTGTATGTGCTTATATAGAGCCCTATTCAATTGGGCAACTCGGAATTGAATGAGGCTCTATGTGTACAACGGTATTGTATTGTGTGTAATATTCAATGCAGTTGGCTGTTTATTTATAGATTTTTATTTATATTATTTATATTTTAGTAACAATTTAAATGAACATAAAACTTTTTTTTTTGCAGAATTGAATGTCAGTCTGCAATATAAAATTAGATTTTTCATGGAGAAACCTATATTCCACATTGCGCCCTTACCTCCTGAATACAAGGTCAAATGAACAATACAAATCCCATTAACACTAACAATGGGGCAAATATAGCATAGAAGTCCACAAGAGGACGTGGAATGTTCTGTATTGTCAAGAAATTGTCTAAATAAACACAGTATTGTTAGTAATATTTTTTTATCACAAAATGTCAATAACAAGGTTATCCCAAAAATATTATGTTGTATATTAATATACATTTTTAAGTTGTCTGATCTATAGACAAGTCAATAAATAAGTTAAATGAAACATTTAAAAAAAAAAAATTATTGTTTAATTCCTCCAGTTTTCTAATCATATAAGATCCACAAAAATGTTTTAAAGAGACATGTTTCTTATATTGTTTAATTCCTCCAGTTTCCTAATCATATAAGATCCACAAAAATGTTTTAAAGAGACATGTCTCTTATATAATTCTCTCATGTGTAGGATTTACATACGTGGAGCTTATTGCATTAAATTGAAAGTTAAAATTCTACTTTCGCTTTTGCCACAATGGGAAGACCGCCTTCTGATGATTTCCACTTTGGTTGTGTCAGGGCACTGTTATGAAACTCAACGGAGAAATCATTTACTCCACTAGGCTGATTGGCTGCCACATATCTGTTTTTTGGAATGTGTTGTACAGTAGCACGATTTAGCGCACGTGCTGAAGCTGCGCCGTCTTATGGGCGCCGACAATTGGGCATCACACACATGTGCACAGGCCTGGAAGCGCACCCCATCTCACTTTAATTTAAGTTAGCACTATAAGCCACTTTTTTTTATATAAGCTTTTAAGATATTACAATAACGGTAAATGGGCCCTCTAACACAGCAAAACACTGACGTACAATCATCGAGAGAATGGTGCATTAAATTGGATTATATTATTTTAATTTAAAAAAATCAGTTTAAATATATAATGATTAATGGATATACAGCTGTGTAAGCCATGAGCATACAAACAATTTTAGTGGAAATATAATTTTTTTTAAATTCTATTTGTTAGATTTATCCATTTGGTCTGGATTAAAAACTCCCTTACTGTAAACAAGAAGTTCTGATACAGGGACATATTTTCCTAATACAACTATATAATTTAGATGGATTCGGTTTAAAGGACCACTGTGGTCATTTTTTTTTCTCCTGTACGGTATTTTGAATAACTAAACTTGATGATTCGGAAAATGTTTTAAGAAAGTAAAATAAAATAAACACAGCCTTTAAATATTGAACTTGTATATACAAATATTCTTTACTATAAACTTATTTTTTCTTTACTGAGCCTGCATCTGGCAGCTCATGTCACAACAGGGCGTGTCCGTGTAAAGAGCTTTGCATTAGTGCCAATAAAAGCACTGGAAGTTGGTATTGCAATATTCCCATTATGGCACACCGACTTCAGCGCGACTTCCTAATGCGCTCCGATAAGAAAGCGCTGACAAGAGGGCTCGGACCATAGAGCGCAATTGTTGAGTACTCAAAGAATAGGCGCCGACCAAAGATCCTCTATACTGTTTCTCCATCCTCTATGCTGTCTTTCCACCCTCTCCATGTTCTGCTACATACTGTGGCTCTCATTCAATTGCGATTTGGCCAATTGAATAGGGCTCTAAATAAGCACATAACATATTTTTTTTAAAGAAGTTTTTAGTTAGTAAGCATCTATCCAAAAGCAAGGTTTTCACTAACTAAAAACTTCTTTAAAAAAAATATGCTATGTGCTTATTTAGAGCCTTATTCAATTGGCCAAATCGCAATTGAATGAGACCCTTACTAACTAAAAACTTCTGTAAAATAATATGTTATGTACTTATTTAGAGCCCTATTCAATTGGCCAAATTGCAATTGAATGAGGGCCTATATGTCCTGGTCCCTGTGCTCACAGACAGACTGACAGATACTGCATTGCGCAGAGCACATAATTCTACACAATCAGACTCACAGGCCCTCATTCAATTGCGATTTGGCCAATTGAATAGGGCTCTAAATAAGCACATAGCATATTTTTTTTAAAGAAGTTTTTAGTTAGTGAAAACCTTGCTTTTGGATAGATGCTTACTAAGGGCCTCATTCTATTATCGGCCGTAAGGCTGCGATTCCTTGCGGGGGTTCAGTTAACTCGCGATTCTATTATACGGCCCCGCAAGGATCTCCTTTTACTGCCGGCCGCATATCTTGAAACCGGCCGTAAGCTGTGAAATATAAAAACTCAAAAATAAATTCAAGCCTGCACTGTACAGCTCTGTAAATGCTAGGGATCATATTGGGGGACATGAGGATTAAAAGGAACCCACTCTCAAGCTTGCACATCAGCCCAAACCCGAGTTCAAATTAACTGTTTATTTTCCGGCTGCGGCGTGGGTGTGTCTGAGGTGCTCCAAGCACTCTGGACTTTTTACATGGATATTTTACGGATATTAAAAATAAAATATTTTACGGATTTGAGTACAGGATAATTATGTGCTATTTTTTCTAACACCTAAAATCCCTTTATAGTCTTCGCAAAGTGCAGGATGGCTTTATTTGAGCTATTTTATGTGCTTAATTGGTGCTAGCGAGACCTCTTTCCTGCAAGTAAGCTGCGGCTCGCTTTTAGCCTTGCAGAGAGGTTTCCCGGAGCAATTGAATTGCAAATCTCTTGCGGACGTTTTAGATCAAAGGCTTTCCTCCGGCGCGAGCGGCCGCAAGAGATAGCAAGGCACCGGCCGCAAGCCTGCCGGAGCCTCCGACCGTAAGGGAATAGAATAGCAGAATAGCTTGCGGCCGGTCCTTGCGGCCCCGCAACGGCTGCGGCCGATAATAGAATGAGGCCCTAACTAAATACTTCTTTAAAAAATATATGTTATGTGCTTATTTAGGGCCCTATTCAATTGGCCAAATCGCAATTGAATCAGGGCCACAGTGCCAGGCTTTAACCCTCTGCTGCAGAGCAGGATGGGGATCACCTACATCTGTGCCATAGGGACCAGATCTTACAGACCATAGATGGTGCAATAACCCACTCTATGCCAAAGAGCACTGCACATACTGGTAAAGTACATGTTAATCCATCCTATGCCAGATATATACAAAGACTAGGAAAGGGCATGTTAACCCACTTTCTGCCAGAGAGAACAATGCATAGACTGAGAGACAGCATATTAACCCTTTAGACAGGACAATGATAAATGAAGGGGATCTATTACTCTGTTAATAGCTAGAGATGTGCAGAGATTTCTACCACAAAGATGAATCATATCGATAGGGAGAGGCTTCTTAACCCATTATATACCATTGCTAAGGCAATGCATATTAACCCATGTGTATGGGGGTAAAAAGAGAATTGATAAGCCTCCATCTACTCCCCTCTTCCTCCTCCTGCCCTCTGCTGCCCTAAACTGCCCCCATCTACCTCCTGCTACATCCTCCTGCCCTCTGATGCCCTACACTGCTTTCATCTACTCCCCTCTACCTCCTCCTGCCCTCTGCTGCCCTACACTGCCACCATCTACCCCCGCTACCTCCTCCTGCCCGCTGCTGCCCTACATTGCCCTCATCTACCCCCACTGCATGCTCCTACCCTCTGCTGCCCTTCACTGCCCCCATCTACCCCCCACTACCTCCTCCTGCCCTCTGCTGCCCTACACTGCCACCATCTACCCCCCGCTACCTCCTCATGCCCGCTGCTGCCCTACATTGCCCTCATCTACCCCCACTACATGCTCCTACCCTATGCTGCCCTTCACTGCCCCCATCTACCTCCTGCTACATCCTCCTGCCCTCTGATGCCCCACACTGCCTCCATTCACTCCCCTCTACATCTTCCTGCCCTCTGATACCCTACAATGCCCCCATCTGCACCCTGTCTATAGTGCAGGTGAGCAATGCGCATGCCAGCACAGGTAGATGGTAGGTGGGCACAGTATCCTAACCCCTACCCTAACCCTTACACCCCTACCCTTACACCCTTACACCCCTACCATAACCCTTACACCCCTACCCTTACATGCCTACCATAACCCTTACACCCCTACCCTTGCAGCCCTACCCTAACCCCTAACCCTAAATGCTACCACCCCTAAGCCAACCTTACCTGAGGTCTTGCCGGCCCTGCGTCGGGTCCTGAGCAAAGATGTCGGGTCCTACGCAAAGATGTCAGGATCAAGCAAATAACGGGCGTGCTTCTGTGGGTGCGCGCATGCATTGGCGTGCATTTGTCGTTGCGCATTTAAATCGCTCTGAGAAGTCATGCTACCTCCCGTTACACAGACAGACACTGCCTGTCTGCATTCAAAGTCTATATATATGTATATATATATATATATATATATATATATATATATATATATATATATATATATATATATATATATACAGTAAACTCCTGATTATCCGGCACTCAACTAACTGGGACTCTCAAACAACCGGAACCTGCCTCTATTTGACAAAAACTCTCACGTAATCGGCTTTATCCAGCACAACCTTTTCTTTATTTTTTTAGCTTGAAATGACTCGTTAGATTAGTTAGCAGTAGCTGTTTTATAGATAGTTTAAGGGTTTTTAAGGGGGTTTAGGGTTAGTTAGGGCTTTCAAAACAGATACTCTCAAACAACGGGCAACTACACTTATCCGGCAATAGGCAATCCCCATAGGTGCCGGATAACGGGGAGTTTACTGTATATATATATATATATATATATATATATATATATATATATATACAGTTGTGCTCAAAAGTTTGCATACCCTTGGTGAATTGGTAATATATGTACACATTTATTTTATTTCTTATGGGATTCATATTCAACTGTAGGTTATGAATGGCACTATCATAAAACAAACATGGCAACAAAGAATTAAAAATGAAATGGCCCTGCTCAAAAGTTTGCATACCCTTAGTTCTTAATGCTGTTTATTGTCCCCTTTAGCATCAATGACAGCGTGCAGTCTTTTGTAATAGTTGTCTATGAGGTCCCTAATTCTTGCAGGTGGTATAGCTGCCCATTCGTCTTGGCAAAATGCCTCCAGGTCATGCAAAGTCTTTGGTCGTCTTGCATGAACCGCATGTTTGAGATCTCCCCAGAGTGGCTTGATGATATTAAGGTCAGGAGACTGTGATGGCCACTCCACAACCTTCACCTTCTTCTGCTGTAACCACTGGAGGGTAAACTTGGCCTTGTGCTTAGGGTCATTGTCATGTTGGAAAGTCCAAGAGCGCCCCATGTGCAGCCTTCATGCAGAAGAGTGCAAATTGTCTGCCAGTATTTTCTGATAACATGCTGCATTCATCTTGCCATCAATTTTCAGAAGATTCCCCATGCCTCTAGAGCTCACCCCGCCACCCCAAAAAACAAACATTAGTGAGCCACCACCATGCTTCACAGTGGGGATGGTATTCTTTTCAATATAGGCTTTGTTGACCCCCCTCCAAACATAGCGCTTATGGTTGTGACCTTAAAGCTCTATTGTGGTCTTGTCACTCCAAATTACAGTGTGCTAGAAGCTGTGAGGTGTGTCAAGGTGTTGTCTGGCATATTGTAACCAGGCTTTTTTATGGCATTGGCGCAGTAAAGGCTTCTTTCTGGCAACTCATTTTTGTTCAATCGTCGTATTGTGCTCCTTGAAACAACCAAACCGTCTTTTTCAGAGCAGCCTGTATTTCTCCTGAGGTTACCTGTGGATTTTTCTTTGTAATCCGAACAATTCTTTTGGCAGTTGCGGCTGAAATCTTTCTTGGTCTACCTGACCTTGGCTTGGTATCAAGAGATCTCCACATTTTCCACTTCTTAATAAGTGATTGAACAGTACTGACTGGCATTTTCAAAGCTTTGGATATCTTTCTATATCCTTTTCCATCTTTATGAAGTTCCATTACCATGTTACGCAGATCGTTTGACAGTTCTTTTCTCCTCCCCATGGCTCAGTATCTAGCTTGCTCAGTGCATCCACGTGAGAGCTAACAAACGCATTGACTATTTATACACAGACACTGATTGCAATTTAAAAAGCCACAGGTGTGGGAAATTAACTTTAATTGCCATTCTAACCTGTGTTTGTTACCTTGTGTGTCTGCAACAAGGCCAAACATGCAAGGGTATGTAAGATTTTGATCAGGGCCATTTGGGTGATTTCTGTTATCATTATGATTTAAAAAGGAGCCAAACATCTATGTGATAATAAATGGCTTCATATCATCACTATCCTTCAATAAAATAAAAAAATATATATATACATGTCCTAGCTCAGTTTCCCAGAATGCAGTGGAAGCAGTTTTTTAACTTGTTTTAGACATTCAAGTGTGAACACAGATGTACTATTTATTTACTGTACTACTGTACGGTGCAGGGCTTCTATCGCTCTTTTGCCCACCATATTATAAATGATTGTTGTGGTGAACTACCTACTCATAAGGTCCACAACATAAGCTGAGATCCCGCTCCACGCTGATGATAGTCAGTAAGCTTGAAACATCTGTATGTGTATAGGATTCTCAGCTTGTGTATAATCCAACCTTAGCTTTGCATAAAAGCTGTGTAATACAGCGGGCATAAGCTTTAAAGAAGCCATGTTTGAAAATGGTTTATGGATTGAAGAGCGAGGCATTTGTGGACACATTTGTATGTCCCAGCTCAGCTTCCCAGAATGCAGTGTAATAACTGTTTTTCTCCGAATTCTGAGCTGGAAGCAGGTTTTTTAACTTGCTTTAGACATTCAAATGTGAACACAGATGTACTATGTATTTTATTTATTTACTATATATATATATATATACAATATATATATATATACTGTATATATATATATATATATATATGTATGTATATATATATATTGATATCTATTTATCTATCAAATGTGAACACAGGTATACTATCTATTTTATTTATTTAATATATATATATATATATATATATATATATATATTTATTTTTATATATATATATATATATATATATATATATATATACTTGTAAATATATGACAAACAAGGGTGGGGGCAGGGAGAGCGCCCACCTCCTAGTGCAGATAAGTATGAACACAATCAATATATATATATATACTATCACATATATAGTTGTCAGTGTATGTAATGTTTGCAATGTTGGTCACGCATTTGCGTCCCTCGCGCAGCGAGGTGAGCTGTCGGCCCACACATGACTTAGGCTGCAATGAGCCTTCGAAAATACACCACACCGAACACACTAACACTTACACGAACAATGCCGGGACTTTGAAAGAAAAACCAACGGCAGTCACCACGTGCCACGCAAACATTCAGCAACCACACAGAGGAGAAAGACACAGGGGAGGAATGGGGCGAGAGGATGGAAAGACACACATGGCATTCCCAAGCACTAAACTTGCAGGTTAACAAACCCTGAAATGAGCGCCCCGTACAGTAGGCGAGAGCCACTCAATGAGCGGGAGAGCCTTGCAATGAGCGCGCCAAACATGATCATTGCAAAACAGGAAAGTTGAAGTACACGGGGAGAGAGGCTCGCAATGAGCGCCAAAGGTGCCCAGAGGATCAAAACCATTGCCAGCCTTATAATTTTATTCCTGTCATTGTTGACGCGCAAGTTACTAGTATGTATTTATGCTTGTGTATAGGCTCTAATATTAGAGCCTCTCTTATTGTTAATATTTCTATTTTGATATAATAAAGAGATAAACAGTGGCAAATAGATGTATTTTTTGCACGGTCTGGGCGTCACTACAGGACCGGCATTCAAGTTAAAGAAGTTAAAAGGAATCTGCTTAACAAGACAGTGTTTTTGTACACATCAAAAATAGTCAAATTCACCAATTGTAAGAAATAGCTAAATTAAGGGAATCCTTTTTGTGGGCAATAACCTTTATTTATTTGTTGTGGATAAAAACTAATGTGTACAAAAAGGACACAACTTCTCACTCCAGAGAACAAGATGGAGGCTGCATGGGAAGCCAAGGGAGGTGTGTTGCAGAATAATGAGCTAATATGTTGTGATATGTGGTTATCTGTCTCATTAACCAGTTAGTGTAGTGCCTGAACTAACAAGGCACAGAATGGAAACCAGTACATCAAGGATATCCACCATTTTGGTATAGGAATCCGCCATTTTGATATAGCAATGCTGGTAATATATGAGGAACACAAGAAGCTCTGTCACACTTTTATGTGCAGCAGGTTGTTCACAGTCACCCTTGAAGACTTTCACTGTTGCCATCAAGGCTTCCTCTACGACAATAGTATACATATATTTTTCATATTATATATACAATTTATACCACACATTTCTCACATTTTTTACCTCACAAAATACCAATTTTACGTTATATACATCTACTCTTTCCTTAATCCACTCTCCTTCACACAAAGAGTGAACTTTAACCCTTATGTTGTACTGTTCAATACAGTAAATTGCTACTGGGTAGCCATTTTAAAGACTCAGGGCCGACATATAAAATCATCAAGTTAAATAGGGGTGCTGGGCACCATTCATAATACGAATTTTGTCTTCACGTTGGAACCCACATGTTCAGTCCTCAAAATGCAAGATCCTTAAGTATTATGCATGCTTAAGAATCCACCATAGATATGTTAAAACATGGTGGATTAAGATATTATATAGGTGTTCTCTGAAGTAATTTTTGTTCTATTTACAAACTGTTTTATTGGGGTTATTGTGTGTGCTCTGATAAACTTTATTTATGACCAGTAACTGCTGTGAACCTGCATGATAACAAAATGGCACCCATATCTAAATAATGCCTCAGTAATAACTCTTCTTAATGTAACTAAAAAACAAAACTTATAAATAAGGGTTGAATTAAATGAAAACTCTAATTGAGAAGACAAGCTAGTTGTATGCACTATATAACTGTCATGCTAATATATATATATATATATATATATATATATATATATATATATAGAGTGAGGTAGCCGTCAGATGAATGATCAAAGCATTGCAGTATATAGTGATACCTTCTTTATAAGACTGATATATTAAATGAAATTACAAGCTTTTGAGACATGTACCTCTCGTTATCAAGTAAGAAGCAATACTGATTTAAGCAAATAAAAAAAATAAAAAAGAATAACATAATTCAGTGCTAGTCCCAATCCAAGACCCAACTCCATACTCTTGAAGGGTCCATATCTAAGTTATATATAGCAAAGACCAAAATTAAAAGATCCTTATTTTATTTGGAATATATGATAGTTACAGAGAAGTACAAATTAATTACAAGTATTATACATTTCACATCATATAATGATAGCAAATATTTTACATAAGTTATTTACAGATATAAAGTGACTCATAATTTGTATTCTTTCGGTAGCAGAACACGGTTCTTGAAAACGCTATATATATATATATATACTTTAGAGGTAATATATTTGACTTAATTTCTATGTATACATGTGTATTTATATATATTTATATATATTTATATAATTATCCATTTATATTTTTACTTTATACAAAAAAAAATCCTCAGAGAGGACAGAAACAGGTTTAACACAGTTAGTTATCTGAGTGACGGAGAACTGGTAATGCTTTGAAGTATGAGTTCATGAGCACTTTAGCAACCAAGGGTCAAGGACATGAGTGAATATATGATTCTTATCAACTAAGCTGTTAATAAGAGCACCCTTAAAGGGGGTCTCATCATAAAAACATAATTAAATATTATAACTCATATTAGCCAGTGAGTCATCAATAATCAGTATTTAAAGAACATCACTGATTGGTGGGATTCAGTTTCTGCAGTGATATTGTGAGCTCCATGTGTGTGCCATGAGTGTGCCATTTTTTGCCATTCCCTTCCGTAATAAAAACATTCCAGTGTCACCTGAGTAGGAGTATACCACACTATGGCCCTCATTCAATTGCAATTTGGCCAATTGAATAGGGGTCTAAATAAGCACATAACATATATTTTTTAAAGAAGTTTTTGGTTAGTGAAAACCTTGCTTTTGGATAGATGTTTACTAACTAAAAACTTCTTTAAAAAATATATGTTATGTGCTTATTTAGACCCCTATTCAATTGGCCAAACTGCAATTGAATGAGGGCCTATGACAGGAAATGAGCATTAAATAATACCATAAAACTAGAATAATACAATCCAGGTAAATAATGCTGAAGATTAATAATTCACTGGCTTAACAATGAATAATATTGGACATTGTTTTCTTGATTGGATATTCCCTCTAATACTGTATCCATATTGCGCACAAATTAGACACAGTATATTACAAGGGGATTCAATATCAATATCAACAATTTGCCTATTTTGAATTGCCAGATTATTTGCTCGTTTCTACTACCTGTAGGGGGAGCTGTGAGTATTGTTCATTAAAACCAGTTTGGTATTTTGGCAACCAAAGAGAGTAATGGGCTGATTAATTCAACTCTTGGCTACTAGCCACTACAAATACATTTTTGTGTTGGTAATAGAGGGAAAAAAGTATCAAAAAACCTAAATAACATAATTCAGTGCTAGTCTCCATCCAAGACCCAACTCCATAGTCTTGAAGTGTCCATATCTAAATTGAGTTTTAGTTTAGATCAGTTGTGCCACCTTCACAGTACCATTGTAGGGATGTGATGTGCCAAGGAGGCTGGGTGTGGCACTGGTAGGGAGGGAGAGTGAGCTTGCAAGGAGCCACTGGGTGGGCGGTGTCTGGCACTTTTCTGGTGAGCTCGGAGCCCTGCAAGCTGCGAATAAGCGCTCTGGCACACCTGGCACTTGTATGGCCTCTCTCCTGTGTGCAGACGTACATGGTTGCGTAGAGTGGAGGACTGGCTGAAGCGCCTGTTGCAGAAACGACAAACAAAGGGCTTGTCCAGAGTGTGGATTCGCATGTGAGAGCGGAGGTTACTACGTGAATTAAAGCCACGATGGCAAATCACACATCGCATGCGGCCACTAAGTGTTGGACCAGATGTATCCACGCCACCAAACTCATCTGTTGAGATAAAAAAGTTTTAATCATTATGAGTTGGATTATATATGAAAACGATATTCTCCATCATACAATCCTTAGGAATATATAAACACTTCCAAAAACTGAAAACCATGTTTGTACTTTAAAGGGACACTGTCATCACGGTTTCTGCAAGTCCTGAATTTGCTCTTATAGACTAGCAAACTGTTACTAATAATTTAAAATCTTTACAACATGCTTTCCAACAAAATCAAATCTGAAGAGAAGGGAAGACTCATCTCCTCCAGAGTAAAAACAGAATAAGACTTTGCTTTACCGCCTCGCTGTACTTAGTAATTACTTAGTAATGAATTTTAGTTATTAAAGTGATAATCAAATTTAACTTTTGGTCATTAAAAATTTATCAACAACTATTTATTTAATTATAGCCTATTATTTAAGACATGCAAAGACTATGAAAACAAAATTATTATATTGCAATGTCAGAGACTTTTTTTTTTGGGGGGGGGGGGGTACTTAGAACTTGTCTGAACAAGGATACCTACCATGTTTATTCTTCTTCTGCTCTTCTTCCATTCCTGGAACTCCCGGAATGCCAAGAAAACTATTCTGTGAATTTCCGTACCATACCAACAGCTCCTGGTCAGGTGGGATTGTCTGAATACAAAAGAACATTGTTAATTACCATATCTCTGATTAAAAAAACCATTAACATATGACACTTTGTGCTTGTGCACACCCTATTACTAAATTATTGTGTCAAAGTCATGCAAGAAGAAGGGATCTTGATGGATATATAAAACTTGTACATTTTCAGTTAGCGGGCTAAAGATATATTTAAGGAAGGTCTTTAAAGTGAAAACAAAGAAGCATAGGAGTTCAGTCTGTCATAACACATATGTATGGTAACACGTGATGATGATCAACACAATCCAGTTGTATAGTGAAGTGTTGGAGTACAATCTTTTTTTTTCATGTAAATGTAGAGAATTATCTTCTTCATTATGTAAAAATCCTAGTTATGTTCTGTTTTTCATTAGATAAAAAGCTGTGTTTCTCCTTTGACTTTCTATACTCAGCTCCTTGGATACCAAGGACAGCTTGAATAGAAAGTTATTTTACATGCTTTTATTAAACAAACAAACCAAATGGGATAAATGGAGAGTCAATGAATAGTTCATGCTGCCTGTTGGCTGTATGCGGAAAACAATGCAGTGAAGTGGTGACCTTGGGCTATATAGAAAGGAGCCTGGGGCAGAGGTGGGGGAGATCTGATCTAGGGGTGCAGTCATCCAATATTAGTATTTGTGGCATCACGGCCCTCTGCCTGGGGTTAAGTGGTAATCAAAAGCTGGTTCAGAACCAGAAAAAAAAGACATCGCATGTCAATAAAAAATTTCAACAGATGGATGGTAGCGCCAATCTTTTCATTAGTTCAGCGATATTTACAGATACAGCTTTCAGGACCACCCATGAAAAAAAAGACATCTCTAAACATCACTTAGCTCACTAAGCTTCTGTAACCTGCCATTTGTTGGGAGACAAATTGATTTTTCCATTATGTAAATAGTAACCTTCACTGCTTTCAATGGAAAATCAGAGGAGCAGCTGAAAGATACATACAATGTTGTATTCAACCGTAGTATGAGTAAAGGTTTTTGAATTAAGGGAGGAATTTATTTTTATTATAATTTATTTTTATTATAATGCATAAATGGAAAATGTTCCTCTTGAGTTTGGACTGTCTTCAACTGGATCCATATAGATAATTAAAAATCTCACTTGTATGTTTTTTTACTTTCCAAAAATCTAAATGAAAGGTGAAAGAGGAAACTGATAGCAATGTTTTCTTACTCACCTCAATGGCTTTGTAGAAGATACTGTTCCCAATCTGTACCACTTCCAAGTTCTGCTCTTGTTCATTGCGGGCACACTTGATATAGGTCATCCAGCTCCGATGATCTTCCTGACTGGCATCAATGAAGTACCGCACGGTGCCATCCTCATTAAACACCTGGCAAGGCGCACAGAAATAGATATCAAGGTTACTAAAATGTCTTTATCAGCTACTGCATTGTATATGGCATCAACCGAAACTAAAGTCAACTTCACGAAGGGTGTAAAATTAAATATAATATTATATACTGTGATATAGACCCAAGGAGTTTAGTCATGATTGTGAAAGTTTCTATCTCAGAGACAGCAATGTGGTGATTATATGATGAAGAAATCACTTGGGGCCCAATTCAATTAGCTACTTGCAAATGCCTTGAACTTATAAATTTGGCTTTAGGTCTTTTTTTTTATAAATCTTTATATGTATTTTATTGACTTAAGAATTCATTAGTGCTAATAAGTAATATTTGCAGAATATGTAGTAATATTAAGAGTGATTTTAAGTGTGTATAAATTTACGAAAGTAGCAATTGAATGAGGCTCTTGGTAAAGAGTGGTCCAGTCGTAAGACGGAATCTCTTGAAGTACAAGTAAACCGAACAACTATCCACTTTTCTATGGAGTGGGAGAATTAACGTGAGGAGAAGATAGATGTAGGTTATTGTTATGTTAACCCTTATAATAGCAAACTACTTTCTCTAAATACACAATATGCCCAAGATCGTAAATCAATAAGTTCACCTGCAACTCTTCTTTTGTGTTATAAATTAGGACTTTAAGCTTATCAATGATTTGTTCTCTATAGAAGACACATAATATTTCCTATACAATAACTATTTCATCTACTCAAAAACATGATTTTTAGAAAATAATAATAAAGAAAACTGAAATTGGAAATATGGAACTACTTTTAAAATTCACTATATAAAATTCAATATATATATTGTGGCACTATTCAAAATTACTTGCTAATTTTGCAAACATATATTATTTAAAATAAAAAAAATACAACATTAATCTAATGGCCGGCAATTTAATTTGCTTATAATAAAGACTTTAATCATTAAAAATAAATAATTACATACATAAAATTCATTTAATTTGATCTGTTTTCTTTTGCATTTGGTTTTTCCAATATAGATTTTTAAGATACTTTAAAATTTAAAGAAATTTAATTTGATTAGATTTATCCTGCTAGTTGATTTTTATAAGGTAACCAACTGATTGATTTATGCAGGCAAATTTAAAAAAAAAAAAAAATATTAAAAGAAATAATTAAAAATACAAAAGACAGTAAAATTATATTTTATGGGTCAAAAATAAATCCTTTTTGATATCTGAGGTTAGAACCTCAGATATCAAAAACAAAAAATATAGGTGTACCGAGTATTTATTTTTTTTTAAACTGAAATTAAAATGTACAAATATATATATTTTAATATATATATTTTATTATAGGCATCTATAAATTGTATTAATTTGTTTCACCTGTCTTAATTTAGATCAGTTTGTCTAGCTTTATAAATTAATTAAAAAAACATGTTGTTAAATTGATTATACTAAAAGTGTTTAATGGGTTTAATTGAGTGTGGCCACTTGATTGAAATGGATTATACTGTTTTTACCTGCTTTGTGGGCAAATCTTACGGGGGTTTAGATGTAAGCTACCTGCCATTTCTCTGCTGCAAAAAAGGCGGAAAATTCTCAACTCCTAATACATATTGTTTTCTAATTTGATGTAAGGATTGTAAATCTGAATAAATATAAATTTAGAGCATTTCTCTATAGATTTACTCTAGAGAGATGTCTAATTAAAAGACTTTCTTTATAGGTGAGTTCAGAAAGGACAGTGGTGTGTTGTTATCTGAAATCTCTTGATACATCTGCTGATAAGTGCAAACCCTACGCCCTAAAGACAAAATGATTCTTCAAAAACATTCCCAACCCCTGCTGAGTGAAAGAGGGTCCTATGTCATTTACACTGCTCGGCCCCCAACTCCCATCACAAAGGTAATTTGTTTATTTACAGTGTAATTCTATTTTGTGTCATTACACCTGAATCCAATTCTCTCATCATTTGGGATATCAGTCTTAATCTGAAGCAATTAGTTTCCTGCACCCCCAGGGCCCCCTCTCCTGCCTTATCTAAGTCAGTCTTCTGGTGTCAGGTTGATAAAGGCTGAAGATCAGCACCTGGACTCACAATAAAGAGCCCATACTGTTTGATGTAGCGGTGTCTGTATATATAAATATTACATATATACCTGCATGCATATATGTGTGTGTGTCTTCAATTATGCTGTATCTTACATACAAGCATATTCCCTGTAGATTGGATGTATTTAAATAAATTTATATATATATATATATATATATATATATATATATATATATACATATATGTAGATATGTATATACAGGGGTAGAAAATTCATAGAAGCCTCCTGCAATATGCATCTCTGGCTCCTAAATAATTTTCCAAAAGTATCTCTATGAAGGGCTTCTTCTACCTCCCAGAAGCAGCTTGTCCCGCTCCTAAGCTTCAGATACTTTTGTACACCCCTGCATATACATGGGAGTATATATATATATATATATATATATATATATATATATATATAGAATAATGTAGAGCATCAGCATACGCAAGGGTAATATACAGCCCATTTTTACATATACATTTGTACAGGAGATAATATATATATATATATATATATATATATATATATATATATATATATACAGTATATAAATTGTACATTAGTTTTCACATTTGAATGTATAAAAAACTTGTTTCCTGTTCAGAAATACAGTTATTACACTGCATTATGGGAAGCTGAGTAGAGACACCCAAATGTGCCCATAAATGCCTCGCTCTTCAATCCATAAACCATTTTAAACATGGCTTCCTTGAAGCTTATGCCCGCTGCATTACACAGCTTTTATGCAAAGCCAAGGTTGGATTATACACAAGATGGGAATCCTACCCATGGATATATATATATATATATATATATATATATATAGATATACATATATATGTATATTGTTATGTAAGTATGTATGAATGTAAGAGATTTGCCCACTCACCTCCCACATTAGGTTGTTGTTCTTGCACAGGTCTACATGTTCTGGGGACATGACTCTTCCAGTGAAAGGTCCCATCTCTGTCCCAGCTTTGATCCAGGTTTTGGAGAATATACCCAGTCCTTCCCCAGGGATGGAGCTTTGTGCTATGATCACCTCAGATGGAAGTACCAAACTGGAGAGCTTCTGGACCTCTGTAGGGATAGAAAGGGATAGGTGGTCAGTACCCCGACAAAGAGCTCAGCTGGACCAACACCCAGCTCTAATAGTATACTAAATAGTCCAGTCCATAATCTTGATCTAAACTACATTATCATTAATCATTCCCCATCTATATATTTAACAATCAAAATACACCATTTACAATATATTTTGTAATCCATTTTAAAATAAATATTAATATATTAATATTGAATATTTTTATATCCTGTTTTATTTGAATCTGTAACTTTAAAAAAACTGTATAATATCCCAACAAACAATTATGGTTTTTTTTTTTAATGCACCGAAATGTATTAAACAGTATCTGGGGATTTGGAAAGAAACCAGGGAATTTGTTCAATAGATATGGGGTTAAATAGTGCCTTTCTTCTACCCATCCACCAATTTGTTACACTGTTAAACTGATTGCCATTCATTAAACTCAAGTTGAATCTAACTGCTAGTTCTAAATTCATTAGGTCCTAAGAATGCTGTAGCTATACATTTCTGATGCATGTAGGGAGGACATGTCCATAAAAGCAAAGGAATTTCTGGAACAAAATAGGGGGATTAGATGCTTGACATATTGTGAATGCAAATGGAATTAGTTTTCATGGTAAATTAAGAAAGGAACAGAATTGATAAAAGGAGAATAATGCCTTCTCCATAGATGCCACAACAAGGCAATGATATTGTCCCAAGATTGATGTTGAAGGAATAAGAACTTGAGACATCTTAAAGAAAGGGACAATTCAGGATTTTCCTTCCACTGCCTGCTTTTTAAGTTGGTTTAAGTGAGAACTTTTCTCTCAGGTCAAGCCCAAGTTAACTAAATGAATTTAAAACCTTTTCTGTTCCTTTTTTTCCCAGTCTCAAACTATTACACGCCTGCTAAATTGCAAAAGAAAATAAAATAAAACAGAGAAGGGAACCAGAGCTAGAGAAGGAGGAAGGTGAGAGAGAGAAAGGGCTGGGAGATCAGGCAGGAATGAGTGGGAAAATCAAATGGGTTTTGTGAAGGAATCAGCAGAAAGTGATATGGGATTTCAGGGCAGTTTGGTAAATGTGACAGTGAGATGTGTGAGGACCAGCCAAGCACTTGGTTTACAAAAGGACACATGCAGACAGTAATTGTTGTGTGTATATATATATATATATATATATATATATATATATATATATGCGTGTGTGTGTGATTAACTACTGTACTGATATATAGAATACATATATATGAGAATATTTCTCTTATATATAATGTTATATATTTATTAAATACATACAAGATATATATATATATATATATATATGTATGTATATATATATATATATATATATATATATATACATATATATATATATATATGTGTATATATATATATATATATATATATATATATGTGTGTGTGTATATATATATATATATATATATATATATATATATATATATAGTCTAATAAAATATGTGTGCATCATTACACATCATTACACCCACACATATA
This sequence comes from Discoglossus pictus, assembly GCA_027410445.1. NCBI lineage: Eukaryota > Metazoa > Chordata > Amphibia > Anura > Alytidae > Discoglossus > Discoglossus pictus. The sequence goes on from CM050168.1 coordinate 37,469,309, forward strand.
TTAATAATTAACAGTAATAATTAAATATTTTAGTTGATTATATGACATTTTATGCCAAAACACCATTAGATTTTCAGGAAAACATATTTATCCTCCATTTCAAAGTCTATACATATATATAAATAAATAATAAAAAAAACAAATATAATTTAATTTGCCATAAAACACAATGACAAGTCAGAAGCCAGTTGCAGGAAAATGTTATAAAAGTTGTGAGATTAAGTTTTTGGGTGGTAGGTATATTAGGGTAAGGTGCAGGATGAGGTTGTTGGGTAGGTTCTCCTAAGGGGCAGATGAGATTGTTGGGTAGGTTCTTATAAGGGGCAGATGAGGTTGTTGGGTAGGTTCTCATAAGGGGCAGATGAGATTGTTGGGTAGTTTCTGATAAGGGGCAGATGAGGTTGTTGGGTAGGTTCTCATAAGGGGCAGATGAGATTGTTGGGTAGGTTCTGATAAGGGGCAGATGAGGTTGTAGGGTAGGTTCTCATAAGGGGCAGATGAGATTGTTGGGTAGGTTCTTATAAGGGGCAGATGAGATTGTTGGGTAGGTTCTTATAAGGTGCAGATGAGGTTGTTGGGTAGGTTCTTATAAGGGGCAGATGAGATTGTTGGGTAGGTATATAAGGGTAAGGTGCAGGATGAGGTTGTTGGGTAGGTTCTTATAAGGTGCAGATTTGTTGGGTAGGTATATAAGGTTAAGGTGCAGGATGAGGTTGTTGGGTAGTTTTCTTAAAGGTGCAGATGAGGTTGTTGGGTAGGTTCTTAAAGGTGCAGATGAGGTTGTTGGGTGGGTATGTAAGGGTAAGGTGCAGTATGAGGTCGTTGGGTAGGTTCTTATAAGGTGAAGGATGAGGTAGCTGGGCAGGTTCTTACCTCCTGAGAAGGACTGTGCTAAGACCTCTGCAGTGAAGGCAGTTTTTGGGCTGGTGTGGTTGTTCTTCTCTTCAAAGAGCTGCTCCCCCAAGACGTTCCTCCAGCGCCCATAGAGGAAGCTGTGCAGGATATCAGAGGTTATCATCTCAGCCAGGGATAGACCCTGCTGCTTCAGCCCACTCTTCAGCACCAAGGCTTCTGCTGGGAGCACTGACCCCATCATGGAGCCTCCTTATCTTGGGTGGTGAATACAGAGAGAGAAAAGGTACCAACTGTGCAGAAACCTGAGCTTCTTCCCCCAAGTCTAAGCTCTAATGATGTGTGCAGGAGACCCCCTCTCAACACAGCCTCTACTACTGAGAAGTCCTGCCAAAATCCTCCCTCTCAAGCCAAAACCCTCTATATATGGGGCATGAATGACCCTCCTAATTGGTTATTAATGACCTCCCTGACGTTGTATGATAGACTTGTTCTACCAGAAAAAAAACCCAAACCTTCACAGATCCCCCTCCCTTTGGGAGACAGAAAGATAAAGAGAGAGAGGGAAGGGGTGGAGGAGGAGGGGTGACAGCCTCTCACATCCTACCATTAGCCACCAGTGGAGATATACAGTCCCCCTTGGACACCTGCTACAGAAATCAAAAGACCTTAAATATTAAATCTACACATCTCAAAATTCAACCATATATCTTTAATTTTTTTTCTACCCTTATATAAAACATCTTAAAAAACTACACATAGGACTGCGCACAAATATACAAAAAAATACTGTAAAATTGGTGAAAATAACTACTTATTTAATCACATCTACTAACAAGCCTAATTAAACAATAAATTAAGTTTTATATATTTTATATAGTAAATAAGTAACACATCCGCTTTTATTTTTTTAATTATATTTTTTGTCTCAGATGAGGCATTTGCTTTAAAAAAATACTATATAATTTTTTTTCGTAACAAATTGATATAAAATGCGTAAAATTGTTGAATTTATTCGTGTCTGGCCAAGTAATGCTGTTTGTCTGAACGAAATTCGCAAATTGCGGCATCAATTGCGCCCGCCCGTTACTCTAAAAACACGATTACTAATCTGCTGTAATATACAAATAATCCATTCTGAATGTGTCATTTGTTTAAAGGGATTAAGGCAAAACGAAAAGTGCTTTTTCTTTGCCCAGATCTTTATGGGATTGATAAGAAAGGTGTATTTAAGTCTTTGTAAGGTTTCGTTGTGTCATCCAGCTCTCGCTTTCCTTTTATCACAATCACCAAACAATTATTACTAAATAAAATAAACACTTCCAGCGGGGGGCAGAGGGCTTCCTTCTTGAAGCCTTTTTATTTGGTAACTTGGAGTCATTTAGGAGATCTGGATGCTTTGTTACTTGGGACCTAATGACTGGGAGCTGCTTCTCTGCCACACTGCCCTGTGTAACTGCCCCAAGACCCCCAGCCCCTGGGAGCTGCACCTCTCTGGATTGGGGGGCTGCTAATCATCTCACTTACATTGGGCATTTCTAATTGAACGGAATATAATAGGAAATGCTCTTATAGATATTGTACAGGTAAGAGATATATATAGAGAGAGAGAGAGAGAGATGGATGGATGAATATACGCATCTATATAACACTTTATACAGGTATATGCATAAGGACACATCGCTTTCATTATGTACACAATAATACAATTCATAGCTGTATTTTTTCTATATATGCACATTCATATAGCTATGTCACTTAGTCAGATAGGAGATAGAGAGATAGAGAGAAAGAGAGAGAGAGATAGATAGATAGATAGATAGATAGATATAGATAGAGAGAGAGATATAGATAGAGAGATATAGATAGAGAGAGATATAGATAGATAGATAGATAGATAGATAGATAGATAGATAGATAGATAGATAGATAGATACTCTTTTATTATGGGGGGGTCACTGAAATGATAAGATATTAATTATGTACAATTTTCTTAATTAGAAATGCATTCATTATAAAACAATATGACTCAATTTATGAATCAGAAATGAGGAATGGGAGTATAGAAGAATTACTAGAAGAAAAGCGAATGAGATACAGAAGGAAATATCTGGGATGGAGACAGGGAATCAGATACAAGGATAGGGAGAGATGGAGAGGGGTGTACAGACACAGATACAGGGACACAGTGCAATGTATATATACAGGTACAGGGACACAGTGCAATGTATGTATACAGGTACAGGGACACAGTGCAGTGTATATACACAGATACAGGGACACAGTGCAGTGTATATACACAGATACAGGGACACAGTGCAGTGTATATATATACAGACACAGGGACACAGTGCAATGTATGTATACAGGTACAGGGACACAGTGCAGTGTATATACACAGATACAGGGACACAGTGCAGTGTATATATATACAGACACAGGGACACAGTGCAATGTATGTATACAGGTACAGGGACACAGTGCAGTGTATATACACAGATACAGGGACACAGTGCAGTGTATATACACAGATACAGGGACACAGTGCAGTGTATATATATACAGACACAGGGACACAGTGCAATGTATGTATACAGGTACAGGGACACAGTGCAGTGTATATACACAGATACAGGGACACAGTGCAGTGTATATATATACAGACACAGGGACACAGTGCAATGTATGTATACAGGTACAGGGACACAGTGCAGTGTATATACACAGATACAGGGACACAGTGCAATGTATATATACAAACACAGGGACACAGTGCTATGTATATATACACAGATACAGGGACACAGTGCAATGTATATATACAGATACAGGGACACAGTGCAGTGTATATACACAGATACAGGGACACAGTGCAGTGTATATATACAGACACAGGGACACAGTGCAGTGTATATATATACAGACACAGGGACACAGTGCAATGTATGTATACAGGTACAGGGACACAGTGCAGTGTATATACACAGATACAGGGACACAGTGCAATGTATATATACAGATACAGGGACACAGTGCAATGTATGTATACAGGTACAGGGACACAGTGCAGTGTATATATACAGATACAGGGACACAGTGCAGTGTATATATACAGATACAGGGACACAGTGCAATGTATATATACAAACACAGGGACACAGTGCTATGTATATATACAGATACAGGGACACAGTGCAATGTATATATACAGATACAGGGACACAGTGCAATGTATGTATACAGGTACAGGGACACAGTGCAGTGCAATGTATATATACAGATACAGGGACACAGTGCAATATATGTATACAGGTACAGGGACACAGTGCAATGTATATACACAGATACAGGGACACAGTGCAGTGTATATACACAGATACAGGGACACAGTGCAGTGTATATATACAGACACAGGGACACAGTGCAATGTATATATACAGACACAGGGACACAGTGCAATGTATATATACAGATACAGGGACACAGTGCAATGTATATATACAGATACAGGGACACAGTGCAATGTATGTATACAGGTACAGGGACACAGTGCAGTGTATGTATACAGGTACAGGGACACAGTGCAGTGTATATATACAGATACAGGGACACAGTGCAGTGTATATATACAGATACAGGGACACAGTGCAGTGTATGTATACAGGTACAGGGACACAGTGCAGTGTATGTATACAGGTACAGGGACACAGTGCAGTGTATATACACAGATACAGGGACACAGTGCAGTGTATATACACAGATACAGGGACACAGTGCAGTGTATATATACAGACACAGGGACACAGTGCAATGTATATATACAGATACAGGGACACAGTGCAATGTATATATACAGATACAGGGACACAGTGCAATGTATGTATACAGGTACAGGGACACAGTGCAGTGTATGTATACAGGTACAGGGACACAGTGCAGTGTATATACACAGATAGAGGGACACAGTGCAGTGTATATATACAGATACAGGGACACAGTGCAATGTATGTATACAGGTACAGGGACACAGTGTAGTGTATATATACAGACAGAGGGACACAGTGCAGTGTATATATACAGATACAGGGACACAGTGCTATGTATATATACAGACACAGGGACACAGTGCTATGTATATATACAGGTACAGGGACACAGTGCAATGTATATACACAGATACAGGGACACAGTGCAGTGTATATATACAGACACAGGGACACAGTGCAGTGTATATACACAGGTACAGGGACACAGTGTAGTGTATATATACAGACAGAGGGACACAGTGCAGTGTATATATACAGATACAGGGACACAGTGCTATGTATATATACAGACACAGGGACACAGTGCAATGTATGTATACAGGTACAGGGACATAGTGCAGTGTATGTATACAGATACAGGGACACAGTGCAGTGTATATATACAGATACAGGGACACAGTGCAATGTATATATACAGGTACAGGGACACAGTGCAATGTATATATACAGATACAGGGACACAGTGCAGTGTATATATTCAGATACAGGGACACAGTGCAGTGTATATATTCAGATACAGGGACACAGTGCAATGTATATATACAGATACAGGGACACAGTGCAGTGTATATATTCAGATACAGGGACACAGTGCTATGTATATATACAGATACAGGGACACAGTGCAATATATGTATACAGGTACAGGGACACAGTGCAGTGTATGTATACAGATACAGGGACACAGTGCAGTGTATTTATTCAGATACAGGGACACAGTGCAGTGTATATATTCAGATACAGGGACACAGTGCAGTGTATATACACAGATACAGGGACACAGTGCAGTGTATATATTCAGATACAGGGACACAGTGCAATGTATATATACAGATACAGGGACACAGTGCAGTGTATATATTCAGATAAGGGGCACAGTGCAATGTATATATACAGATACAGGGACACAGTGCAGTGTATTTATTCAGATACAGGGACACAGTGCAGTGTATATATTCAGATACAGGGACACAGTGCAATGTATATATACAGATACAGGGACACAGTGCAGTGTATATATTCAGATACAGGGACACAGTGCAATGTATATATACAGATACAGGGACACAGTGCAGTGTATATATTCAGATAAGGGGCACAGTGCAATGTATATATACAGATACAGGGACACAGTGCAGTGTATATATACAGGTACAGGGACACAGTGCAGTGTATCTATACAGGTACAGGGACACAGTGCAGTGTATATATACAGACACAGATACAGGGGCACAATGCAGTTTATGTATATAGGAACAGACACCACATTATGTATACAGACACAGTGCAGTGTATATATACAGGAACAGGCACCACAGTATGTATACAAACACAGATACAGGGACACAGTGCAGTGTATGTATACAACCACAGATACACAGTGTAGTGTATATATACAGACACAGATACAGGGGCACAGTGCAGTGTACATATACAGACACAGATACACAGTGCAGTGTATATATATATATATACAGATACACAGTGCAGTGTACATATACAGACACAGATACACAGTGCAGTGTATATATACAGACACAGATACAGGGATACAGTGCAGTGTATGTATACAGGAACAGGCACCACAGTATGCATACAGACATAGTGCAGTGTATATATATATATATATACAGACACAGATACAGGGAGACAGTGCAGTGTATGTATAGAGACACAGGGATACAGTGCAGTGTATGTATACAGGAACAGACACCACAGTATGTATACAGACACAGTGCAGTGTATATATACAGGAACAGGCACCACAGTATGTATACATACACAGATACAGGGACACAGTGCAGTGTATATATTCAGGTACAGGGTCACAGTGCAGTGTATATATACAGACACAGATACAGGGACACAGTGCAGTGTATATATTCAGGTACAGGGTCACAGTGCAGTGTGTATATACACAGATACAGGGACACAGTGCAGTGTATATACATATATATATATATATATATATATATATATATATATATATATATATATACAGACAAAGGGACACAGTGCAGTGTATGTATACAGGAACAGGCACCACAGTATGTATACAGACACAGTGCAGTGTGTATATATATACAGACACAGATACAGGGACACAGTGCAGTGTATATATACAGACACAGATACAGGGGCACAGTGCAGTGTACATATACCGACACAGATACACAGTGCAGTGTATATATATATATATATACAGATACACAGTGCAGTGTACATATACAGACACAGATACACAGTGCAGTGTATATATATATATATATATATACAGATACACAGTGCAGTGTACATATACAGACACAGATACACAGTGCAGTGTATATATACAGACACAGATACAGGGACACAGTGCAGTGTATGTATACAGGAACAGGCACCACGGTATGCATACAGACACAGTGCAGTGTATATATACAGATACAGGGACACAGTGCTATGTATATATACAGATACAGGGACACAGTGCAGTGTATATATACAGATACAGGGACACAGTGCATGTATACAGACACAGATACAGGGACACAGTGCAGTGTATGTATACAGACACAGATACAGGGATACAGTGCAGTATATGTATACAGACACAGATACAGGGACACAGTGCAGTATATGTATACAGACAGATAGAGAGACAGGGACATAGTGCAGTGTATATATACAGATACAGATACAGGGACACAGTGCAGTGTATATATACAGATACAGATACAGGGACACAGTGCAGTATATGTATACAGACAGATAGAGAGACAGGGACACAGTGCTATGTATGTATACAGACACAGATACAGGGACACAGTGCAGTGTATATATACAGATACAGACACAGTGACAGGGACACAGTGCTATGTATGTATAGACACAGGGACACAGTGCTATGTATGTATACAGACACAGGGACACAGTGCAATGTATGTATACAGACACAGGGACACAGTGCAATGTATGTATAGACACAGGGACACAGTGCAATGTATGTATACAGACATAGGGACAGGGACACAGTGCTATGTATGTATTCAGACATAGGGACACAGTGCAATGTATGTATAGACACAGGGACACAGTGCAATGTATGTATAGACATAGGGACACAGTGCAATGTATGTATACAGACACAGGGACACAGTGCAATATATGTATACAGACACAGCGACAGAGTGCAATGTATGTATACAGACACAGCGACAGGAACACAGTGCAATGTATGTATAGACACAGGGACACAGTGCTATGTATGTATACAGACACAGGGACACAGTGCTATGTATGTATAGACACAGGGACACAGTGCTATGTATGTATACAGACACAGGGACACAGTGCAATATATGTATACAGACACAGCGACAGAGTGCAATGTATGTATACAGACACAGCGACAGGAACACAGTGCTATGTATGTATAGACACAGGGACACAGTGCTATGTATGTATACAGACACAGGGACACAGTGCTATGTATGTATAGACACAGGGACACAGTGCTATGTATGTATACAGACACAGGGACACAGTGCAATATATGTATACAGACACAGCGACAGAGTGCAATGTATGTATACAGACACAGCGACAGGAACACAGTGCTATGTATGTATAGACACAGGGACACAGTGCTATGTATGTATACAGACACAGGGACACAGTGCTATGTATGTATAGACACAGAGGGAGGGACACAGTGCAATGTATGTATAGACATAGGGACACAGTGCTATGTATGTATACAGACATAGGGACACAGTGCAATGTATGTATACAGACACAGGGACACAGTGCAATGTATGTATACAGACACAGCGACAGAGTGCAATGTATGTATACAGACACAGCGACAGGGACACAGTGCTATGTATGTATAGACACAGGGACACAGTGCAATGTATGTATACAGACACAGGGACACAGTGCAATGTATGTATACAGACATAGGGACACAGTGCAATGTATGTATACAGACACAGGGACACAGTGCTATGTATGTATACAGACACAGGGACACAGTGCTATGTATATATACAGACATAGGGACACAGTGTTATGTATGTATAGACACAGAGGGAGGGACACAGTGCAATGTATGTATACAGACATAGGGACACAGAGCAATGAATCTTTATAGACACAGGGACACAGTGCTATGTATGTATACAGACGTAGGGACACAGTGCTATGTATGTATAGACACAGGGACACAGTGCAATGTATGTATACAGACATAGGGACACAGTGCAATGTATGTATACAGACACAGGGACACAGTGCAATGTATGTATACAAACACAGGGACACAGTGCTATGTATGTATAGACATAGGGACGCAGTGCAATGTATGTATTCAGACATAGGGACACAGTGCAATGTATGTATACAGACACAGGGACACAGTGCTATGTATGTATAGACATAGGGACACAGTGCAATGTATGTATACAGACACAGGGACACAGTGCAATGTATGTATACAGACACAGGGACACAGTGCAATGTATATATACATACACAGGGACACAGTGCAATGTATGTATAGACATAGGGACACAGTGCAATGTATGTATAGACACAGGGACACAGTGCTATGTATGTATACAGACATAGGGACAAAGTGCTATGTATGTATACAGACACAGGGACACAGTGCAATGTATGTATACAGACACAGGGACACAGTGCAATGTATATATACATACACAGGGACACAGTGCAATGTATGTATAGACATAGGGACACAGTGCAATGTATGTATAGACACAGGGACACAGTGCTATGTATGTATACAGACATAGGGACACAGTGCAATGTATGTATACAGACACAGGGACACAGTGCAATGTATGTATACAGACACAGGGACACAGTGCAATGTATGTATACAGACACAGGGACACAGTGCAATGTATGTATACAGACACAGGGACACAGTGCTATGTATGTATACAGACGCAGGGACACAGTGCTATGTATGTATACAGACACAGGGACACAGTGCTATGTATGTATACAGACACAGGGACACAGTGCAATGTATGTATACAGACGCAGGGACACAGTGCAATGTATGTATACAGACGCAGGGACACAGTGCTATGTATGTATACAGACGCAGGGACACAGTGCTATGTATGTATACAGACACAGGGACACAGTGCAATGTATGTATACAGACGCAGGGACACAGTGCTATGTATGTATACAGACACAGGGACACAGTGCAATGTATGTATACAGACACAGGGACACAGTGCAATGTATGTATACAGACACAGGGACACAGTGCAATGTATGTATACAGACGCAGGGACACAGTGCAATGTATGTATACAGACGCAGGGACACAGTGCAATGTATGTATACAGACGCAGGGACACAGTGCTATGTATGTATACAGACGCAGGGACACAGTGCTATGTATGTATACAGACATAGGGACACCGTGCTAAGTATGTATACAGACATAGGGACACCGTGCTAAGTATGTATACAGACATAGGGACACCGTGCTAAGTATGTATACAGACATAGGGACACAGTGCTATGTATGTATAGACACAGGGACACAGTGCTATGTATGTATAGACACAGGGACACAGTGCAATGTATGTATACAGACACAGGGACACAATGCAATTTATGTATACAGACACAGGGACACAATGCAATTTATGTATACAGACACAAAGATATGTATGTAGACACAAAATGAAGGAAACCTGAAATAGAGACAGTTACACATTACCAAGGCATATAGGATATGATACAGAGAGAAAGATACAGAGGGGATAGTGAAAAGGAAAGAGACAGGTATGTACATAGGAGAGAGATGTGTGTGTATATATATATATATATATATATATATATACATATATATATATATATATATATATATATATATATATATATATATATATATATATACAATAGACTCTCAGTTATCCAGAACTTTCAAGCAACAAGAAAAAAAGGAACACTGTACTTTAAATACAAATGTAAATTTCTAGGACTCAACAAATGCCAGGAGCCAGGTTTTCATGCCACAACATGCTTACAGGCACCTAGATGTCATCCACTGTACGTCTCTGCAATTCAGTTTTACCTGGAAGCAGACAGGTATGAGTGACTGAGCCAGGGCAGCGTTGGGGTTATATTCCCCGGGGTCAGCACCGCACCCTCCAGCCGAATGTACCTGTGTGTAAGTGAGGAGTGAAAGCTGCTGCTGCTAGAACAGCCCTCACTGACAAATATACTTAGCAGAGCATCCTATATGCAGCTAATCTAGACCCCGTTTATATGTATCTCTCAAGCTACCAGAAACTACATTTATCTGGGAGGGAGAGGGAGAGAGAGAGAGAGAGAGAGAGAGAGAGAGAGAGAGAGAGACAGACAGACAGACAGAGACAGACAGACAGACAGAGACAGACAGAGACAAAGGGAGAGAGAAACAGAGAGAGAGGGGGGGTTATACAGGCATATATAATCACACACGCATATATAGATAGAGGATAGATACACAGATTGATATATATATATATATATATATATATATATATATATATATATACAGGTAGATAGAGAGACAATGGTTAGATAGATAGATAGATAGATACAGATAGACAATAGATAGGTAGATAGATAGATAGATAGATAGATAGAGATAGACAATAGATAGATACAGATAGACAATAGATAGATAGATAGATAGATAGATAGATAGATAGATAGATAGAGACAATAGATAGATAGACAGATAGATAGATAGATAGATAGATAGATAGATAGATAGATAGATAGATAGATAGATAGATAGAGACAATAGATAGATAGATAGATAGATAGATAGATAGATAGATAGATAGATAGATAGATAGATAGATAGATAGATAGACAGACATATAAATAAAGGGAGGGAGGGAGGGAGGGAGGGAGGGATAGATAGATAGATAGATAGATAGATAGATAGATAGATAGATAGATAGATAGATACATGGAGGAGAGCGATGAGGTGTGAAAAGTGTGCAAGAGAGAGATGGGAAATAAGAGGTGACTGAAAGACAGAGAGTTAGACAAGTCATAGACTAAGGCATGTGGAGGGAGATAAATACTAAGAGAATATTTATTTGGACAGTTATTCTGAATACTAGCAGTTTGGTGTCCATCTGGCAGGTCATTAGTTACCAGTACACACACATTTCCATGCAGCCTGTCCTTCTCCACCTTCCCCTCATACCTCAGGCAGTCACTGTCAGGTCTCTGCTCTCAGCCACTTACCTAACTGCATGAGGCCACAACTTCATGGGGGAGAGCTGTGAGCTGGAGCTGCTTGGGAAATATTTATATCAATAAGTGCTGTGTTTGTGTGATTCCTAAATATGCAGCTTGGGACACATCCCATGGGGACAGATGTGATTGCTGCATATACAGGTGTCTGGGAGCTGTGCAGGAGGGAAGCTGCTGGGCCCCAACTGGTGGCATCTTACTGTGATTTCATTTTATTCCTTAGGGTATTGCAGATGCACCTATTTACACACAGGCATTTATATGTCTCTCTCTCTCTCTATCTATATGTGTGTGTTAGTATGCATATACATATTTCCATGCAGCCTGTCCTTCTCCACCTTCCCCTCATATATGTGTGTGTATATATATACAATTAATATACTATTTTTTTAACTTAGATAAATAGAGAGATTTGCTCCTATCTTTGTATATATATATATATATATATATATATATATATATATATATATACATTTGGAATAAAATGTTCAGTGAAATTATATCACTGTGTTCTGCAATATATATATATATATATATATATATATATATATATATATATATATATGCTTTTCGTCGTTCGTCCGCTAATCTCGTCATTTTTCGCATCTCATATCTTTTTTTTCCTGCGTCTTGTATTTTTTTTTCTAAGTCCCCCGGTTGTGAACCGCTTGCACGCCAAGGCGATACCGCGTTTAGGAAGTGTTTTTTGGCTAAGTCCCGCACAGCTAAGTGCTATGGTTTAACGGCTCGCCTCGCTTCATGAGGCTCTGGCGCTCATCGTCTAACACAGACGCACCTCACAAAGCGTGACGACGTCTCACAGTTTGACAACTATTATATGTGATAATAGATATGGTCAGATATATATCTACCTATCTATCAATACATCTGAGCCAGCGGTACAGTCAAATCTACGAGTCTCGCAAAGCGAGCCAGCGGCACAGTACTTAGGCTGCAATGAGCATACGAATGGCCTCATTGCAGCCAGCGGTGCAGTAGTACCTGGTTCCTGCCAGAGGAGGACTCGTGATGAGCTCCGGAGGCGCTATTCGCAAAGCCCCCCAGGCTCGCAACACCCGATCCCACCTACCTGGATTCGAACCTGCCAGCAGCTCCGCACTACGTTTTCTGCTCTGCAGCTCCAGAAAGTAGTTCTGTCCAGAGGACAGGAACAGCAAAGGAGGTGAGTGTTGCGCTACTGGCAGGATTCTATCCAGGTACTAGACACGTTAGGGGTGCAAATAGCTAGTATATATATACATTGATGGGCTAAAAGTATTTTTTCAACCTCAATTACTATGGAACTATGTAATTTAAGAGTAGGATGCATTGTCTTCTCATTTACATGTCCCCGTCCACTTGTCTCACAGCCCTATTAAATTCGGGCTACGTGTAAATCTGTAGCCCGTAACATAGCTTGCAAGAATTAGGCCTATTAAATTAGCCTCCGAAACCAAACGACAGAAGACTTACGGGTTAAGCCGTAATACGGCCAAAAAAAGCATACTGGAATGTTGAACTTCGCGGCTGCAAATCCTTTGTTCTCTCAAGCCCGTAACCACTACAATTCCAATCATGCTATTAAATTGCAAACAATTTCACTTGTGCTTAACACCGTAACACACAAATGGAGCCCAACGAGTGATAGAGAGGACTTGGGGTAAAGTCCAATCCGTAGCACTGTAAATGGATATAAAAACACACTACTATACTAATATTAAAAGGGAAAGTGATGTTAGGTCTCAGAATTAATAGCACAACATTCTCAAGCTCGCAAATCCGCCCTGAAACATATTTTATTTCATGTTTAACATTTGTGTTATATCGATCCCGGCAATCAATGTGTTAGTACATATACTGTAACTCACATGTAATACAATATCATATTTACGGCTTTATTAATATTTAATCATTATGGAATGTGGGTCTGATTGCAAATTGTAATTGTAGCTCGTAGGACTTTAAAATCTACCCTCCCCTTTTTCAGTGACATAATGATGATGATCTCTTTTTCCATTGGCTCCGTCTAAATCCGTAACTACCGGCTTGACTAATTGATCCTGCGCAGTGCCACAAATATAACATTCAACGAATGAGTTACGGGTTTGCGTATCCAGCTCGTAACTCGCAGACTCTTCTAAATTGATAGCACCGTAACTCGGCCAGATTTCAAGCCCGCAGCAGTTGCGGGTCTCACGTTGTCGAATTTAATGTGGCTGTCAGAGTGCAGTACAATGACTGTATTTCTGGGAAATCTGAGTGAGAAATAAGTTTCTTAATTTATTTTTAGACTTGGGTTCAAAATGTATTATTTGTTTTCTCTCTCTATAAATATATATATATATATTTATTTACATATATATATATATATATATATATATATATACTCTGGTTACTTTTTTATAATTAATCCAGACGCCATATTTATAAATAAGTCTGGCTCTAAAAGGATTATTATCATCAGCGGTATCTTTCTTTTTTAATATCATGAATTTTAACAATAGCATTTACTGTAAATAATCTTATTCTAGTTAAACATATGAGGATTTCATGCGGATCCATTAAATATTCAGGGTTTTTGTACTGCAATAAAGCCACCCTGAGACTATTGTGCAAGGCTCATATGTCTGTCCCTAAACTTTCTTTTGCTTGTCCCCAGTTTGCTGAGTACTTAACTATTCATGACAATTAATAGAGCCGCTGACTATATTGGCCTATTGTTGCGGGTGTATTTTTTCCCTGCCTTGTCAATGGTGTGAGTTGCTTTTTTCTACTACTCCCCATTCTCTCTCTTTGTCTTTTTTCCAGAGTTGATGGGGCAAGAGTAAAAAGCTACCTCTCCCTCTTTTCTTGCATTCTCTCTCTGTGCACTAAATGTCTCTATTTCCAGGGCACACACCCTGCTTTGCCCATTCACCAGCCTCCCACAAAATGACATGCTGATGAAAAGTCAGACCAAATCAATCTCCCATGAGCCTTTTTTTGAGGGCAATTTGACATCCAAGCATTGGGCTATTATTTCCCAGTCTACATGGGGATGGCCAGAGCTGGACAAGGCTGAGGTCTTATGCTGAGACAAGGCTGGAAAAAAAACACAGAGAGTGAAAATAAAGGAATATAGGCCGTGGAGTGTGAATGACAGTGCAAGAAAGGAGATTAGAGCCTAACAGCTGCTTTTTCCAAGGTGGGGGGCTTATCCCCCCATTCTCTGCCTCTCTGTCTTTCAGGCTTCTTCATGAATAGGATTTGAACAGGCATAGACTGATTTATATTTATTGCAGTTAAACATTTATTGCTGTCAAAGAAAGACCCAGAAAAAGGACTGAACACAAAAGCTGCCTTCTGTATTAAATGGTGACAGGGCAGGTAATATACAATAATGATGTGGGATGATGGGAATTTCATTTGCTTTACATTTTAACTCTTTGTAGGGCAGTTTTGACAGTTAATTAATTTGATTTTATGTGTCTTCTCCATATAATTAATATTTTGCAGTTTTTGCTAATCAGTTATTTCTACACATATATCCAGTTGTCTAAATGTGTATTTCCTCTCTATACGTTTCAATACTCTTCATATTGTCCCCGTTTCAATACTCTCCTCAGCTATCTCTCCATATGTCTCCACTCTCACCATCTCAGTTCTCCCCATTCCCCATCTCACTAAATTCTCCACATATACCTCAATGTATATAACATATGTACGTTCACTCCACATGTCTCAATACTCTCCCAACTATCTAACTTCACTCCATGTCTGAATACCCTTTTCATATTTCTTTCCATGGTCTCTAAATGTTCAGTGTACCTCTATGTTACATAGTTACATAGTATCTGAGATTGAAAAAAAGACCTTTAGTCCGTCAAGTTCAACCTTTTTAGATCTCCTCTGATCTGTGGATTAGTTTTAATTGATCCGAACGGTAAAAAAAGTGAAACTTTGCCAATTCCTTTCTGACCCCAGATACTGGCAATCGGACTCCTCCCTGGATCAATACTCCCTCTCTAGTTATCCAGGATAACCATGAATGCCCTTTTTCAAAAATATATATATTTTTAAAGTTATCTATCATATCTGCTGTCACCACCTCCTTTGGTAGAGAATTCCACAGTTTAACCACCCTTACTGTGAAGAACCCTTTTCTTTTAAACCTCAGGAGATGTCCTCTTGTCACTTGAAAACCTACAGTACACTAGGCAAAGCTTTATATTAACCCTGGATGTATTTATATAAGGTAATCATATCCCCTCTTAGAGTATTTTTTTCTACAGAATGTGTAATACTCGCCCATCTATCTCTCTGCTCTCCCCATATAGCCCAATCATCTCTCCAGCTCTCTCTCTTTCTCTCTAAATTCTTTGCATATGTCTCATCTTTCTGCCTCTGTTGTCCCCATATTTCTCAATAACCTCTCCATCTCTCTAAATGTTTCACATATATCTTAATACTCTCCCCACCTCTCTCTAAAATGTCCCTATATATCTCAATACTCTTCCAATCTCTCTCCATGTTCTATTGTTTCTCTCCATATGTCTCAATACTCGCTTAATTCCATCCATATATCTGAATACCTTCTTCATCTTTCTTTCTCCAGTCACTAAATTTGTAGTGTAACTATTTTCTATTTTCTCTCTGCAATACTCTCCCACTTATCTCTTTCTTCTCCCCATATTTTGCATTACTCTCCCCATCTCTCTATATATGTCAATGTGTATGTCTCAACACTCTCCCACCTCTCTAAGTTCCATCCATATGTTTGAGCACTCTCTCCATCCTTTTTTTATAAAGATCTCTCCATATTTCTTGACACTCTGCCCATCTTTATCTCTGTGTTCTCTCAATATTTCAGTACTTTTCCATCCTCCTCTCAGTGTCCACTCTAGTCCTCTCTATATGTCTCAATACTCTACCCATTCTTATCCCTCTGTTCTCTCTATCCCTCTTGATAATCTCTCCATCTATAGACCTGTCCATATAGCTCCATATTCTCTCCATTACTCTCACAGTTCTCTCTCCATATGTCTCTTAACTCTTGCCATATCTTGACACTCTCACCAACCCATATATCTGTGTTCTCTCCATACCTCTCAATACTCTCCCCATCTTTATCATTTCTTGTATCCTTTCTTTCATTGTATCCTTTCCATATATTTCAGCTCTTTCTGCATCCTTATATTTGTGTTCTCTCCACTGAAAATTCCTGAAAACGAGAGTGAGAGGAGATAATAAGAGAGGAGGAAAGAAGCGAACAGAGCAGTTGAGGGAGTATTTGGAGACTATGGCAGAGATATAAGGAGGTGCACTGTTGTTGAGGACTTTATATGTCAGGATTTACAATTTTGTTCTGGAGGCTATGAAAAGCCAGTGGAGTGATTGACAAAGAGGTACCTCAGACGCCAGTCATTGATTGTTATAGATGAGTCTAGTGGAAACATTCATTGGTTTGGAGATGTGAAGGCCCAAAAGGAGAAAGTTGCAGTAGTCAAGGCAAATTATGAGGAGGGAATGGATTTACATTTTAATTGTCTGTGTAAGATAGTGATACATTTTTAAGACTTTTTTAGGTAAAAACTACATAATGTGTTTATTGATTGTATGTGAGGCATGAAAGAGATGGTCAGTCTAATAGACCCTAAGACATCGGGCCTGGGAGGTTTGAATGATGTAATTGTCAACAGTGATGGATATTGAAGGAGTTGGAGCTTTAGTAAAAGGTGAGGGACATTAGGAGCTCAGTCTTTAAAATGTTGAGTTATCATTACTCTGAACTATATGTAGATCAACCAACTGGGAATGGTCTTGTGGTTTATCCAACCCCCACCCCCAACACACACACACCGTAAGAGATAATTAATCACGTGAGATAAAGTCATTTGGAGAGTGGGAGGGCTATTTCATGTCATTTATTGCCTAAAAATACCAAATGTTCATTTATCTGACACTTTCACTCAAAATGTATAATAACAGCAATGGGTGTACGAACTGGGGGGATGAGGGGGACAACCCCCCCCCCCCCCCCCAGATTTTTCAATGTGTGTGTTTATGTGTAGATAAGTAGATGTGTGGTATTTTTATACTATATGCAGTATCCCCCCCCAAAAAAAAATTCTTTGGCTCCTACACCCATGAAAACAACCAATTGAAATTACATTTATTTATAGATATAATTTTGATTACTGCAGTAACTGTGACCTTTTCTCTTCCAGTTTAATTTTAATCTCTAAATAAATGTGTATAATAAAAGCACACCAGTCTAGATATAGCATATGTGTGCATCTATGAGTGTTATTTCATTTTCCATGTATTTTTGCAAAGACTGGAACCATGGACAGACACAAGTCCATGTGCTAGCTACATAAAAAGGAATTAAAGGGATCGAGGACTATTGAACCCAATTTAAGAAGCATGACATTAAAATGATTTCTAATGGGGTCCTGTAACCCAGACATGCTGATCTTAAAGCTGTCCCATCATAAGAGCTGCTCCCCCCTTCCATATGTCAGAATGGAGCCTTTTGTTAAAAAAGATAAATAACAGTTTAGTGGAGATAAATTTCCACCCTTTCTTTTGAACTTTGGAAGAAAGTGTCCTATATCCTCTCCCCATGTATAGAAGCAAAGTTTCTCCCTCTCTCTTCTTTTTCCAAAAAAACATCTGCTTAGAGAAATCCAGGCTCCGGGGCAGATTCTCTGAACACAGCAAGTCATTAAAAAGATATTAGTTTGACTGGGAAACTCCATAACACGTTATTGATCAGTTATAGAGAACTGCTGCGAATACACAGAAATGGTAACACGGAAAGACTGGGGATCAGCACAGTTTAATGATAATTAAAATGAAAATTGAGCAATTCATTTAAATGAAGATTGATCGGCCAGGACGAAAATTTGCTAGTGTTTCGGAGAGGGAGAATATGTTTTTTTCTTACATATTGGATAAAAATCATTTTCCCGAAAATGTGCATATTTTGTTAATTTTTCATTTGTTATTATTTTTTGCACTTGTTTTTTTGGGTTAGAGACTTTTTCTATTGTTTGGAAGCAAATAATTAAAAAAAATCTATTTTATTTTAACCATGCATATTAATTATGGTGTAATCGATCTAATTGATGAAATTGGAAACTTTGGACTTTTTCTCTTTTTTTTTTGTTTTTTTAAATGTTTTCTTTATTAAATGTTTGCGTTGGGATGGTTAATTAGATTTATTTCACTTTTAACATTGATACATTACCTGAATATTATAAGATATTAATTTCTGTTCTAATTCCATTTAAATTGTCTTTATTATTATTATATAAACTTTCTATTAATTTTTTCACATTATTGGATCGGCGGTGGTTTTATTTAAAGAGGTTTTCTTATGTCAGATTTTCCAGATTATTAAATTATATTATTATGTTTTTTTAAATAGCTTATTAATTTGGATTTAATGATTTATTTGTAACTATACTTTTTCAATTAGTTATTAGTTTTTTACTTATGTTATTGGGATGGACACTTAACTAAATTTTAATTAGTTATTAGATGCTTTTTGTTTGATCTTTTGGAGTGGTTTAACTGCAATTTAATTAGTGATTGGCTTTTATGTGTTTAATTTCTATTCAATTAGGCTTTCATTTCTTATTTGGAAATCTAATTTCTTAATTTAATTGTGAAAATTTGCAATTTTTATTATGTTTTTGGCTTGGTTAAATTAAAAATCTTATTTGAATTTTTTTTATTTTTTTTTTGCATCATAGATCAGTTTCAGTCAAAAGTGTAAACTGATGTGAAGCATCTTGAATTACAGAATGTTTATCCCACATGTGCCTAGATGTGTCAGCGCATTGGTTCAATTGCACAATAGAGAGAAGGTGATGTTGGGAGGAGGTTGGGGGCTTTTATAATGGAAAAAGGGGGCTCGGAGACCCCCAGGACAAAAGAGATTTGCAAATGTTTTCAATAGATTTAACTCAATGAAGAGTACATTTTGCAAACCTAGTGAATGCTCAGTGTTGGGTCTGAAAGACTGGGTGGAATTTAATGGGGAGTTGCCGAGCTTATTTGTTGAGATCCAATTTAATTAGCTTAGTACAACCCTTGAGAGACAAAAGACGCTCAATCTGTGCCTAATCTAAAGCTCGTTTCTAAAACAGGGCTCCTGCAAAAGTCAAAAGAGAGAGGAGAGAGCTTATACAGAGAATGAGGGGTCTGCAGGTGACTGGCACGCGTGAAAACAAGGCGACCCATTTGGTGAAAGAATTGTAAATGGGGTTTTCCTCAGGTTTGTACCTCTCCAAAGCATCTGAAGGAGAAAGGATTGAAAAGACTGAAAAGAGGGGAATATGGCTACAAAGCAAACAGAAGCCATTAGGGAGGTGTATGAGCAGAAGGCAAGCAGCAGGGCCAGGCCTAGTTATGGGAATGTGCCCAAATGGTATCTGGGGCAGAATACATGGTTGTATGCTCCAGAGATCTGCCATCATAAAGCCCCCCAGGTTTTCTACTCCCATGGATAAGGGTCTCTACATTACCTTTGTCTTAACGGTGGCATTTAATTCTCAAATGTTCTGTTACACATTTAAAATAAGGTGTTTTAAACATTATAAAAATATTTCCATTTTTTTCTTTCCTGGAATAAAAACAGAGTCGCAATAAAATTAGTAAACGCTCCTTATCTCCACCCTCTGTTGGGTGTCCAAAATGGTGGGATCAGAAGGCTGTTCAAAAATTTGTGCTAAATTAGGACTGGCCTCAATAAAGTCTCTTATCAGGATATGTCCTTGGCAGATCCCCTTATACCATCTGGAAATTTAGTAGGGGTGTATAGAAGTAGCGCTGCAATAGGCTCCACCTGTCGTGCTTAGTCTGGAACGTTCAATCATGTTTTATTCAAATGACTACAAGCCTTTTGTCATATGTTTAAAAGAAAAGCTCCAGATTTGAAGTTGTTTTGTGGTTCCTTAATATTGTATCACAAATTAAAACTGCCTTCCTTATTGTGTACATTAAAACACATATAACACATTTGTATATACAAACACATGCTATCATCTAACTGGGTCCAGTTGCTTAGTACCACTTGCCGGTACATGTACCTTTCTGATTTATCATAATCTAAATTGTCTGCACATGATTTTCCTGATTCTTAAACTGAATTGTTTGGCCTAGATGCTGAAAGTATGGTTGCGTGCATCTGATTTGATCTGATTGCTCAGAATGCTCATTTTGTAATTGTTGGCAACTTATTTGGCCTGATTATTTGCAGGATTGATATTCTTCAGCTGCTTTGGTCTGCTTGCCAATAGTCATGAATGATTGTCCCTGATTTGGTCTGATTACATATAATAGATGATCTTCATGAAACCTTGTGTGGTTACTTGTAATCTGGAATAGCTGCCATTGATATTTCCCGGTGCCCATAATGCCCATGGCATCATTGCCAGCGACCTGCTCATTCCTATGGATCTAATTCATCTACAGAGTTAATTATCTAAATAAGTTTTATACCATCTGCTATTAAAAAGTCTTTCTAGATGTGAAAAATAACTTTCCAAAACCTAAGGTGTCTTCTGTCCGTCAAAAGTGTCATAAAATTTTTTGGAAAATTGTGAAATTCATCTGTCAAAAACATATCACTAACTACAGTGAAATAGTCTGTCTCCATTAAAGGATCGCTGCAGACATATATTAAAAGTGAGTGTAGTTTTGATTACTTTGGCACATTACCTCCAGAAATTCTGCTTATTGGCAGGTTTCTGACTTTTTACCCCCATTCCTGATACACTGGCTTAAAGAAGCCTCTCAACAGGGGGAAAGGAATCCCAGAAATCAGGACCCTGGGGGCTGTGAGCTGTTAATTGACTTAAGTAATTACTAAATTGACTAATTCCCCAGGACCTCCCTCTGTGCCGGCCTCTTGCTCAAGGATACAAATAGTATTTCAAACAAAATTTGGCAATATCCTCTCTTATCCACCAAAATCTTATCCTGGTCAGGCATCTCCCAGATAGAGAGGTGAGAAACTATTTGTAGTGCAATGACACATGAAAAACAGACCTTTGAGGCTTTGGAATTTATCTGTACTTTAAATCATCAGTGTGATTATATGTGTAATTATGTGTCCCTTCATACCAAACCAAAGCATCCCACCATGCTGTAGAATTACAGAGCTATTTTAAACTGACATGGAATGCATTTATTAAAAAAAAAAAAAAAAAAAAAAAACACGAAAAAGGTTAAAAAAATGTAATCTGTCTACAGTCTGCATTTGGAAGGGTATCAGGTTCGCCATCTTATAAACTCTTATTAGGGTGTATCAGGTCGCCGCACCATCTGAGTTATTAAGCAATACGGAGTAATCCTTCACTTTGTCATAGGGAGCTCCTAATTGTGCTGCACATTAAGTATTTTAAGTATGTCAACACTCATATTCTATATTGAGAGGTTGCCTGATTTGCAGATAATTGACTTATTTTCAGGGTATTTTTGCCTTAGGCAGCCAACATCTTACATAAAGTGCATATCCAAGACTGTATTTTAGCCCAATTTCTTTCTACTTGCACACAGAAGTTTTGAGCGCTTGGATACGTCTCTGTGGCTATTTTTGGATAAAAACTCTCTGGAACAATTCTCAAAACTGAAAGGGGAGGGGCCAACAGAAAAGCCCAGGAACGCAAGTTTAGACAAAATGTTGGCTACCTTAGAATCTGAAATCACAACACAATTATTTGTTTCCAATAATGTTATTTATAAAAAAACTCTCCTCCCTCTATCATGTCTATCCTTACACCAGATTCTGATAAGTTTTGCTCTAAAGTTACTATATATATATATATATATATATATATATATATATATAACATTTGATCCTATTAGCTATAATGTATGCTGTAATCTCTACCACTCCCCACACATTACTTTTTGTTGTTGTCAGGGGTCTTATAGGCCCCACAACCGCATGCACCATGCCTTGTGCAGACGCGTAATATCCCTGGATGAATGGGAGATACAAGGATCCCTGCAGATCCCTGTGTATCCAACAGAGCCAGTGACAAGTGACTGACAAACACAGGACAAAAGGAAGGGACATGATAATCTTCCTGGGGCAGAGGCACCTGCAGCACAGCACGGCCAGGATTAGAGGGAGATACTGACAATGTGCAGATCACAAGCATTTCCTTAATAGGATTCCCACACGTGATATTAAACCCACATCAGGGCAGTCACATAATATGGGGATTTAGAGGTGTATCTGTGTCCACAACTTTTAAGTGCACAGCAGGAGAAGAAAGAGCAACTGTCTTAAATTACACCAAGCACATCTGCTTGGCTTAAAATAGACACTGCAAGGAGTCTAAATAAGCAGGTTGGCAATGTATTGTTATTAGCAAAAACTTTAGTGTTTTAATCAAATCCAGAGATTCTCATTCCTTAATTAGTCTCTTATCAAGACACAGTGTCCCATTGTTAGCATTAATTAATCACCTTAGACATTAGTATCAGTAATGGACAATGCTTTCAGATCATTTTTACGTAATTATTATTAGTTATCCAACACTTCCAAATTAAAACGTTTAATAACAACCCATTTGTGCAATCTGGGACCTTTGTTGTGTCTATTTAAGCCTAAACAGACACACCCATTGGTTCTTCCCTTCCATCATTTATGTTTTTGTAAGAGTAAAGCTGACGCTTAAAAATGGGGGTACTAATTATAATGCTATATAGATTAAGAATGGGAAGGAGTGTATGTTTCAGATTGCATATGGCGCCAGATGCATACACTTTAGACTCATCTACTATATTACAATTCTGTTTGTTGATATATGTCTTACACAAAAGCTTTGCCTGCTAAAAGAAGACATTGGACGCAGAAGTTTTGATTTATCAGGTCGACAAAGATTCATAAAGCCATGAACTCAATCTATCTTCCTGCATTATAGACAGTAAACACAAGGCCGCAAGGGGGGTTTAAAAAACCTTTTTGCAGTTTATAGGGTGTACGACACATTGGAAAGCCAATGGTGTGAGCTCTTCCAAATGGTCCCAGACAGCTCAATGGCTACTGATAGCAGGTAATGGATGCGCCAGTGAGGCGCCCAAGTGGCATCCTAATGGCTGCTTTCATATCGAAGTCAAACATAGTGGATCATTGTATTTTCGCCCCCGCCCCACCCTTGATAAAAGCATAAGCCCTAATGAGAGATTTCTATAATTCATAGTATAGGCATACCTCAGGGGAACATTGCTAAGCTGTACTTACAGATATATTTAAAAGATTGCATCCGCCCGCAAATTCTTAAGCATTTATGAGTTTGGCACGGTTTGCAATGCTCAGTCTTCAATTACAGGACACCTCAGAGTTCATTACTGCTCAATTACTCTCTCTAAGTCATGCCAAATGTGATTCTGGCACAGAGCTCAGAAGATGAATTAGAAGAAGGAGCTTGCAGTAATTCCCCACTTCCAATTCCCATTCCAACACTCAGCATTAAATTCTGTCTAAGCAACTCACTCACTGTCTGTCATTTAGGGTGTTGATTTCGCTCTCGGTCCCTCCCTCCCAGCCTGTGCATCTATTGTCTTGTCTGGGGGTGCAGAAACAGCCCCTCATAAACTTGTTACATGGGTCCAATTTTCATCTAAGACACCAAAAATATGTCAATGTGACACGTAACATACTTATTGCACAGATGAAAATGATTATTTTATAAAAATGATAGTTATTTAGATCCACCCTTTGGCTTTATCAACAGTAATTAAGACTAGCAATGGAGGTAATAGACAAAAGTCTTTGTCACTATTCTGTAATATCATTAATTCTCCATCCTTCGCAATATATTAATATTATTATTTTTTTTAATCTTAACCCATGTATAGCGCTAGGGAATATGTTGGCGTGTTACAAATCAACTATAATAATATAATAATATTCTTATAATTATAATATCAGTAATGAAAAGAATATTTTCTGTGCCATGTAAAACTATAGAAGAAACTTACAGATATGTTTTACCCTTAAAAAAATATTAACCATGAAAGGAGGTTTATATAAAATATGTAGAGATTCAATAGACCTAGACTATTGTCAGCTATGTGGGATGAAAAATTCGATTATTCATGAAATTATTCACTTAGGACACAAAAATGCGAAAAGTAGAATTAAGTTTTAATTTAATAGTAAGTTGATGACAGTAACATAGGAGAAAAGGGACTTGGGAAATATATATGTCATTCAACAGTAAGCAAAGTGGGTTCCCTAGTGATCCAGTGGTCAGGAAACGGTACTGTCACCACCACAACCTGAGTTTAATTCCAATCAGGGAACCATAAGGTCATAGACACAGAGTAGGGTTCGGCCTGGTCAGTAGTTGGATGGGAGACCACCCAGGAATACCAGGAGCCTGTGGCCCACTGGTAAAGGAACTGGCAGCCCTCTCCAGTATCTCTGCCATGAAAACCAAGTGGATCAGCATGACCATGGACATAAAGATGTATCTCATGTATTACGGTCCATAAGAGTTGGAAATGACTGAACGACGAAAAAAAACTACAGCAAACAGAAAGAAAAGCCAGTAGGATGCTTGGTTTTATTGAAAAAAAGATTAGTAGCAGTATATGGAGGTACTAATGTTACTCCATAGATCCCTAGTTAGACCTCACCTAATACACTGTCCAGGTCTGGAAACCATCAGCCTTATTAAATTCAGCGAATTTAAAAGGGCTCTATTTAAGCACAGAGCATATATTTTTTACAGAAGTTTTTAGTTAGTGAAGACCTTGCTTTTGGATAGAAGTTCACTAACTAAAAAGGTCTGTAAAAAATGGGGAATGGTCAAAACAAAACTTTTAAAGAAAGTCTTCATGACCTAAATATGCACAGCTTAGAGAATAGAAGAGAGATGGGGATATAATATAAAAACCTGCAACTATATGAAAGGGATTTAAAAAGGTTATATATATATATATATATATATATATATATATATATATATATATATATATATATTTATTTATATATACATTTACATATATATACATAACGAAAAACAAGATTATTGCCGTATACAGCGATATATTTGTTTATTGGATAAACATTTTAAAGTGACAAGCTTTTGTAGAACTGGAACCCTCTTAAGTCAATTTATATACGGATTAAATAGTTACAAATTATTATTTTATACCTGTGAGAAAGTTAAAAAGCAGATGGGGCAGAAGAATTGGGGGAAGATAATATATAAAAATAAAAGCTTAAAACGATCAGTTTGTATATCTAGATAGTATATTGTTAGAGAAATTTCTATTCTAATTGCTCTAATGTACTAATCGGCCTAAACAGACAGACCTATTGGTTCTCCTCCATAATGACATACACTCTAAATGACGCTGGGCTTTTACCCCCTCCAAATTCTATTGTTTACAGAATACAATTTACGAGCATTAATAGGTGAATTAGTGGATGTCTCCAAAGCCCACTTACCAATTAAAGTAGGGATCATGGCACAGTGCCAAAGAAGATATATATATAAGTATGAATTTAAAAGGTGACATCATATAGCTGATCTCTGCTCTTGTGGTTTATGATGTCACCTTCATCACTCAGTATCATTAACCTGGAACACAGTAAGGTTGACATTTGTGGCTTATTGAAAAGTTGGGTTACTAAGGTTTGAGGAGAACCGTTTACAGTCAAGTTTTCTGGATTTATTTCCCTATCGCATGATATCTGCTATAGTTGGAGCCCTACAAAGTAAAAAAACGAAATTAACTAAATGAAGAAAGGCTTTGGTAAGAGTTTTCAAAGAATATGATATGTTGTATATTGACTTGAAGAGGTTGACAGACTTTAATTTATATATATTTTATACATCTTTCTTTTATTGCACTTTACTTCGTATTTGGCCATTTTGTAGGTCGAGAAAATCATGAATATATGTACAATGTGTAAACTACTTATTCACAGAGGGCACAATTAAACCGAGCATCATTCTTAGGGCCTCATCCAATTGTGATTTCGCCAATTGAATAGGGCTATATATAAGCACATAGCATATTTGTTTACAAAAGTTTTTAGTTACTGAACTTCTATCCAAAAGCAAGGTCTTCACTAACTAAAAACGTCTGTAAAAAAATATGCTATGTGCTTATATAGAGCCTTATTCAATTGTCCAAATCACAATTGAATAAGGCCCTTAGTTTGCACTAGGCATGGGCTAATTCAGTTCATACTTTGTGTTAGGCTAATTAAGACAAAACAGATATATATAGTAACATATATATATATAGTAAATTAATGGTACATCTGTGTTCACATTTGAATTTCTCAAAAACAAGTTCAAAAACCTGCTTCCAGTTCTGAATTCCGAGAAAAACAGTTATTACACTGCATTCTGGGAAGCTGAGCTGGGACATGCAAATTTGCCCACAAATGCCTCGCTCTTCAATCCATAGCCGTTATCAAACATGGCTTTCTTTAAGATTTTGTATGCTGTATTACACAGCTTTAATACAAAGCCAAGGTTCGATTAAAATACAAGCTGAGAATCCTATCCATGTACAGCTGTTTCAAGCTTACTGGCTATCATCAGCATGCAGCGGGATCTCAGCCTGTGTTGTGGCTCTTATGAGTAGGTAGTTCACCACAACAATCATTTATAATATGGTGGGCAAAAGAGCGATAGAAGCCTCCACCGTACGGTAAATAAATAGTACAAAACAGCTTCCAGCTTAGAATTCCAAGAAAAACAGTTTATATATATACTAGCGACTTGCCCTTTAAAAAATGACGTCAATAAAATTGTAAGGCAGGTAATGCTGTTTGCCATTGAGAGTACGGTAAGTGTTTTTGTGGTCTGAGATCATTCGGCGCTCATTGTGAGCCTCTGGGTTGGTGTATTTTTAGTTATGAGAGGCGCTTTTGCGCTTATTGTAAGGTCTGTGCTGATCTCCTTTAGGTGCTTATTGCAAAGCTCTCCACTGGTGTAGTTTGTGTCCTATGAGCACCGTTGGCGCTCCTTGTGAGGCGCACGGTGAAGGGCTTTGTTGTTGTTTGCAATACTTTTTTTTATTTTGTTTTGTGTATATTTTTTTTAATGCTAATTAAATCATAAATGAATACACTTATTTTGTAATTAATATATGCAGCTGAAGAGCTAACAATCTGTTTTGATGTTCCTGCAGCATACAATGTAGGTTTGCAGTGTTGTCGAGCGGAGGTGTGTCAGCAATGTGTGCAGTGTGTAGTGTAAATAGGCTGCGTGCGGGAGGGGAAACCGTTAGTGCAGTGGTGTACTTACGCATTCTGTAAGTTAGTGTTGTAAAACGGCGGCGAATGTGTATGTGGTACGCGGGTTTGTATGATTTAGCGTCCTTGCTAATGTATATTGTAGGTCGTATGGGTTTTTGTAAAAGTCATATGTGCTTAGCAGCGATTTCCGGCTTGAAGGGTCGTGTAGCCGTTTTTTCTTCGGCGGCCATTTTTTCTCTCACTTAGGGGATTGTAGAGTGTCTAAACTTTGTAAATATTATTGGGTGCCCCCCCCCCCTCCCTTGCTGTGGGTAAGGTTTTATTTTATTTTTGTGTATTTTGGTGATTTTTTTATGTTTTCCTGTACGCGGTTGACCGTTAAGGTCGTATTTTTGCGGGTCATAATTTTTTTTGTGTGTAAGTCTGTAGTTAGTCATTGTGTGTTTGGTGTTTTTTTGCAAAGTCCCGCTTCTGTGGGTGTTTGTAACCACTTGTGAGGTGCCGTAGAGCCTCCACCTCTGCAAAAGCGGCCCCTCGCTTCACGCGGGTAAGCATTTGATATAAAACATTAGAAAAACAACACTTTTAATGTCTGTACTTGGCGCTGCAGACATACATGACGGATGATTGCTTACATTCCTGGATAGCAAAAGCTGCATTTTCTGATACAAGCAATGTGCTTCTCCTACTCTGAGCAGGAAGGGGTGTGACGTAAAGTTCAATTTGATCCAATTATCTAATAAAGTCACTTGATCCCGCTGGAAAAAACACTTTTACTCAAAATACTTAATATATTTTTTTTGGGGGGGGGGGGGAGATCAGAATCATTATGTTAATGTCTTACACAGCTGCTAGTGTTGGTTGCATTCATCAGAAACAAGTGCCTTATTAAAACTATGTTCATATGGACAGTACTTTTCTTTTTTTTTTAATGGCTATACCATTTACTATATTGGCTGATGAATAACATTAATGGAAAGGAGTAGACCGAAGATTTTTTTTTCCAGTGGCGTTCATACTGAAGACATGATTATTCTAAAAGAATTTTTGTATTTAAATACATTACTGCGGCACAACATATTACTTCTAAGCACTCATGAAGTTGTACCTCGCCAAAGGACGGATTTGTGATCACCACCAAGAGCTGTCTGGTTTGAATATCAGAGTACCTTTCACATGGTATGTGAGCATGTCATGTAGCATTAAAATTAACACAAGATATTTAGTCGGATCATGCTAAAAGGACACAAATGGCCACAAACATTAGAAAAACTTAAATAAGCATAAACATTATATAAACGTTAAAGAGTCCCGTGAACTGTATTAGTTGCTTAGTATGTTAAAGGACAGCTGAAGTGTCGTATTTATTATTATTTTTTAAAGAAATAGAAACACCCTTAATATTCTTTTAAACTGTTGTATTCAACCATTTTAATGACTAACATTTGTCTTTGTTCCTCAAAAGTATTAGACATGTTGAAAGAACTGTGTATTGAGATAAGATCTGTATTAATTTTAGTTGAAAAAATATATATATCTTCTCAAAATAGCACACTTGTCAAAAGAATTAAATGGCAAAGTAAGCTCCCATTGGATAATATCCCCCCTCAACCTACAGACAAGCTAGCAGTCAAACATGGAATCCCCCAAGCTCTAAGATTTTAACATTTTTCATTCATATCATGTCTTCCATACATGCAAACGTTATTTTGTAATGGAATAAAAAAGTAGACACTTTGACAAAGTCACTTCACTCTTTTGAACAATACTTGGAAGAGTTTAGGCAATCTGACCTCTTATGTTCCTATAAATACTTTTGTTTTCAGTGTTTAAACCACATGGCAAGGTGATTGCACTGAGATTTGATGAGACACCAACATATTCAAGTACTGTTTTAAGCTTTGGAAGTTGTATGGATAGAGAGAAACGTCTATCTACTTAAAGGATTGTTATTAAACTATTGCATGGTTTAGATAGAAAAACATATAAATATATTAAGACATTCAATAAAGCTTAGGAAGAGATATTAAGATTAATTCTGAATCTTTTAACAAGTAATTTATAAATAAGAGAACGATCTACAGGTGAGAACATACAGACTAATATAATTTGGGAATTATTTTCGTAGGTGGAAGATGTGTTGGGCTACCATCCAAAAGTTTCTTCAGCTGTTCCTTGGGTTAAGGACGAGATACGTGCCTGAGAATGTCTTTAGGTCAGATTTGTATGATCCCGGATTAATAAGACTTTAATGGCTCATGTGGTAATACAATGCAATACTGTAGTAGTAATAAAAATACCTCTGTACTATAATAAGTTACAGAACTATTGTGTTCTCTCAATTCAAACAAACTTGAGAGCCTGTTAAGTATGGGACCTTCTGCATACTCTTATAAGTAAGTTACTGTAGTACATATTGATGCTTTATAAATGTTACTTGCACAGAAAATTTAATTTTGTATGACATAATAAAATCAAATTATACCATGTGCATGGAGACCTGGTATGGTTTATCTGCTGATAAGGTTGTATTACTTTGGCAGACTGTATGTCCTTAATTCACCCCCCAATAATATTAATTATGCCAGAATTCCATGGGTAAGTGATGGTTACAAAATGAAGGGGGCCCACACGCATCAAGGAGACGAACCAGGGACTTTTTCACCCACAAGAAGACTTGTGGCATTTTTATTATATAGAGTGTAAAATGCAATTGCCAGATGAATAGACACCTCTCTGTAACATACTCAATATCATCCAATCGTGATTTTTCTTTAATAGTTAAACAATTTTTTTAGGCATAAAAGAAAAACAAAAAAGTAACATAGTTCCCCCTCCAAAAAACAAACAAAACGGAATGTTCCCATGGATTAATCTTAAACACACACTCAAAAAGAAAAAAAAATTAGCTTGAATTCCGTTTTCATTCAAAAAAATACAGTCTTCTGTACAAGGAAAACTACAAACATTCAAAATCATCCCTTTTATTAAATCAAAAAAAAAAAAAACATTTTGTTTAGCACATAACGTGGTTAATACTAGTTTTTTATTTATTTTCTATTGTAAATTTGACAATTAGATAAGAAAATATTTAAAACAAACCAAAAAAATAAACAAACAAAAAAATGAAACCCGAGTTAAAAAATAGTTACTACGATTCTTTTTTAAACGTTTCCATACTGTTATATGTTCCACAGTGTTTTGCATTATAAGATTCTAACAGCTGATTTCATATTAAAAATAATAGTATTTATATTTGACAGCACAAAAAAGGTCATTCCTGTTATAGCTTGGATGTCTGATATACAGAGGCAACAAAATAACTGATAACATTTAAAAAAATGCACTCCCGTCTTGCCAGAGACGTATATAATGCACGTTAGTAATGCATCATATTACGCCCCTGGCAAGATAAGAGTTAACAATCATTTTTTTATATTAACCCTTCAAAACCCTAGGTATTATACAAAGCCTACAAAATATGACCCTGCTTCCCCCCTCCCCATATACCCCCCACACACAATACTTGTCTCAGAAACAGATTCAAATATTCTGCACTCAACAATTACAAATGCAGAATCAATATTGTTAAACTTTTTTTAAAAAATAAACAAATAAACCCCTCAAATAACAAAAATGCAATAAAATCAAATAGTCATAATACCAGAAAATTAGACGTAAAACATTTAATGAATTTACAGTTAAGAATATTTAAATACATGTATTTAAAAAAATTTAAGGAGCTGTGTACACAATTATTCGTTTTCCAAAAAATTTCTATTACGGTGATAAGACCTCCAAGCTGTGTTGTCAAAGACAAGACAAAATGCTACAAAAAAGTATTTTTTGAGACAAATATATGTTGCAATTTCAGCACCAGGGGGGGGTAAGGGGCTACGCAGCGGAGGAATATTTTTTTTTTTTTATATTATTTTTTTTATTTTTTAATTTAATTTATCTGACCAGTTCCAAAAAGAATTCATGTTAACACTTTTTTCCCCCAAGGGTAGGAAACAAATACAATGCAAAAACAAAAAATAAAGAAAATAAAACGAAAAAAAGAATCCCAGTACATTTATATCTTTAGTATATTATAGAATCCTGATTTTTTTAGCAAAGTTCAGTATAGATTTTAACCCTACATCTAGTGTTTTACAAAGGAAAAAATGTCTTCATCAAAAGGTCTGTAAATCTAGAAACCTGTTACAAATTAAGGTTCTTCTTTGTCAATGATTCCAAGGGAGACAAAAATAAAATAAAACTCCATCAATTGGACAATTGTTCTACTGCTCCTAGAAAAGAGCGAGAAAAAAAAGTTAATTTACACAGAAGCATATATACATCAAAGAAAATACATATAAACTCTACTTTTTTATTAAATAACCTAACCGTTAAAAATCACTGCGCATCATTTTAATCTGAAAAGCGCCATAAAGTGTTATGTAGACCAAGGAGCAGCAGAGAAACAGAACACTGCAAATTCAAGCTATTTTCTGTAGAGGTCTTAGGAGGATATAATCCATCTTACGTGGCACAATAGGATTTGCACCATACTGCTATACTGAGCTACATAAATTTGGCTACCGAAACAAAATCTTCATAAAATTCAACATCAGGCTTTAAACTATTTTAGGTATTTTACCATCTATCCACTTATCCTTAGCAGTTTAAAAATAAAAAAAATAAAGAGATTGTCCGCTTGGCTGACAGAAATGTTGTACAATATTTGAACTCCTGAGTCAGATGTTTATGACACAGTCTTTCAAAAATTATACATTGATCACATCTAAGTGAAACTTGGTAATTGTATATGAAGATACCAAACATCTGAAGTTCCTAATTTTTAAGACGTAGTCTTGATAAGAAAGAAAAAAAAGGGATTACAAGTTAACATTATTTTTAACTATTATATGCTAATCTTCACTTTTGGCAACCACAACTATATTTGTATTACGGATTTGACACCTCAGAGTTTCACTTCCATTTAATCATATTCTAAGTCCCTGTTGCACCATTTTCTATATAACAAGGTTAGCTGCACCCTCACAAATGGAAAAAAATTAAAAAAATAAAAATCGAAAAAAATAAATAAAATAAAATTAGGAAATGGGGGAAAAAAAAAAAGTTACTGGCCAAGTCTGAAAGGCTCTATTTTTTTAATTTTAAAAAAGGCATAGTCTTTATTAAGTACAATTTTAAGGATCATATCAAAACATATCTGTGGAAGAAAAGGAGGAGGTTTGTCAGATATTCACAAGTTAGGGATCAGGGAAGAGGATGCCACTGGTCCACCTAATGAACTCCAATTAGAAATATGTATTTTTAATTCATTACTTTTGCATGGACTAGTGGATATTAGTCAAAGTCCACCTTGATATTCTCTCAAACGAGAATACCATGTATGATAATATATCAGGCATTAGATTCCTGTGCTCTACTAACCTGGCTGTGAGTTTGAGTTTGCCCCAATGTCTGTCCGTAATAAGCAGCCTGCTGTCTGTAATACTCTGCCCATGCCATTGTGTAGTCCGGTTGTGAGCTGGGCTGGGAGGTGGCGCTGGCAGCTTGATCTGTAATGGAGAAGAAAGTGGAAGGTGGAGGGGGTGAGAGAAAGAGAGAGAGTTGTAATTTATAAGCAGTCCCATGAGAGTGATATTCATTAGATGGAGAGGAGAAGGTTTTGAGAGGGAGAACTAAAAAAGTCACACATACAAGTTCTAATACACGACCGGGCAGAAACAAACTATTTTGCAGAAGTTGTTCAAGGCAAAAACCACTTACTCTGCTTCTTGTAATACTCCTCCCATGCCTTATAATCAGGCTGAGCGTTTTGCTGCTGGCTCTGCTGACCTGGAAATAGAAGAAAACCAAATCTGAACAGATTGAAGGGGAAAAACTCATCATCTAATACAGTATGTTAAAACCACTGTGCGTTAACACAAATGTCAAAAGTTTGTTAAGTATGCAACAAAATAACATCCAGCAGCTCTAAAAGTCACGTATACGTATTTTCAGAAAATTCTTGTGCTAAAATCTTATCCGAATCCACAAATGAGTGAACAAATTACCCTCTGTATCTTTAAATAGATAATAAAAATCAGGACAACCCGACAAAAGCGGTGTCTACTCCAATTGAGATACCAAAACTCATGAATTACATTGCTGCTAAATGTAAATGTGTTGGACATTTCACAAAAATAAATTCCGCCAAAATCTATAGATATTTTTTACATTTCCTTTTACTTATGTTTAAAATGACCACTTGAGTCCAGGAAAAATGGCACTTCTTTGTCAAGCATGAACCAAAATAACATTAACACAATGGACATAAAAGATTTTGGGGAAAATCCAAATAATTATAGGCTCTGTTTATGAGCACAGGAATCCATTTTATGTTTGTTACATCATCTCCTTAGATCTGGATCAGGAGGGTGTGCGATTCTGTACATCTAAAATTAGAATAATAGG
>CM050168.1:37509189-37911689 GCA_027410445.1 Discoglossus pictus
ACTTGTAACACCAGAACGGATTTAAATATAATAAGAAAAATTGCCAAACCAAGTCATTTCAGGTTAAACCGATTCCAAACAAGGGTCTTGAATAGGATAATCCAGAAAAAGTTTACGCTCTCCTTTTATAGTGCTATGCCCAAACGTATTTTATTCTTCTTATTACAGACTGTCTTCTTGCACCTACCCCAACTTTCTCATCAATGAGATGCCTGGCCATCTCGATATGCTGAGGCGGACCCCGGATGGTGAATATCCTGACGGCTGGGTCTGTATTGGGAGGAGGATTTCTCTGGAGTTCCACGTGGGCTCCTGACTGCTGATTTATACTTTTGATATTTTCACCACCTGAGTGTGTGAGAGAGTGAGAGGAAAGCCCACATTACAATGTATTCATGCTTTTATTTCTTTGGAAACAGGCTGGGGTAAAACTAACATAGTTGCCTATGTGTTGGAGAAAGATTATCTGTGTTATAATAAATGCCTTTAAAAAAAAAGTTTACTACAGACATCTGGACACAAAGAATATACAAAAAACATTACTGTATTCATAATTAGTAACGTTTCAGAACAAAACATTTGCCCGTTTTTTTCATTGTTCACATGTAAGAAAGATCACTTAAGCCACGGGTTCATCAATCTCACTTATTAAATTGTAATGGTTCAGCTTTCATGATGTAAAAGACCATTCTTCACATTTAAAAAGTTATTTAAATACTATACAGAAAACACTAAACTGCTGACTTGCCCCAGATCTTTTAATCTCTCACTACCTATATTTTTATCAAACTGAGTGTGTAGCACACTTTCTCACACGCTTTGTACAAGACGAGAGGAGCTCCAGTATAAAGACCAGGGCAAAGCTATTTTCAGTGTAGTTTCTCACTAAGGTCTACTACTTTGTAATCATAAGTGAAAAGTTGACAGAAAAAGGGTGTACACTATCTAGAATCTTTTTTTTTTTTTTTGGCTGCTTAAAAGTTCTTGTTTTGTTGAAAAACTATGTATTTTTCTACATTGTGTATACACATTAGCATAATGTTGAAACAGAATATTGCATGTCTGACCTGAGAAAATTCTCTTGCAGGAGATGCATTTAGATCAACTCAAAAGCTAAATACACCAGAAAGCAAGGCAGGCATAATCCAGGCATGGCCTCCCCCCACACACACACACACTACCTTGAGTGAAACACACTTACTACATGCTTGTTCAGACAGCAGGGGGCATACAGCGCTACAAACAGCCTTATTACACTCATACTCATCCCCTCATTTCATAAAGACAAGTCACTTTGTAACCATCATACAAATAAGGATGCAATGCTTTCAGTTTAACAGCTACGCTATAACACAATCATCTTTATTGCAGAGCAGTAGAAATTAAGGCTTTTTGCCTTCGGGAAGTTAAGTCACAGTTTTATCTGTATGTGATAAACATGCCTTCCTGAAGCGATTGGACAGAAAGATATGAGTCGTTATGAACTCCTATTGGTAGCATGTCCTGTGATATGGCATTTTGCTTCCATCAGTAAATACGGACACACACAAATAACAACTGGCTAAAATAAGTTAAATACTATCAGGTGAAGGAAGATAATGGCTAAAAATATTGTGTATAAAAGCTCTGGGCTATTCCAACATATTCTGTATACAGGGGTTAAGTACAAGGCAAAAACTATTTTAAACACATTGTAAAAGAATGGCGGGCCCTGTCTGAGCTTAAACTCAAAATGTACATAGTACTTGCTCCCAGAGCACCTAACAAGATGGAAAAATGACAGGCTCACAATCTAAAGAGTTTGGGTGGGATACAGGAGGGTGATAGAATTGTTGTGCATATTAAGGCTGAAGGTGAAAGCTTCTTTATAAAAAAATAAATAAAAAAAAAATGCTTTTTTATTGAGGTTTTGAGCTAGTGTAGTGGAGAGAGGCAAAGGGCTCCAGAGAGTAGGGGCAGCATGAGAAAATCCTGAAGGCAGGAATGAGAGGATATGATAAGAGGACAGAAGGAGGTCATTAGCAGAGCGAAGTAGAAGTACAAAAAAAAGTGAGGAATTAGAAGAGAAAAAAAAAAAAGAACTCTATATCTAAAGTGCAGATCCATAAGTAACATTTTAAGTTTGTCTTCCAATTATGTTGCCCCGTAATCTATGTATTATAGTTACTTATGAAACTTTACAACTACCCATCCTAATGCCAAATAAACTTGTAATGCATTTTACACAGACTGAGAAAAGTGGTTCAAAGGCTTGCTAGCTGCAAGGGTTAACAATGGACAAAGAGTGGCTTATACATATGTCCTTTTTCTTCATACTGGCTTTTCAAACAAGCACAAAGATACGAGTCACAAGAGGTGGTGTCTATTAAAATGATGTAGCTGTAGGGCCATTATTGGCAAATCTCACTACACAGTAGCCAGTCCATAATAACAGCAAACAGTGCCAAGACAGAGAACAACTGCTAATTTGACTGAGTGTCCAACATGTAACATTCAAAGACTTCCTTTAAATAGCTTCACTCCATCAACAACACATCAGTCTTCCAGTAGTTACTCCGGTAGATATGAAACCATCGCTGGGCAGACAAAGGTACAAGTAATATACACGCTTTAGTAACTTAAGAATTATTGGGGGGGAAAAGAAAAAAATACATAATAAAAAAATAGCATGATTTGAAAAACACATTTAAGCAATATAATGGCACATTCTAGTGAAGCAAAATTACATTGGAGTAAAGATTTAATATTTTGCCACAATCCCAGTTTACTGTAGTCTGGGAGTCTAAGGCAAAATTGGCAGAAGGACAGGAGGTGGGGTAGCTTCAGCTTCACCCCCTCCTTACAAATCCCTAACAAGAGCAATCCTGGATACCAGGGGCCCCCCAGCTGGATAGCAAATCGTAAAGCAATTAATCAAGGCAACTAAAAGGCTGAGTGGACAAGCTTGGGCTGTGAGCCCCCACTCTGCAAGTAGCAGTGTTTATCATGTTAATGTGACTGGGTGGGGGGACAGCAAGGGGTGGCGGGTATACTTAAAGTGTTGAGATACCTGAGGCAGCTCTCTTACCTCAAATACTTTCCAAATATATATTAACCTGTATATTCACAGTAGGCAACTATCAATATCTAAAATAAGTTCAAATCTATTCGAGTTAGTCAAATTGTTTATAATGCTTTGAAGGTCCAATGATATCCGTCAGCCATTCCCTAGTGTCGATTTTGTGAAATGGAAGGGAGCCTTAAATAAAACTATTATCAACTTATAAGAATAGTAATAAACAGTACATTATTTGGCCTAATTGTCAAAGCTTCATTCCCACAAAACAAACAAACTGCTGTAGAAAAACATAAAGTAATAGATATGCCATTACTTTCTAGAAATACTTCAACCATTATTGCAGCTCTTTCAAACCAACAGTAAACATGTCTAAAGTGAATGCTAAGAAAGCCTGAGGTTTACAGCAATGAGAAAAAGGTACAAGTCAGCCAAGAGGTTCATGGTAAGTCTATCAATAGCGAATAGTGATCTGATTGGTTAACAACTTCATAATTAGCATGCAGATCCATGCAATGAAAGTAAACTATCGCTGTTTCTTTTTAAACTTGGAGCAATCTGATCACTAAGTTATATTATTTAATTAAATACACAGGTCAGCAAACCAAATGATACCAGTTAGATCCATATGCATTTTCTGTCTTCATATACCTGTATGGATGAAATTTAACCTTTACTTGGCACTTTATTGATGAGATTGCAAAGAACTGAAGAAAATGCAGTGAATATCCACTATATTTATGGTGTCCACGATTAAGGAAGTTGAGAAGGGTAGAAATATACTGTAAAGCCATAAAAATGTATCAATAATAAAACAAAATAACTTTAACATTACACACACGCGCGACTGAAAGGAAGAGCAAAATATATACAATTTGGATCAGTTAAGATACAGCAATGTTGCAATAAGCTGCTTTCTAAGGTGAAAATACTAACATTTCACTTTAAAAAATAAAAATAAAAAAATTTAATTAAATTTAATTTTTTGTACTTCTTTTCATACTCTGCCCCACCAAAAAACTAGACTCAAAACCCATACCTGATGTTATAATTTAATAAAATACACAGGGTCTTTTGTCAAAATAAAATGATTAATCTAAGGCTGTCTAGTAACACATGCCTCACAAATAGCATATTCATACAGAGGGGTGGTAATTACAGACATGAAAAAATGGCTGGTTATTTGCCAGTAATTATGCAATCTGATCTATGTAAGCCAATATGTTGAAATGAGTAGAGAATGCAGTTTTACATAATGGCACTGTGAAAAGTTAATACAATTTTTTAAATATTTTCTTAATTTAAATTAAGCATACTGCGGAGTGTTTGAGCATTACTGTAGACTTTAGGGAACCAGAAGTTTTTTAGATATACAAGAGACTACAGACTAGATCGACCGACCGACCATCAAAATCTCTTCTTAGATTTCAGATGTGAATCAAGAGCAAGTACCGACAAACACATTTTTACGAAGTTCATCGCTTATGTAGAGACATAGTATACATGAGAACTACCAATCTAAAGTTGCTCAACATAGATTTGCTGAATAAACTGGTGTGCAACATTTTTCAATAAAATAGCACAATCATCCAAACTGTTCATTAAAATATATATTTTAATGCTCTCTGATTTTGAGTTCGATATTGTTTCAGTGTTATCCTAGTCCAATGAGGGAGCGGTTCTATAAGTCAAATAGCAAATAATTGAGATTTGCCAAGAAAAAAAAACAAAACTTTGGTAATACAGAACATGTTCTGCAGTAACCTCAGTATGTAAACAAGTGTTCTGTGTTTAAACAGTTTGGCATCAACATTGTTATCTGGCACTATGTTCTACCTTTGCCAATCACCAGTCCACATTTGTCAGCTGGCACAGTGTACGTGATCTCTTGCAACCCTCCTGGCGTACCGATATTCCAATCACGACTACGGCCCCTTCCACGAGCAAGGGCAAGACTGCCAAACCCATCACGTTCCTGTAGTTA
Source organism: Discoglossus pictus (assembly GCA_027410445.1). Lineage (NCBI taxonomy): Eukaryota > Metazoa > Chordata > Amphibia > Anura > Alytidae > Discoglossus > Discoglossus pictus. The sequence continues at coordinate 37,514,229 of CM050168.1, forward strand.
GTGGAGAGTATGAACAGTTAAGAAATAATGCAGGCAGAGACTTGACAGATATTTTATTACTGAACTACGCAATTGTAAACATAAAAAACAAACAACAAAAAAAAAAAAAAACTGTGCCAGCCAAGAGTCCAGCTACAGTTAGTGGCCGTAAACCAACAAAAACAAATTGCTGTGTTTTTCATAAAATGCAGATTTTTGCACAATAATTGTAAATATCTTAGAGAATGAAGAAAGCATCACACAAACACAAGATTATTCCTATGGATGTGTGTACATTAACCTCAGCATGATATCACCCTAACCGATCTTACCTGAGCTGTCACAATTAGTTCACTGATGATGTGAGCGGCGTGCTGACAGCGGTCGGGGAGGCCCATTACCTGAGCCACTCTTTCATGGCTGACGCCATCATCTGCAGAGGAAACAAACATCCAAAACATTTATTCTTAAGTGTTGCCTGCTGCTACCCTATGGCAAGGGTAGGCATGCATAAATAGAAGAGGGGGACTTCTGGTATATGTACAACTGTAGATGACTACAGAAACATTACAGAGAGCAGCAAAGAGCTTTTAAAGCTGCTGAATAGATGCAGAAATGAAAACATAGTTGGATATCTAGCTGTGATACAATTTGATAGAATATATTTGGTACTCTAGGTAATGTTTAACCTCTCCAAAAATAAAGAAGCAGATAATGCACTAAAGATCCGGTCAGCACCAGAAGGGTTGAACAACAAGGAAAATTATAGACATGTCATAACCCTAGGAAAGGGGATGCTGAATACAAGATAATAGCTTTCTGCTTTTGTACACATGCTGTAGAGGTCTATTAGGGCCTAGGCCAGCGGGGGCTCAGCTGTTATTGCGAGAACTTAGCCACTGTATTGTATACACTAAATTACATGTGAATGTACACAGCGCTAGCTTTTAACTGAGAGAAATGAAGGAGCGCAGACTGCACACAGCAGAGTGTAATGCATGGGCCTGGTAGACTGCAGAGATAAGTGAAATCCACAAACCTGGTTTGAACTGAATTCTCACTCCTGCATCATTCTGAATCTTTTTGATCATTTCCCCATTCCTTCCTATTACGATGCCAACAGCGAACCTAGGTACAGACACCTGAACAAGAACACAAAAAAAGGTTTTGGTTTACAACAAATACATAGGAAATCTTAAGAGTTTTTATTGTACCAATTCAAGGTTGCATTAGTGACACACCAAAGCTTAAATTCAGTTCTAAAGTGCCTTTTATGCTCCACGCTTACAAAGAGGAAAATTTTAAAATGGGAGTACTACAAATAAAGATTAATAATAAAATTATGGAAAGCAGCCACAGAAACATTTTAATGGAATATAAGAGTCAATTGTCCTAATCAGTCTGTCCATTCAATCCACCTTGTATTACATTCTATGCAAATTGTTTAAAAAGAAATTGTGGACTGGTATAAACATTTTTTTTTTTAATCAGCAAGGTGTTGATATATGGTGGCCTGAAGAGGGATAGAAGCCCTCCACCATAGTACAGAAAATGAATAATACATTTGTAATTTAGATTTGAATGTCTAAAAATAAGTTAAAAATGTATTTCTTGCGCCGATTTTTCAGAAATACAATTGTTACACTGCACTTTTAGAAAACCTCATTTGCATGTCCCTGCCTCCAAACACAGTGCATTCCCACTATAATCCAAAAAACACTATATACATGGCTCCTTTTAAGCATATGCGCACTGCATTAAACAGTTTTAAGTATAGCACAGGATGGATTATGCACAATACAGAAAACCTACCCACAGACAGCATTGTTTCGATTTTTATAGATCTCATCATTGTGGGGCTTGTTTCTGTGGTAGATTTTTGTAGAAAGTAGATCACTACAACAATCACTAGACTTATGGTGGGCTGAAGAGTGATAGAAGCCCACCACACAAAACAGAAACAAAGTTTAAATAAAATATTGCCATATGGAGAGTGGGGAATAACTCCGCCATCTATCTCCTCCTACAGGGAGGGGAGAGAATCAGGACAGTGTTATCATTGAATGCTTGAGATGTGCTTAAAGCTTAATCTTCATAGATTGATAAAATGATCTTGTTAGATGAGCTATTTGTACCCGAGGGCTGACCATAACAATCTAGCCCCCACAGTACACACCAGCAAAACAGTAGTTTCAAATAGCTGCATTTTATTTCAAATGTAATACTCCTATTAGTAGATTTATACTTTTTCTTTTCAACATAATTTTAAGTAACACCTTCACTCTTTATAGCTACGCACTTCTTAAAACTATTTCTTAATTATGCCTTAAAATAGTACTATGCATATCTAAAACATTAACCAATGCCTTAACTTGAAGTTGTTTGTATTTATAAATCACTTTTGTTGCAAACCAATATTTTATTCCTGAAACTCCTACCTTCCAGCTTCAAATCATGATCTCCTTTCAGTATTGCCAACAAAAAAAAGTAGCAGATAAGCAATTATTTGAATAAAAAGGGGAAGCAAGTTTCCTAATCTGAAGGATGCCTCTCTTTGAATGGAAGATATCTACAGCAGAATGCAATTGGACTTACCTCCATGCTGCCTCCCCCCATCCTGGAGCTGAAGTCACTGCGTACCCCTCTGAAATCGGCCTGATCCTTTTCCCGGATTATCTCCAGGACTAACTCTCTTGCTTGCTGTAGAGGAAATTAACTAAATGTTACTGCACACATTTGCTAGTTTTTTTGGTCACCAAGTCCATTACAGTTACAAAATAGTCTACTACAAAATTAAGAGATGTTTAAACTTCTTTAAAAAGGACTGCTAAAGTGCCTTTTATAGTATGCGCTTATTAGAAACACTATATATAAAAATGTGATGAGATAGATAGAGATAGATAGAGAGATAGATAGATAGATAGATAGAGAGAGAGAGATAGAGAGAGAGAGATAGAGAGAGAGATAGAGAGAGAGAGAGATAGAGAGAGAGATAGAGAGATAGATAGAGAGATAGAGAGAGAGAGATAGAGAGATAGATAGAGATAGAGAGAGAGATAGAGATAGCGAGAGAGATAGAGATAGAGAGAGAGATAGAGAGAGATAGAGAGAGATAGAGAGAGAGAGAGAGAGAGAGAATAACTGTTTATCTCAATTTCACTTTGGTGACAAACATCTGCTTTTACGCTTTACAGATTTAGATGCCAAGGATGAAAACTGAACTCTATTCATTTCTATTAAAAAAAAAAAAAAAAAGTCTGCAATTCTGAATTACATTAGATTGTACTGAGGCTTGCTCTCTATTCCTGTTTGTAACAGTCATGCTCCCAATGAGAAAATCAACCAAAGGACAATAGACAGCATAATGGTGTTGAGAAAATGCAAAATGTGCTTGCAGGGTACAGTGTTTAATCATTAAAAAAAAAAAAATACACAGAAATACATTTACAAGAAAGTTAACAATAAGGTAAGTGCATGGATTCAGCAGTAGCTCACCTGATGATTTTAAGCCACACCAGAATGCTTATTTTATGGATAAAAAGCACACATTTTGTATTCTCACTTAATTTTCGTTTAGCAAACTTATTAAAGCACAAAAAGGCCATTTTGTGTTTACTGCACGGCCCACCTCATTTCTAGCTGATTTTTTTTATCCTAGTGTGTATCTGTGCCCGCTATTGCTTTGTTGTTCTGTGAATTTATACATTTTTACTAGATACCAGGGAAAAAAGGTTGAGTGTATTTTCCTTAATCCCTGCACATAGAGAAAAACTAATTACGTACACACACACATTATAAAACTAACAAGTCTGAATAAACCAATTTCACAATAACCCTACCTGCACTTTAAAGGGGTCTCCTGTGATCCGAAGGGGTTTGTCAGCACCAGTAGGTAATGGACCGTCTTGGATCATGATCATTTTTACACCAGTTCTCTCCTGTGGAAAAACAGAAAAAGCGTGTGCTCAAAACAAAGTGAAGCAGAAATCCCATATCGAATATTACAGCTTTGTACATATATGTATTAACTTTTCTCTACTCAAATGTGTTATTAGTAAAAATAAGTTATTTTATTTAAAATGTATACTGTGAAAAAACAAACAACTGTGTATATAACAATAGCTCTACTCGTAAAGGAAATATTTGTATTGGCTTGTTGATCCTCTATCAAAAACTACCCATTTCTTTACAGAGGAGTGGCTGAAGAAAGTTCAAAAAAAAAAATGATAATTTACTTTAACAGTAAGGAGCCCTGCATTTTATTTTAACTTCATAACTGGAGGTACACTTACTCCAATAGAGCATTCCGGGTCCCTTTGGTGCTTAATCAACTAACATTTTTGGGTACTGCTAGAGCAACCATGCAGTAAATTGTACTCTATATACTGCATAGAAGCAGGAAGAAAATACCCACAATCCCTGCAGTTCTACAGCAGCTACTTGTTAGTCAGGTGACCATACGGACCAAGTTCAAACAAATAGGAACAATACTGAATATTGCAACTAATTCTTACAATTGGATTCTCTTTGAGATATATATTTGTTAGTGTTCCCTTAATTTAGCCCCTGCATTATATTTTGGCACAAGGTATAAATTCACACAGTGAAACTTGAGTGCCTGCTCACTGCTGGGCATGTCTAACGGAGTAAACAAGACCAATAAGAGGCGCATTAGGACACAAAAAGGCGGTCTCTACAAATATATATATTTTTTAAATCACATAAATCAGAACACTAGCATCTGTCAGTCACTTCCTGAATAACCTTTGACCTATTGAATATAGTGTGTAAAACAATTCTCACTTTGAGAATGCAATGAACATTAGAATTTAAGAATTAAGAAAAAGGTTTTTAAAAAGGTATTTGAGTACTGAGAATTAAGTGCTAATTAGCAGCAGTTCAAACTCCTCTGAAAATTAACATCCTACAAAGCCCGCACCACACTGAGCATAATTACACACTTATACCTGCTGCATCGCTAACCTATTAGCGAAATGATGTGATGTGGATGGATTGGAAAAAAATAAAAGAATCTATTGGGGAAAAAATAAAAGGTCTCTGCCCTCAAAATAGGAGGTTAACTCATTCAGTACTGAAAAAGTGTGACAGCAAGTGGTGCTAAATGATGTTACCTGCAACTGTTTGATGGTTTCTCCTCCTTTGCCAATGACAAGACCCACTTTGGAAGCTGGAATTAAGATCTCTTGGACTGTGCTGTTTCCGTCCATGTCATTATGGAAACCTGGCCCATTCCGACAGCGATCAACAATCTGTCCTAGGAGACGTTTTGCGTGTCTGTGGGGCCAACAGTAATACAGTGAGAAAGATGACCAGGAACTACCTGAACAAACTTTTACACAGATTCAACTACAGGCTCAAACTGTCCTCAAACACAGTAATGGTTACAACATAAGACAATTCTACAATTGACACGGATGACCTAGTTTTTGAAGAATGTTCTCAAAGAAGAACCATTTTGTTTTTGCAGAATATAGCGTTATTTTAAACTAAAAAATAAATAAATTATATGTTGAAGACATTTCTATCCTCCATCTTAAAGCTGCCTGTTAACCCAGTAAAGACATTTGAGAAACTACAGGGTAAGAGGAAGCCTTAGGAGATTTGCATACAAACCTAACAGAAGACATTACTACAGAAGAATTTTACTTCCCAAAGCTTTCTCCCAAGTAGTATAATTTAACCTATAAGCCACCAAAAGTAATACCATTATTATTATCTTTATTTATATTGCGCCAACATATTACGTAGCACTGTACAGGGGTTGGGTACATAGCAGAAAACAAATTAAACACCTTGTAAGGAATGGAGGGCCCTGTTTTTGAGCATAAAATCAAATGTACATATAGCTTGTTTCCAAGGCACTGACACAAGATTGAAAACTCGCAAACTTACAATCTAAGGGTTTAGGTGTGATACAAGAGGGTGTCAAATGCAATTGAAAGCAATTGGTTCAGTAAAGTGGAGGGGTCTGTGTGTTGTACTGTAGATTGTGGGTGTAAGTGTTATTAAGCTGTGGAGTGTGTAATACCATGGTCAAAATGTTTGAAAATGAAATCAAAATGGAGGGAAGAGAATAGCTGGCCACCGGCTGCAGGGATCTTAGTACATTTAATAGCAGATTAGGCATCACTGACACATGGACAGTTATTCAAGGAGTCAGTAATATAATTACACACAAAGTTTTGTAGAATTCACTCATGTAGAGTTTACAGGGTTAAATCATGTTATTTAAAACACAAAGCAACATTTGGGATCCTGCAGTGGCTGTCTGCTGAAGGCATGACACTCAAGAACTTTTTTTTTTTTTTTTTAAATACAGTATTAACAAGAGCTAAATGGATCATAGTATAATAAGGGCTAAACAAATTATTCAAAAAGATGCTGGAGTTTTGTTCCTTTATCGAGAGAGGCAGTAATAGATACAGAAAACAAAACAAAAACCAAATAGCTTGCAGTGTAATACACAGCTGCCAATATCACTTATTCTAGCTCAGTGCTCCCAGCAGCCTGGCAAGAATGAGGGGGCTTTGGAACGCCCTTAAAAACTCCCATGACTAGCTGGGGTGCATCTAGACCAGTTATCTCTAGAAAGTCTGGGAACGTAGAGATGTTTGCCCAATGCCAGCTCTCGGCAGAGAGAGCGGGATTGGTGGGGGAAGAATAAAACAGCATCACCTCTGCCTGCTGTGATATCTCCAAGGACTTTTGTATTCGTTCGCCAAGCGAAAAAGTGCAGCAATTGTGGAAGAGATTGTAGCTTTTGGGAAAGCAGGAGGGGGAGAGATTTGAGTGAGATTATACTTAGCAACATAGCAATTTTAGATCAGCAACTACTAGCACAATAGGATAGCTAAAGATGATGAAGGATTGGAGAGCGATTGTGAACGGTTATACAGAGGGTTTTCATATGTAGAGTGCATCACACAGTATGAAACTTACTCTATGCTGTCTGGTGCCCCAGTCAGTACGCATGGCCTTTCAGGCATTCCGCCGCTATCTATAGAACAAAAGAACATTTTACGTAAGAAACATTTCTAATGCGTTTCACAGTAATACAGAAAGAATATCAAAATTGTACATTAACATACACCATTCTAATATTCCAACTGTAGATATGTGCAATGCAAATGGAAAGCTGCTGGTCATAGATGAGGAGCCACTGTAGTAACATTTGGTAGAAAGAGGAATAAATGAACAATAAATAATGGATAAAGAAAATAAAGCAGTGTAGGTGTACTTAGGCACTGAAACAGAACTATGAATGCTCAAAAATGCAATTGCCATCAAACAAATTTAATAAAAAAAAATACAAGCCATATAAAACAAGAGTTCACTTTAGTAACCATCAATGATAATGACATGACTTGAATTCAAAGCAATTATGCCAAGATAGCAGAAGATTGACCAATGGGGCTAAATTCTGCCTAGAGGGTGAGGCCATGATCACCCAATCAGGGGCTAGGATGAAGAGGATATTTAACCTCAATAGGTATGTACCAGAGTCTCAATTATCCAAAAGTGAAATTGGTCTGATATAACCAATGGACATCTAAAGTAAACATATCTCGAAATACCAACTGAACTTGTTACAAAGCTTTATTAAGATCAATCACCATAGAGAGACCTTGGTTGCAGATAACATCACTACATAAGGTTGTAAAACCCAACAAGACTAAATGGAAGATGGGCACACATACACGCCAAGAAGCAATGCTCTAGATGTCCAATACAGATGTTAAAATAAAGATTTTCCCTATAATGCTTTTATGCTCAAATCAAACTGTTCGTTTGTTACATTTTTCATAAATATATTTCCATACTAAAATGTACTTTTAACAATTTAAGCAATTCCTAGAACAGCAAATATACAGACTAATAGAATTTACTAGGACTATAATTCCTTATCTGTAAGATATGCTGCCTTTGATTTACAAAAGAAAAATCGGCTGTTTTTTACCATATGCAATAGATAGTTTATATATATATATATATATATATATATATATATATATATATATATATATATATATATATATATATATATATATATATATATAGTCTGCCATTTGATAGAGATCGATTATTGCTTGGTAGGTGCTTCTAAATGTTTCCACTTTACTATTAATAACGAACACCATTATACTTATACAACAAATCCCAATAGCAGCAATATTCCTACAAGGGCAAAATTCCTGTGGTGCTATGGCTGATAATATTACATTGTACAAAAGAGTTGGACACCCACACGGAGTTAAAGCTTCAAATACAAGAAATGTATACACACAAATCAATGCAGCAATAGGACAGCTTTCAGCTACTTGCACTTTGCTACAGAAATGGATTCAGTGCAGTGCAAGTAAACAGCTTTCGAACAGCAGACAAAGCAGGCACTGTATGACGCACTGGTGAACACTCATCTCAAAAAGGAAAAACTTGCTATTGCTAGATGGACTGAAAGGGCACGTGCAACCTCTTACCTGGAGCGATCTGAATCTTGCAGCCAGATTCTGTTTGGATTCGAGAAATCTGCTCCCCACCTCTTCCAATAACTGGAAGAAGAAAAAAATATACAATTAACACATTAGATCACCGGAACTATATTGAAGAATAGATTGTTATATAGTCAGCCAGGGTGAAAAATCAGATTTTGAAAAGAAAAACCAGTACGATCATCATTTATCGTCTTGCAGAGGCCAAGAAAAAAATGACATGTCCCATTAAAGTACAGTTTTAACAAACCGTCAAATACAGAAATATGTATTTCATAAAATTCAGTGGTAATGGAAAAGTATTTCAGTGCAAATAGCGGGGACAAATACAGGAGAATTTAAGTATATACCTGGGATAAGCAAAAGGTTATTCTGACGTTTTATTAGTCAATACCTATTTAAATATAATAGGCAGACTGGATGGTCTAAACTTTCTTACATGCTAAGCTGTGGTGTTTGAAATATCGGGTTAAGAAGCAATGCCACAAGAACGCAAATGTCCATCTATGATGAAACTGCTTTAATTTATATATAAAGCTTATTAGAGTTTAAACAAATGGTACACTAGAAAAGTAATCTGGATATTCATTCTATACATATAGCCAAAGCAGCATATAATTGTAAAACATATTCAGTTCTTCATAACCGTTAAGAGGCAAAATCCTTTAAAATGATCACAATCACCAACATGCAAACTCCTTTGTTATTACACAAAGTGTTGAAGTGGAAAAGATGTAACAATATAAAAAAATAATTACTGTTTATTGCAAGGTCTAAAGCTGAAGACAGTACATTGAAGTGAGAGATACTTACTGAATCCAACCATCTTGTCAGGCACTTTAAATTCCTCTGTCATCACAGTCCTATTAAAAGAAAAAATGAGGGACTGATTAGGAAAGAACTAACCCAACGAAAATGTAATTATTTCAGTCACATATTTACAACATGAGCTAGACTATAGCGTCATGGTTTTTAATGGGACAAACGGAATACCTGTCCGCAAAGCAAATTATATAGACTTTTTAATTTCTAAAAGTATATCATAAATAAGGAACTTCAGTGATCCTGTAACTGCTATATTTCTATGCAGTTTGCTTGCTCACATACTACCTGGGAGTGGTTCTTGATACGGATAAGCTTGCAGTTGATAGCATTGTAATATATATTTCTATTTGCACCACACTGATCCTATTATAAGTTATATTATTTTTTTTGTTCAATAGAAGTAAAAGGAAATTTTAGCCGCATCCAACAATCCCTTCGTAATAAAAAATGTTTTGCAATAAAAAATGTAAAATTTAATGAGAAAAAAAAAAAAATATATATATATATATATATATATATATATATATATATATATATATATATATATATATATATATAAACTATTTTCTAAATAAGCAACACTTTCGTCAAATGTATGCTACCAACATGAGATTTCCTTACAACCATAATAATGGATTATTATTAAAATTAAAAAACAAAAAACTACTATTACATCATTCCAAGAACATCCTCTAAAGGAGGTCATCTGGGATAGAACTGAATCCACCCCTATAAATCTAAGGTTATTGACTGTTGCCCATTTGTAATGGTCTTCTCCATCCTTTTCCTTTAAGACTCAAACCTTAAAAGCTCAAAAAAAAAAAAATGTAACAGAAAGTTCCCATTTTCCATATATGAAACCATTGCTTGACTCATACAAGAGTACAGATGGCGGATCAATAAACAATTAGATCCTGATCAATAAATAATAAAACATAGCCCACTGCTTACCTTTGATGTACCAGGGCCCCTAACTGGTTACCAACTGTGGAAGAGAAGAAATAAAAGGTAGAAAAAGTATTAGTTTGGATAAGCCAACTTCAACCTGCTGGAAAAATACATTTAAAGAAGCCAGAGGACAGCAGTTGCGAGAGTAATCAAACACAGATATTTAGGCTCAGTGGCTAAAATGAATGCATAATGGTATGTATCACTAAAGGAGGGGGGACACTTTAAGATTCCCATTCTATAAAACTGTATGGACCAGCTGGGCCAATGCTGTGACATTGATCGCATGCTCTCATGCGGGGGGGAATAAGGAGAACATACAGCTGCCCCCCCTCCAGGTCCTGTACTACTTGGGAATATAAAACACAGAAAAATCTTTAAATCCTCCCCACCGGCCACAAAATTAAACATGATGTAAAGATTAAGCAGATTGTTGTACACATTAATACAGGCTAACAGCGGCGTTCAAGACATATGTCTGCTTTCATGACAAGAATCAATAAGCCAAATAACAGGCACACATTTTGCTCTCCATATAAAGATAGTTAAACATGTCCATTGGGATTCTTTTTTGGTCAGAGGATTCCTAGTTTTGCAGCGCTGGAAATCCTTTCCTATTTATAGGATAGCCTATTTACAAACAGACAGTCCCAACGCCAATGCCCACAAAAAGCCAACAGGTTCCACAGTAAGAATGTTATTCATACACCAAAGGGCTTTTGAAACGCATAATACATATTACATACTGGACTATTACTTTTACTTGTTCCCAGTGCCATGTTATATGTTATTTGAATTAAAGAAAATGAATGCTACATGATAAAATACCAATGCATGTACACTGCACAAGACTGTTTAGCTGACAAAAGATGACGCGAAAATACAAAAGATTGGTCATCCTGATAGAACAGGACATGGTTGCTAAAGTATACATGTCTATCAACATTTTACACCTAAAAACCAAAGATTTAGCACAAAAAAAAAAAAAGCATGATTCCGGTTACAAATCATTCTGATGAGTTATAAAATTTCTAGACAACTAAATTTGGTGTTTACCCATCTTAAATGGCAAGATTACAATATGATTGGAATAGCACAGATAGATTAGAGGAACACTGAAAGGGCATTTTTTACACAATGTTTCACCATAGTATAGCAAGTTATCACTCTTTTCAAGCTTGTTTTTCTAACAAACACAATGGTCTTAAATGTCTTTGGAGGATTGCAAAGAAAGATACAAAATACATCACATTGTCTCGAATACGAAGCAATGGACATTATGCTGTAACAAATATAGCTATTGGTGCAACTATATTAAATACTAAATCATTTTCGGAGGCATGAGGAAAAAAGGTTATGACACATTAAATATGTACTTGCCACTGATAAGTATGCTTGTGTAGGCGGAGCTGAACTTTAGCAACTTAATATAGTGCATGACATAAAATTGTTATTGAAGTGGTTTTATTAATTTCATCTTTAATATTCCCTCCATGTTCCTCCGCCATTTTGTATTTTACCCTATGTTGGGTCAGTAGAGCATCTTTCATAGTGAGATAGGCAACACTGCTTGCTTCATCTAGTGCTCATATTTAAAGCAAGGCAATGTGTGCCCTACACTACATGGCATCCCTGCGGTGATCCAGCTTCTGGGCATGGCACGGGATGGGCACAGTATTCTCTCAGTCTTTTAGATCTCATCAGTGCTAAAATTAATTTAGCATATGGTGGACAGAGAGAAGCAGCATAATGTTACATTGCGACTATGTGCTGGAAAACAAGTCTGACATTTTAGACACAAATGTACAGAAAAAAATAAAATAAATTAAAAAAAAAAATAATTCATGTTAATGTTGGATTTAAAAAATGTGAAAGGACAATAAAGCTGTCGCTTTCCAATTTCCCTTGTGCATTGCAAACATTATTTCTTGAGATTTTGGTCTGGGAAGTAAATGTTTTAGACATGCAAATGTACACAAATGTACTATTTTTCTGCTGTAGACTGGAGTTCTTCTCTCACCCTTATGCCCACATTATGCTAAATTAAATTTTAGTTTGCAAGCTGGTGAAGACCAACAAGGCTTTACAATGAATGTAATGTGACCATGTGAAGAAACTGGCAAATTATACAGCTCTTCCTTATCTGTATAATGGGTAGGCCTCTTCTCTACCATTACTACAGGTCATATGGATTGCAAATCAATTAAAATAGACTCAATGTCAAGACTTCATTTAAAAAATATTTCATACCCACACATATAGAGAGAGAGAGTAAATAAATAGTACATTTGTGTTCACATTTTAATGTCTAAAACAAGTTAAACTTGTTTCTTGCTCAGAATTCAGAGAAATACAGATATTACATTACATTCAGGGAGCCTGGGCAGGGACATGCAAAAGTGCCCATAAAGGCTGCGCTCTTGTGATCCCTTACCATTTTAAACATGGCTTCCTTTAAGCATATGCCTGCTGCATTACACAGCTTTGAGCAAAGCTCAGGATGGATTACTCACAAGCTAAGAATCCTAGCCACGAACAGATGTTTCATGGTTCCGGTCTCATCAGTGTGGAGCCGGTTACTAGCTTGTAAAGTAGATTTTGGGAGGAGGTAGTTTACCACAACAATCACTTCATTTATGGTGGGCAAAAGAGCGAACAATAGAAGCCCCCACCGTACAGTATATTTGTGTTCACATTTGAACATCCAAAACAAGTAAAAAAAACATGTTTCCTGCTCAGAATCCCGAGAAACACAGTTCTTGCACTGCATTCTGGGAGCCTGGGCAGGGACATGCAAATGCCTATAAAGGGTTCGCTCGTTAATCCAAAAACCATTTCAAAACATGGCTCTAAGCAAAGCCCATGATGGTTAATGCACAAGCCAGGAAACCTACCCACATACACCACGGATTCAAGGCTACTGCCTCTCAGTGTGGGGCTGATTCCTAGCTTGTATAGTAGATTTTGTTGGGAATGTAATTCACCACAACAATCATTTAATATATGCGGGGCAAAAGAGCGATGAAAGCCTCCACTGTACAGTAAATAGTACATTTGTGTGTGTACAGAGAAATGAAATAGGTGATATTTGTTTTATAAATATATAATAATCCCCCAAAAAAATTCTGATGTTGCTATGAGATCAGATACAGCATAATTATTAAAACAAGCTACAGCCCATACAGCAATTAATATGGTCCAATGTAACAATCATATTATACAAGGAAGTCCTGCAGAGAACACATGGTCCAGAAATAATTATATCAGGAAGCCATAACTTGTGTATAGAGGGTAGTAAGTGGCTCAGTAATAGCCATGAATCACGTGATGCCATATGAATAAATCCAAGGAAACGTGCAGGAGATTTGTATTGGATAATAGCGAGTCTCTGTGCTTCCAGATAGCATGCGTTAGATCACAGCAAAGCGCACTCAATGTTATCTAGAACCAGGCAATAGCTTTCTTTCCAACACATTCCTGAACATGCATCAGACTAGAGAGAGGGGCTACTTATAAGGCACTGAACTCCAAAATTGTAAATTTAAATGTATTAATGACAGTTTAAACAGATGGTGTTTTTATATAAAGCACAACATGATGCTTCAAAAACTCACATTAAATGGATAATAAATAGCTAAAGGAAATGCTTTCTCCTCCCCTCTCGGGCCTGTTAAATATTACAATGTGAGAAGAAGCCTTGGAATTGATCATAAACAGACAATGTATTCTACTATCCTTACACGTGCCCAGCTAAAAAAACATTTATAGATTGCAGGCTCACTTCCCAAGGCTTTCCTTACAGTGGATTATCAAAAAGTTTAAGAGCAGAGGAGGAGCAAGTCATTTTCCTCAATGTTTACATCATGCTCTTTTAAATAATAGAAGACTTAGAAGAACTGTGCATGTTTTAAGTAAGTCATAGGCCCCACATTTCTCTTTTCCCAGCTACAGACCAGGCTACGGAGATGCAACATGCAGTAGAGTCAAACCGCAGACAGATACCTGCATGGGAAGGGTTTGAGTTGGGGGGCTACTTACGATCATTCACAGGTGCCAATTTTTTACAATCCGGCTGGTCTGTCAGGTGGAGAAGAAGAAAGAGGGAATACACAGCACGCTTATTTAAAAGGTGGATTAGTGAGGCATGCGGTAGGACTATACACAGAGACAAGACTGTTAGCTAAAAGGAAAAACGGAAAATGAAAACGTATAGAAAATGTTGAAAGGATGGACACATTGCAAACTAGTCACTTGGGATTATCACCCCTAGTTATATTATCACAAAAGACTGCTTCCCTGAATAGCAAAAGGTATTGGTCATGGAGGCAAACTATGGTGATTCATAATGTAATTTTTTTTTTTTTTTTTACATAAACATGTATAGTTCATTGCAGTTTCTGATAAGCCACAGGCATCAAGTCACCACGGTGCCTAGGAAATAGAAGACTAAGCTGCACCCACTTGTTATATTACACTCAGAGAATTGAATGGAGGGCAGATAGCGGCATTATGTTCTTTTTCTAGCTACTGCAGAAAGCAGACTGTGGGTAATTACACCTTTGCTTTTCCATTCTCCAAAGACCTTAGAGCTGGCTCCTAGATTTTAAATAAAAAAATGTGTCATGTCTTGGTCTGGAAATTATTATAAAGTGAAACAGGAGCAACTTGTGCCTCCATGTGCCCGCATTACATGGACATACAACAGCTTCATAAGTCATAACCTAGTGAAAGTAAACCTATCCAAACTATCCGGTAAAATATCACAATCTGACTTCTTATATTATTTGCATGCTATAAAAGGTCAGATAGGGCTGACATATACACACACAACTATATTTGTTTTACCTTTAAATATCTTATTTTACATTGAATTATTTTTGTAATGAATGCACGCTCTGGCCGAACATTGTAGGACTATAATGTCTATTTGAAACATTTTAACATAAATGAGAAAGGCAATAGGATTAGCCAGAGAAAATCAGGCAACGTTGTAAATACTTTAAAATAATTTGGGATTTGATTGACCAGTAGTAATAGGAGTGCCAATGAACACCAGGTTGATTTTACATTGCATAACAGCAGTGGATTAGACTGGCATGCCCACATTGAGAGTTCCTCTTATGAGAGCTTGGCACGCTTGCACAACTGTGTAAACACAGATCCATAAAAATATTATAGGACCGAAAAACACAGCAGCTGCTAGTTGTACTTCTAATCAGAGGCCACTCAGGCCTAAAAGTGAGTAAACAAATGCCTGGCAGGCGGCTGAAAGTTAATCTACTGCAGAAAGCACACACAGCAGATGACAGGGATTGGTAATGGCCGTCATTTACAGTTAACAAGCCACTAAGGCCTAGCGATGGATATATTTTCCACCCAAAATTATGTAGCTTCTTAGGCAAAATAGTTGATCTGGTTTCTGCGATGAACAGGACCTGTGCCATAAGTATGTACATATACATAGACACACATATAACAACAACTGGTTATTAAAATTAAATAAGTCATAGAAAATGGAGCTTGAAACTAAATGAAAAAAAGTTGCCCTAGTTTATAATTCTGATTTACACAGATACATCAACCACCTTGGCATGCTCACATGTGAGAGTCTCCTGATTTATAGATCTACTAAATGGGCATGGGCATAATGTTTACATGAGAATGGCATGGGAGATAAAGTCATTAGCAGAATTGGATGACTTTTTCATGTAATTTATGCTTGGATAAACGCTTGAAAGTTGGATTTTTTTAATACTTCTATAAAAATGTTTAATCACCAATAGCAATTTTATTTATTTATATATGCATTTTTCATTTCTGCTATGTGAGATCTTGGCTGTGCCAAACTAATACATTTATTTGCACCATAGTGACGCTCACATTATTTTGGTAAATCCATTGCGTACAGCACTCTTGAAATTATCCAACAGCAGTTACAGAGGGTAATAAAAAAAAGTGTTACTGAGAAGAAAAAAAAAAATCTAGATATTCAACCTGCTAGGGACAGCATACTTGTTGGTCTTCAAATGTACTTTCTTGGCAAATTTTTTTTTAAAATCTAAAACAAAGTTGTTGTTTTTTTTTTTAAATCTTCCTCCACATGTTTTTAGATAAATGAACGCTTTATTTAAAGAAGATGCCCACATGGTAACCGTTTCTCAGCTGCTGAAACCTTCCAGGTCTTCTGCCGGCTGCCATCTTGCACACAAACTGATCTGCGGCAGTGCATTGTGGGATACGGAAACGCTGGATGATCATTCACATTACCAGGGTCATGCCATTAGTAAGCAAGCAGTGGCATGCAAAAAAAAAACACTATGGCCCTCATTCAATTGCGATTTGGCCAATTGAATAGGGCCTTAAATAAGCACATAGCATATATTTTTTAAAGAAGTTTTTAGTTTGTAAGCATCTATCCAAAAGCAATGTTTTCACCAACTAAAAACTTCTTTAAAAAAATATGCTATGTGCTTATTTAGGGCCGTATTCAATTGGCCAAATTGCAATTGAATGAGGGCCTAAGTGACTTTATTTTCACAGCTCCTTTTTATCTTACATGTTACTATAAACATAATTATTACTGGAAATCATGTCTGGTTGCTTATTAAAAAGAATGACACTGGCAGTGCCAATCCTCCACTATGGTATTATTCTGAGCTTACAAACCATAGTGCTGTAGACCACAGATATGAAAGATTTCAGGCTGCAGGAGATTACACAGGGGAAATGTACTTTTCCGTCACATAATGTAAACTCTAGGTTAAAATATAAATATAAAATCCTGAACTTGGTCAAAACCACACATACAAAGTCCAAAGAGCACCCGTAATATACTAAATGAGGTATATTTATGCCTCAGTCTAAGTCAGAGCAAAATGAATGACAATTTGGTCCAATACAATAATAATGTAGCTGGCTTTCTCAATTTCTAATGTTCTCTTAGAAGTGTAAAAAAGTCTCAATAAAAAAAAATCATGGTCACTGTAGTCTCAATTCTTTCTATCATGCTTTTAAGGTAACCCAAAAAAGCTATTTCTTTACCAAGCCATTTTACAATTTTCTAAAAATTGGTCAATCTTTTTTTTTTTTTGTTCTTTTTAGAGAAAGAAAAGTCTCTGTATGCAGAATATGTAAAATAACCAAAAGTACAAACAGGAATAATCTCTGGCTTAGATTACTTTTAAATTGAAAAATAAATCCAATGTTTAAAGTGACAGAGCAGAGGTTCCAAATATGGTACAATTTCAAATGATAGGTAGCAAGTACTTTATCAGTTGAACTTTTTTAAATAAAACTCAATTTTCTTGCAGTAAACTTACCTTGAAGTATGCATTATACCAGTCAGATTATGATACAGCCCCAAGGACACTTCTATTTCTTGCTTACTGCTGATAACCTCGTGGGCCACCGATTCTATGTCATTGGAAGCCATATATAAACCCGATTAAGTTGCCTGTCTGTGCCTGACTTACACGATTTCACTTGAAGGGTTGCATATATAGCCCAAGTGCTCAAGTGCTGGGCATAGTTTTTAACTTTTCATTTTGCTAGTAGCAAAAATGGCAAGTCATTGTGAGACAGAGATAGAGGTGGATTGAATGGGGATATATACATAGAGAAAGCGGAGTGCAAGAAAGTGATAATTTGCTAATTAGGAACAATAACTCATTAGCAAGAAATATCAGTATGTATTTAGTGGGTGGCAGGTAAATCTTCAATGTAAGGTTACAGTAGAAAAAATTTTTTTTTTTTTATTTAATTACATTAAAGTATAGGCAAGATCAATCAATTGAAAGTATACCATGCCGTCGCTTAAATGAGATTGAACATTTGCTTAATATCTCTCTATGTGCAGAAGTTCTATTCATAACTTAATTTCTTATCGGTCTATGGGAAGCTTTTTACGGTGGATTTACTGAACTCCGATTCCATGTACTCTAGATAAGTAATGTAATTAAGTCTATTTGCTGTACAGGAAGCCTAACAAAGACATTAAACAATACAGCTCAGAGCAGTATACAGTTCCAAGGATGGTGTCTGAGGCGTGTCCAAAGGGAACGAGCCTGCCATAAACTGCATGTTGGCATAAAACACTACCCACACAGGAGCCAAGCATGGAAGGGAAAATTAAATAGTTGTATAGCCAGGTCAGTTCAGTATAGCCTTGTGTAATGACTTCGTGAAGGGTTGCAGATAGACACCAGTTTGCCTGCGGTTTGCTGGAGCTGTATTCGACATGATCTCGGATTCAAAGCTCCCTACTCCAGGAGACAGCTACAAGAGATATCCAAACAGGCCATGTCTTAAGCAAATGTGTTTGCTTTGCTCTAAATTAATACAAGTTAAAAAAAAAATGGATCAAGCGATGTTTAAAAATGTTGAACTTAATGCGACAGCAAAAATTCAAGTTATTTCAGAAATTAAGTAATTTTTTTGAAATACTGCTTTTATAGATTAAATATCTTATTAATTTTATCAATGATGTATGCTTAAATAAAATAAAGTAGCTCCTCTTACTAGGGTATTACTGAGGTCCTTTAAAAATATTAAATGTTCATGCTCAATTATCTGAGTAGTTTTCATTTCTGCAATAACTAGAAACTTTTGTTGTGCCACTTAAGTAAAACATGGATCTGGGAAGGTCCAAAAAAAAAAGAAAAAAAAAGGTTAGAATTTTTCACATATCAAAATATATTAAAAAAAAATTCCCAACTGTGCAAAACCATCATACACTACAAACTTTCAAACATAACAAGGATCCATACAAACAACAGATTACAGAAAGCCAAGACAATTTTCTGAATGATCACTTCCTTCTTGCTTTCTAGACAGCACCACCAAAAAACTATTTCACTTGTCAGTACAAGAAGGACAAAAAGGTTCAGAAGAAATCACTTATTACTCTTCATCTATATTTATAATGCAAATGTGGGTTAGGAAATTTACTAAAGAGTTCTTTTGCAATTGGTATTCAGATTTTTATTTAAACAAGTTTTGTTTTAATGTCGACTGAAATCAAGGGCCTGCCATGCTGCCCAAGCCATCTCCTTCCAATCCCTGAGAATGTCATTGAGTAAGGAAGGTGGGCAGCAAGCTGTGAATTTCCATATTCAGTCTTCAAAAGCACAATAATTTCTATTGGTCTACAACGTTGTGCAGTTTCTATTGCAAGATCTAAAATATATTCTAATACCTGCTATAAAACAACATAAATCACTTTGTGGATTTAATCCCAACAATACATTGGGGAATCATTATTGAAATCTATAGTTTGGGCACCTAATTCCGACATCTTTTAAAACGCTGAGCAATCACAGGGTGTGGGAGGGAAGAGCAACCAGAAGGCTACGTGTAGGATTCGGCAATACTCTGGAATTTACACTTTCCCAAGGAGATAAGATTTGATGAATTAAAAAAAAAAAAATATGTCAGCACGGTTATGTATTTGGCAACGGCTTACGAGTGTTAGAAAAGCCTGTGTCATTGGGAGAACAAAGTGCAGATATGTACAAAGGAATTATGAAAGTAGTCCCCCCCCCCCATTAGGATTCTTTAAAAAACACAAATAAAAAATTGCAATGGTGAATACTGACATCTCAAAACAATATGCCAATATAGGGCAAATGAGACAAGTGTCAGGACAAAACTTGTTTCTTCCCGATTGAGAGAAGGTAAATAAGTAAAATGTAGAAATTACACACTAATGTGCTTTATACTGATACTTTTTTTTCTTTTTTAATACAAAAGTCGGGTGCTATATGCACTAGTCATGATGTTCTTTTTTTGCCCCAGTAAATACAACACATCTATTCAGTGTCAGTCAGATGATCGTAGATTCAATACACAGACATCAACTTAAGTCTGTAGACAGGGATGCCATAAATACATGTGCCTGGTCAGCCAATCAAATGTTTCACAGCCAGCTATATTTAAAGGCATCAATGATGCAGCATTTCCATACAGACATATTAGACGTTTATTTAGGAACCATGCCTCCTAGGAGTGCCCAAGCCTATCACTATGTCACTAACATTAGGTTGAGCCAATTAACAGGATAATACCTTAGAAATCACTGTGAGGTGACACAGCGGAGGTTCCAAATATGTGTTGTTTTTCAATTATAACGTAAGCATTTTACAATTAAACATTAGAAAAGAAAAATCCTACGAAAAGTATTGATGTTTGCCATTTTGAGATATCAGTCAGCCTTTGAGAGATCATTAGCAATGGGTACTTTGTATTACATGCAGACGTCTGCATGTTGAGCATGCCTACACTCTTTGTGCAGGTGACAGCATGGAAGCACACACACCCAGTGCCTCAGGGGGTTAATCAATCAATGATGTATCATTAACAAAATATATGAATCTCTGCCGGTGGATTAGAAAGGTTGAAATGTATCTTTTATAAGAGTGTGAAATGAAACAAACTGGGGATGTAGGCTTATCCAGTGCTCATTATGTCATGTGTTTGCCTAGCTGATTTTACTTTTAAAGTATGATAAAGAACAACCTTTTGAGCATACAATAGATTGTCTTGCCCCTGTTACACTTTTCCATTTCACCTGTACATAAAAAAAAAAAAAAAAAACCTTTACAATGTTTAAAACATGCACTTTTAAAAATGCACGCGAGCGTACCTTTAACTCCCAGATAATATTTTACAATCCAGCTTTTTTTTATACTGTAAGAACTGCTTCCGTTTAATTTTTACCATTGTAAGTCATCCAATTAAATGGACAGTAAGAATAATGTTTTGTGTTACATGAATGTTTTAACTAGTTCACTTGATTGTATCTCTCTCTCAATGTAACATTTATACTTTCTATAAAGCTCCCTGATTAACATAATCTTACATTCTGGAATCTCCCCTTTCTTCCTGTTCACCCTCAAGACAGAAGCAAAAAGCCACTCCCACCAAGACAGGGGTTCACAATATCAATGTCTCATGCTGCAAACGGTGACATGCTAAGTATCTGAGCAGCATAAGACACTTGTTAAAGTGGCTTTAACAATGCAGATTGCAGTTCCTTTGTTACTCTGGTCTCTTGGAAGTGTACAATTATATTGAGGATAAAAATCTTATTAAAAGTATGCACATAAAATAAATTAAAAAAACACCCAAAGAGGACCTTTTAAGAGTCATTTTCTGGCACAATTGACAGAAATATAACATCCCAGCAGGCAATTTGTAAAAACAACCAAGCAGTGGGTCAGTTGTGCTGCATGCAATTCTGTTTTATGTGCAACTGCAATGTCTTATTGGGGCATGACCAAAATGTAACTCAAACAAGTAAGCAGGGGAGTTTTTGCCCACGCCTTTTCACTATTCAACAGCTATCCTTACCTGAATGTGATAAACAAAAAAAAGTTACAGAAATTAGACTATGTCTGTTTTCTTAACTCTTACCTCCATCATCAAGAGGTCTTTTTTGGACTGCATAACCGTACACCGATGCGTCCACTAGAGATCCGGAATTATTCAAGTGTGGGATACCATCTATTTTAGCAGCTATCTGTAAAGGGAAGGAATAAAAAAAAAAAGTGAATGAATCAGATAATTGTGATAAAATGTATGGTCACAGTTCAACTCAAAAAACCATAAGGAATAATGGATTATAATCAGTTGTTTAAAATAAACAATTTGACATCTGCCTGGAGCACCAATAAATAGCAAGTAGTTGTAATATGTTGTGCAGACCGAACCGGTCTATTTCAAACCCAAGCCAGTTTTGTATTTAAGATGGCGTTATACCCATCATAGAATTATTTTAGCTTATGCTCAATTAGCATTACTATAAAAAAAAAAAAAAAAGCCTGATTTATTTGCAATTATCCTGTTAGCCGATGTAGCATTTTGATTTCGTCTGATCATGGTGGGAGGATATTTTGAATGAACAGAAATACCACAGTGGTCATTTAGCTGTCTCTACTACTCTCCTCTGCTTTACACCAGGTCAAAGAAGCCCCTACCACACAGCAAATCAGATCCGCAGAGTAATGTTGCATTTTTTCGACATATTTTACACATATCCCACAGGGTTCAAGAAAACCAGGAAGCAGAAAAACGCTCCTAATTTTTCAGTTATGCAAACTAATACAATCCTTTCCCTGGCTCCTCACAAAAAAAAAAAACTTTTGCTTCTCACTATTCTGGCAGGCTCAAGTTTATCTACTCTTTCCATATACACCCTAGCTCTAAATAAAAGTTATTTGGCTCCTAACATGGATAGAAACGTGTTTACCCAAGAAGCATTCTAATGATGTATATAGCTTTTGTACCTAGACGTCTAACAATTTTACCCCTACACCTCTTTTTACCACTAACAGACACAAAACTCACCCTTTTATTCTATCTTGTGGTGTTACCGCTTTGGCACAAAAAAAAACAAAAAAACTCCCAGCACGAGTGAATTGAAGGAAGCTTCATGCTGGCAGCCAACATTATTTAGAGCTTTGGATCCTTGCCGGGTTTTATTGTTTCAGAGGATGAGCTGGTAATGTAATGGCACTCTTTGGACATGACATTGAATACAGTGAGGAAATGTATTAAGCCCCAGATTCTGTGTCATTTATCATTTGTGACAAGTTGGTTTTTAGGACAATTAGGACTTTTAAACAACTTTTTAATGAGAAACCAATTTGAAAAAGTCATAGCCTGACCAGAAAGCAGACAAGTGATCACATACAGAGCTTAGGTATGGGACATGATGGATACTTGCCTACAACTGTCTAGTCTGACGTGGTATTCAGAATGGGGCCAGTGCTGTGAAACTGTATGTACAGCCAGCAGTTCAGCGACTTGTCAGGCACAGAAACATAAAAGTCAATGTGACACCAGGGGATCTTAGCTGCACTAGTCAGCTCTCCAAGTTAATCTCTTTATGTGACCTTGAGGGATGATACTGGCAACTGTTGCTCAGATCAGGGAATGCAGGAAAACGAGCAAGCAGAGAGGCCAAAACTATGCGGTCTCTAGGAAATCACAACTCTAGCTGGGGTCATCATAGCATTAATAAGCGATTTGTTTAGAGCACTGCATCTGTTTTGTAGAACCTTAATTTACAGAACATAAAATAATTATAAACAATGGATATGAAAATTCTGGAACTTCCATAAAAAGTATAAGCTTTAAACGCTTCAATAAAAAAAAAAGATCTTAAAAGACCACTGTAGTGGTTAAATAATGTTTACTTTGTATTTTTTTTAACTGCATTGTTTAATGGATTAGCAATAAAAAGTGTGACTTAATTTCATTCTACCTTCTGGCAAACCCCTGTTTGATAGAGAGTATTTGCCCAGGAGGCTGTCCTAATTTGATTAAGTACCAGTGTAGGTTTGATTGCTATAGCCACGTCAGGGAATTAGGCCGTTAAAGACTCCTATCAGGAACACTTTCCCTGGGCAGATTGTCTCTCCCCCCTTGGACATGAGAAGTACAAAACACTAATTTTCAAATTTAAGTTGAATAAGCTACAGGGAATTTATTTTCTTCAAAATACCAATTTTATTGGTTACTGGTTATTAAACAGACAGATAAAACCCTATTATATGAGCACTAAAGTGGTCCTTTTGTTTGTATACACAGAGCATTGGGTTTTAAAGGGCATCTACATGCCAAGGAAAATTTGCAGTATGTAACAAACTAACAAGTAGTAGATGTGTAAGCCAAGCACAGCTAACTCGCTTCCTGAGAGTCTGAGATAGTGATTAAAGGGACATTAAGACACATTTATTTTTACATGCAATCGAAAGAGCCTTAAAAACATTACCAAAATTGCATGTTGCATGAAAAATGTTACGTAAAACCTGTTTAAACTTCAAACAGGAAATGCATAAAGCATACAGATGTGTAGATGTCATTGATAAACAAGGAGGAGTAATACATGTATACTACTGTTCATTGGCTGACAGGGCCAACCCTCCAGATCAGTTGAACATATGAATCCTTTTTTTTTTTCCAGAGCTGCGCTTGATAATTTACATCTATATATTTTTTTCTTTTTTTCAAAGACATTTTTCAAAAAAAAAAATTCAAAAAAATAAAAATGCTATCAATGTCCATTAAAACTATTAGTGGAAGAAGGTGGGAAGGAGTAGAGGGAGAGGACTGTATGATGTATTTGCATCTCATATTTGACTCCTACTCACTTCCCAGCACGTGCCAATTAGCATGCAGCTTTGCTCCTACAGAAATGTAAACTCTCACTTATAGTGAAAAGTGAAGGCATCAAAATGTGATCTCTTTCTAATTAAAACTAGCTCTATGACATATATACATACACATTATTAAGAGCTAATTTCTGGACATAAAGCCCTGTAATAATGTTAAGAGTAAATTTATAGTAATTTGTAGGCAGAACAGCTGTGCTTATAATTACTGTTGTGCAGAACAAGTTTTATATAACAGATTAAAGGACGTTTTAGTTCCCACACAAGCGCGCGCGCGCACACACACACTCACCTAACGGTCATAAGTCCACAGCCGTACAGATAACAAGAACCAAGGACATATGGTAGATACAATTTGGGAAACTAACTGTATGGGACATGCTACATATAAAGAAATAGGACTCTCTCATTGGTTTTACACAATTTTATACTTTCCATGGATATGTTCATAACAGCAAAACTGCTACTAAAAAAGGTAATTATTTAAAAAAAGGTACTCTATAATATTGTAAGCAAATCAGTTTAGAAATAAAATAGTAATGACATTGTGTCATAAAAAGCGCACTTAGCAGCTAACTTCAAATTGATTTAAAATTACTGTAAATGTTTAAGTACTCAGTCTGTGGGAACAGGCACGGACAAGTTAATCACTGGCTATACTAAGGCAGCTGAACAAAGTAAAGAAGAAAGATGCATTCTCCCCAACAAATACTCTCCCAACTGCCATACTTTGTAATAGCAATGACCCAAGCCATTTGAATCTAATGCGCACTCCAAATTGGGAACCCATGAATCGAAAAAACGTTTTTGCTGGCGATTGTAATGCGCATTTGTCATTTATAATTAGTACCGAACAGTGTGCCACTGTGCAGGGGCTCTCTGGGTGCCAGTATGTTGGGGCTCTCTGGGTGCCGGGCTCTGCGTGCCAGGGGGCTCTCTGGGTGCCGGGCTCTGCGTGCCAGGGGGCTCTCTGGGTGCCGGGCTCTACATTAGTGTGCGGGGGGCTCAGTATTTGAGGAGCCACTTCCTCCAGCAGTGTTGACGAGGCCCCCCACCGCCATCTGAGAGCCTCAGTCACCCACTCTAGAGAGCCGGGAAGCGAGAGATGGTGGTGTCGCGGTGTATACCGGTATGTCCTGGTCTGCGATATCCTAGATTCAATGTTTTAACCCTGAAAAGGGGGTTAAAACATCAAAACCTAAAGCACCATCGATTTTAATGGGCACTCCAAATTTGGGACCCTGATTTTTCACGAAAAAGGTGCGCATTAGATTCGAGTAAATACGGTATCGCTCACCAAGGAGCCAGTCAGATTAGTGAGGAGATACCAAGACATTTTCATTAGATGCTGGTTAATGACATATACATATAGATACTGAGAAAGTCCTGCAGGTAGGGCTGAACAATTTCCAGGACACAGGTTGCTAAATAATAAAGGTAGCAATAACTACATATCTGTGACGTATCGAACAAAGTGATATTAGCAGAAGGGGAAAGGGTTCTATACTAAAATCGTATCTTAATCCACCAATGAATCAGCATCACTCCTCCTACTCTTGAATTGATAATAAAAAATAGCAGAATATTCCCACTCAGACTAAAAGCAAAAATAGATCATCTATGAAATATTTTCAGGACATCTACAAAGGCATAAAAGGGACAATTTTAATGTTCATACAATAGGTTTTAGCTTATCAGATCTAATCAAAGTCAGAATTTGAATTGAAGGGAAAAAAAGATCAGTATGGCTTCTAAAAGCTTGTATCTGAGCATTAGTGATGTAGAGTGTAGCAGACCTTTTTTCTCTCGACCCTCATTAAGTCCAGTAGGTTGGAGCAGGTCTACACAAAAGGATGTCTTGCAATTTATACTAGGTTACTGTGTATAGAGCAGAAAAGGAGGGCCACCTTCCAGGCAGATCCTTGTCCAACCCCTGAACACACAACGAGGGAGCACACCTTCCTGAACCTGCAAATGCTAATGTTTAAGTAGAAGTTTTTAATTTACATTAGATCTACCTTCCTTCGCAGGCTACTGTTATCAATCAGTTTTAATGGCCCAATATGGATGCCCTACAGGGGCATTCAGGGCATCCAAAAACTAGGATTTTCCACTATAAACTATTTTATACGCATCTTACCTAGCGGCTAAAAATTTGCTACATACGAGGGCCGCAACAAAACGACAACTCGCAATACGACAACTATATAGGTGATACAAACCTTGTAGTGGCAACACTTTTCTGAGATTTGTGATGTTAGATTGTGATTCTCCACTTTCCTTGATAGTTTACATGGAGCACAACCAGAGAAAAGCAGAATGGATTTGGGTGTAGTAGTTATTTTAAAGTTTATTTGTTAAATATTATCTTAAATATAGGTATTATGTATAAATAGACATCTGACATTCAGAGGGGGAAGTATGGCCAGACCAAACAGAAAACATAACTAAATGCTCAGATATCCGCTAAATTAGCACTTAATTTAAAAGATGAATGAAGGATTCCTAGCTTAAAGTGACAGTTCAAAACTATAGGTAATATCTTTATCTTTATCAAATCAATGTTATTAAAAACGTAACTGCCTTTAACAAACTAACATTGAAACTGACTGTCCTTTTCTGAAACCACTCACCAAAGACACTCTGGTATCTCTTAGTAATGGGAAAGGAGTGCCAGTTGCTGATTAGCCCCTGAATCTATTCAATCTGAATGTACTGTAAGCCATGTGTGAAACACAAGACTGAGCATGCTCAGACCCCAGGAAATATATAATCAGTGTAGTTGCCCTCTGTGGTCTGAGCATGCTCAGTCTTTCCCGTGGCTTTACACAGAAGACAATTGATACACAGAAACCGGGGGAGATAAGTAATTATTGACAATTATCTGCTATTAGGGAGGGATCCCAGTTTGTCTTTAGTAGATGGATCACAAAGCCTGGCATGTAGAAAGCCAATATAAGTTTACTGTAGAAAAATAATTTAACATTCAACTGGTCGGGTTTATAATTACCTACATGTTTACATTATACTAGGTTTGGTACCTCATCTGTTATTAGCAGTGAGTATATACAGCGAAAAATATCTGTATACTGCTTATATAAAGAACAGAAGCAGATAGATTAATATTGCTATTAATGGAAATAATGTTTTCATGTTTGTGTCCTTTATAGTAGAACATAGGTTGAATATGGGGTATTACTTGCCAGTGTTCTTACATATCAGTTAATATATTTCAATGATCTAAATCTGTTTAAATATACATTCACATATTATAGAAGCAAAGTACCTATTTTTTTTAAAAAAAAATTAAAACTAAGCCATATGTTTTATAAGCCTTTCGTTATATTGTAAAAAAGTGATCCATGACAGTCCATCAAATGGGGAAGATCCAACTGTTACCATTTAAATCAAATAACTTTTTGGGACCAGCCTAAATTAATCTAGGCGTGTGCTGAAGTGAAAGTAGTGTTTGTAAATTGAAGAAGGAGTTCTGAGCTCAAACTTAGCACTTTGTTACATAATGAGTTCAAGACATTATACCAAGGAGGCCAATGAAAGATGATGCATTCCTTAAAAGGACCACTGAAGTTTGGGAAAATAGCTCAAATGCTTGTAAAGTATGTTACAAACTAACATAAGCAGATATGGGAAGAATTTTGGGAGAAATTTGTATTTTTAGCTGACTGTGCTTGAGACATTGGGGTTTCTATTTTAGATGGCTAGTCTGACAGTAATATGATGGAAGGGTTATCTTATGTCAGCATGTTCTTCCATAAGGTTCTATTGTGGAGCATGCTATTTAGAAAGCTGCTCTCAACATAACTGAATAGAGATCTGAAAACACAGTTCTTACCACTTCTCCTAGGTTTCTAATCCTGTTAAGAACAAAGACAAAATATATGTAATTAAAATTAATTAGAATAAAAAAAAAAAAAAATGAAAGGGTGTATTTATTGTAAAACATTATGAATAGAATACTATATGATTTAAATGTCTGTGTACTTATATGGCTACGAGAATACTTCCCATATGAACTGATTTAGTAAGAAAAGCCTGGGTTGTAAAGAGTAACAGTTCAAGATATTGTATGAGATACTTAAACAGTTATTACAGGTTAGTCTACTTTCCACTCCTAGTTCAAGTGCAAATTGCCCATTTAACTTATTATTCAGGAACATCTGACCTTTTTAGTGCACGTTTTACGGTTTCATTGATGAGCCAAATTGAAGCAACAAAAGGTCAACAGCCTGTACAGGGCTCAAAAATTGCTTGCACATGGACTTGTCTATGCCCAAGTTACTTCTGGATCCTACTATAGCCCGAGTGACTGTCCCCACCATTCCCAATCCAGTCTTATGACTGTACAGATGTATTGTTTCTCAGCGTCTTATCACCTTTTCTAAACCATCCCCCATCATCATGACTAGACTAAATTCTTATGAGTCAGCAATATCTTGAGACTAGCAGGATATGAATTTCACACCAGCAACTGGTCATTGTAAAACTTGAAAAAGTGTGGGCTGCAACTGCAAGAATTCTCCATCAACGTGGTTACTGTCATGGTTGCTTGCCCATCCTCATGTTCTGCAAGATAAAACTGGATTGAATCATAGTGCTGTTTTTTGTTTCCGCTTTCAGATACTCCGTGATTTCCAAACTTCTATTTGAACATCAGACGGGCTCCTAACTAATATCCCTGACTTAACTTCCAGGTACATTTGTTAATCTCTGACTTCTTACTCAGTGTGTATACGCAAATCCTGGCCTGTGTGGAATTCCCTTGTGAAAGGTTTAAAAGATGGATAAAGTTTGTGTGCTATAGTATGTCTACATGTGCTGAGCGTCACCCAGGGCAAAGGGGGAGGTACCACAGGTAGACTGAAAACAGACCAAATACAAAATATATGGTCAAACAATTAATTGAAGCATATTTGAGATAAACATAAGGAAATGCTGAGGTTTTACACAGATAGAATGGGAAAACTTGTTATCAAATCTATATTTCTTTATTTTCTCATAGGTCTCTAAATCATGACCTGTCAGGTTCCTTAATGGAAGCTTTGAAAAGGGGGTTAAAAAAAATCTTCATGTGCTGCAGTGCCACCACATATGCAGGGCTTTGCGAGGAGACAGACAGGAGCTGCCCGAAGACAGACCAAAAATAAGTGGTAGGGTCAAGCACAGTTAAGGAATTCAAGCATGCCTGGGATAAGGACATCCAGTGGTGACAGAATGTGAGCTCTTCAAGCCAAGGACACCTATGTAAAATAAACTAATGCAAAACTTATAAAGTGTAGAACTGAGTGTAGATTAACCAAGGTACCAGGAGTACATGGTGATAAAGTGCAAGCTCTTCAGGTCAGGGATGCAAGCTCTTCAGGTCAGGGATCTTTGTATATGTAAAACAGACTATTTTTGTACTAAGAACTATGATCCCTTAGATTGTAAGTTTTCAACTGTTATGTGATTTAAGGAAAGCTCTATATATATATATTTGGTTTTAAGCTCAAACACAGGGCCCTGCATTCTTTTGCATGGTGTTCAAATTGCTTTTGACTTGAACTTAAGCCCTGTATAGTAGTACGGAATATGTTGGTGCATTACAAATAATAAAAATAAAGTGTCTAAATGAGTTCAGATACCGTAAACTGGAACACATAGTGATACAATACTATCTCTTGACACTAGGGATCACTGAATATGTGCAATAAATAGTGTAGATAAACCAAGTAAGCCTGGAGCACATAGAGAGAGTGCAAGCTCTTCAAGTCACAGAAATACCTGTAAGTAAAATTAACTATATTACAAAACCTATGGAGAGTATAACAGAGTCTAAGTTACCCAAGGGAACCTGGAGCACACATTGAGAGAATGCAAGCTCTTCGGGTCAGGAATATTGGTATGTATAAACTAAATAAATTATGTAACAAAAGTGTATAACTAAGTGCAGGTTAAACAAGGTAACAAAGTGATAGAGAGTAAGCTCTTCAGGCCAGGTATCTTGGCATCTATAAACTGACTAAGTTACATGATAGTGTATTGTTAAGTGTAGATTTAACAAGGTAACCTGGTGATAAAGTGCAAGATCTTCGGTTCAGGGACTTAGTATGTATAACATAACAAATGACTAAGATCTACCTGAAGGCAGTTTCAAAATGTAATCAGGAAGACATTGCGATTAAGTGCAAGCTCTTCAGGTCAGATATCTTTTTTGAATGTGTAAAATAAACTAACTTTGAACCTATGATAAAGCGTCTAAGTGAGTGCAGATTAACTACAGTAACCGGGATCACAAGACAATCTCTTTTCTCCAGAGATTACTGAATATCTGTAATAAAGAGTGCAGATAAATCAATGTAGCCTGGAGTATATTGTGAGATTGCAAGCTCTTCAGGTCACGGACATACCTGCAAGTAAAATGAACCCTTTAGATGTTACTTTTTCAATCTTATATGGTGCTTTGGGAAAGTTATGTATGATGATTTCTAAGCTTAAAGACAAGGCCCTCCATTCAATTGCAATGTTTTAAAATGGTCTTTGCCTTGTACTTAACCCCTGTATGGTGCTAGGGAACATTTGGGCATGTTACAAATAAAATATGATAAATAATAACTGTTAAAAAAAAACCTATGATAAAGTGTATAACTGAGTGCAAGTTAACCAGGCCAGGTATCTTGGCATCTATACAATAAACTGTAATTAAGGGTTAAGTTACATGATAAAGTGTATAATTAAGTTTAGATTAAACAAGGTAACATGGAGATAAAGTGCAAGATCTTCGGATCAGGGATATTTGTATGTGTAAAATAAATTACAGTTTATGACTAAGATCTGTGACAAAGTGTATACCTGAGGGCAGATTCAACAAGGAAATCAGGAGCACATGGTGGTAAAGTGCAAACTCTTCAGGTCAGGAATCTTGTTATAAATAAATTGTACTTAAAGACTAAGTTCTGTGATAAAGTGTATAACTAAGTGCAGATTAAACGAGATAACATGGAGATGAAGTGCAAGCGCTTCGGATCAGGGGTATTTATGTGTAAAATAAACTATAACTTGTGGCTAATGTCTACCTGAGGGCAGATTAAATAGGGTAATCGGAAAATGATGGTAAAGTGTAAGCTCTTCAGGTTAGAGATCTTGGTGTGAATAAAATATACTGTAACTCGAGACTAAGATCGAAGGCAAAGTGTATAAGTAAGCGCCGAGTAACCAGCAGAAGGGCCCAGCCGGTAGTCATGTGGGCCAGGCTGAGGCCTACACATAGGATGAGGCCTCAGCCACTCGAGTTCTACCAGCACCGAAAAGAAACGTGTCAAATAACCCAGTTATACGGCCCCCTCCCCCAATGTGTGCTGCGGCCTCCCCCGCCCCTCAGGCCTCTACTCTCCTGCTAGGCCGCGGCCTGGCTACTCCGTCACGTCAGTCTCACCTGCCGGACCCTGTGCAGCGCGTCGGCGTACGCCTCGGACTTCATCCCCACTGGAGCCGCACTCTGTCCTTGCACCAGCTCCGCCATGGCCTACAGGAGGAGGCCGCCGCCGCACCGACCTCCCTCACTGCGCCCGGGACCCAGAAACGGAAACTCGGTACTACAACGCAGACTACTTCCGGCGGAAGTCACAGCAAAGCTCCCGGCATGTGCTGGCAATGATAGAGTACTTTCATGATGATGTCAGAGGATAGTGAAAACGAGGCTGCAACAGAACGGAAGTGCGTGATACAGACGTGCTTGTCAGTCTGGTATATGGGTACTTGTGAACTTGTTTGTCTGTACACTAAATTTTGATTATTTCTAATTATTTTACAAAGAAGTAACAGTTTTATTTGTTATATACCAACTTATAAATAACTTTAAGAGTTATTTTCAAGAATGTCCCCCAAACTCACTTGTAGGAGTATCAGTGGATAATTTAATCTGCATTCTGCCACGTGTACTAGCAACAACCTGGGTGCCCCAAGCTTCCCTTTGGTTATTTTACTTACAAAATAAAATACATTTTCCCACCCTTTCTTATAGCTTCAGGTAGTAGAGATGCTACTGTAGCCTAATTAAATGTCCACTGTGGGTATTTTTTTCTAAAAGGTCTTTTTAATAATGATATAATAGGAAAACCGGTTTTAGAAACTAAATAAAAAATAAACACAACCTTTATATTTGTCATTCTTTATGCAATTGCTATTCACTGCATTCACTATTCATTTTCCTTACTAGTCTGCTTCTTCCAGATTGTTTCTCAGCACAGGGTGTCATTGTAAAAAAATAGCTTTGCATTAGTCTTAATCGGAGCATGGTCAGTTTAGATGCCACATTTCCACTGTGAAGGCAGACATTTCATTTGCAATAAAAGTCTCCTCACTCCCCTGCCCATCAGGAAGCTTATCAGCAGAAACCAAATGGTAGATTACACTGCAGCACAATTGCATAGAAGCACAATTTAGACCACATCACAGTGAAAAATACTTTTTTTTAGGTGCATTTTTTACTGAGAAACTAATAAATTAAATATTTGTTTACATGAGTCAGACCCACAGCTCCATATAGTGAGCAAAAGAAAGAGTTAACAATTGAATAATACATCTGTAAAGAGCTTGAAATGCTGGGATCACCTAAACAGGTGAACTATGGGTTAACTGCTTTGTGCATTGCTGAGAAATGAACGTCTATCAATCACTTTATCACACATGTATTATTAATAATGCTACAGCCAGTAGGCAGGATACACTGTGTTTGCTACAGGGCTGTGGAGTCGGAGGAAATATCGTGTACTCAGAGTCAGAGTCAGCAAAAAAAAACACAGACTCCGACTCCTACTAAATTTAGATTGGAATTAAAAAAAAAAGCAAGTTTAAATATCCCAATTCACAAAAAGTTATAATTAAGGACTTCTCTACTGTAAGAATAAAGACCCATGCATGCAGTGCCTCACCTAACCGCTAAACGAACACTTTAAGTGACCGTGAAAAAGTATGCTTATCATGTGCTTCACTTTATGCTACGCAACTCACAAGTCTGAGCACCAATACTTATACATTTATTTTCCCTTGTTGTTTACAACTTATTTGTAACGCTCAACAAGGTTTTCAATACCTTGTTGGTAGAAATCATTTGCTGTAGACTCGAAAAATGTATCCAACCAAGCTCAGAACAGCTTCTTGGATTCAACTGTGTTTATATTTGTTTTAAAACCTGCATGCCTGCTTGTTTGTATGAGGGAAGACATGTGTATATTAATACAGAGGAGTCGGGGAGTCAGAGTCAGAAGTACACAAAACTGAGGAGTCGGAGTTGGAGTCGGAACATTTATCTACCGATACCACAGCCCTGGTTTTATAATTTTTTCGCTGTTATTAGTGTAATTAAAAAAAATGTTTTAACACAAAATATGGTGCTCACTTCACA
The DNA here is from genome assembly GCA_027410445.1 of Discoglossus pictus. Lineage (NCBI taxonomy): Eukaryota > Metazoa > Chordata > Amphibia > Anura > Alytidae > Discoglossus > Discoglossus pictus. The sequence goes on from CM050168.1 coordinate 37,548,065, forward strand.
CCATGAAGCGCACTTACAGCGAGGTAAATGTCGCTTTAATTAGAGAATGTATTACAATTCTTATATTCTAAAACCATTGCATTTTTTCAAAATAGTATGTTTTAAGTATAGGAATGCTGTTGGTATTTATTTAATCATGTATGGTTCACATTAACAGTATCATTGTGTAATTAAATTCATTAGAGGAATACAGATAAATCACACATCAGTGTCTATGGGATCCCAAGTGAAAAGTTTAATACATATTTAGAGAGAACAAGGCAAGGAATCTTGTGTGTCCCCAGCTTTAGACCAGTTACATGTGTAAATAACTCACACATCTAGTAGTTTATGTACAAACTAGCATATGCTCTTTATATTATTATATTTCATTTTTCGAGCACCAGTAACCAAGTTAATTATATTACTCAGAGCTGTTGCAGAAGATGTGACTGGTTATCTGTATCTCTCCACAGGAGGCCTTCAATGATATCTCCAAAGGGCCTCTTAGATCTGCCATTACAAACAATAATTTGGTTAGACCTCCACAGACCAGGTCACACAGTATAGCTTGAATTACTACAAAACTTTTTTTTAAAACAATACATCCAAGTATCAGGCATGTTTCACAGAAATATTACCATTATAGCAAGCTGTTACAAACAAATATAATGCACCCGGTATTACAGTACAGTAAAACAGCCACCTGTATAGTACAGCGAATATACCCAGAGCTAAACATTGCACCACCAGTACAGTGAATTTCTTTGCCTAGAAGACCAGTGCAAAGAGCATACTTAATTAAACAGAGGTGCCATTAAACAAAATTACTGGTTAACATAAATAAGATCACTAAATCAGAAGGCCAAGTTAACCTAGAGATGTTTCATAATATGTGAATGGTTAGGAAGCGGTTTGTTTGCATCTCTCACCAGGAGGCCTTCAAGGATAAACTATGCCATTTTGAAGCATTGTGTCAGCACCACAAAGGCCTCTGAGATCTGCCTTTGTAAACATTACACCTCCATAGATCAGGTCACATAGTGTACCCTGGATTACCATAAACGCTATCAGACATGTTTAACAAATATGATGGAGCCAGTATTAGAGTACATTAACAACCACCTACAGGGAATATACCCAGAGCTGAACATGGTACCACCAGTACAGTGAATCCCTTAGCCTATGCAATGAGAATACTTGACATGGTAGTTTCTGACATAATTATAGATAGATATTGTGACAGAGTGAGACCAGGGTTTGCATGGGCTACAGATATTACAATGCTTCCTATTCCTCAGGAGATGTTAAAGAGTTAACTCCTGGATTAATTTGATTAGCTCAGCTGCCTATAGACTTTAAGACACTGGAGCTATATGGGTGGGCCATTTGTATGGACTGCTATCAGCAGTGTGGCATTGAGAGACTCTAACTGAATCAGGCTCTGTTTGGGCCTTCAGCCTTGAAAAGGCTGTAAAAGCAAACTGAGAAAAGATTCCATGGAGAACCAGGACTCGCTGTTTGTGAGAGCTACAGAGAGAGAAGCATAGATTGGTGTTTATTGGAGTTGCAAGAGACACTCAGGGAAAAAAAGTGTTTTTTTATGAAGCGGGAGAAAAGACACCGATGGTCTGCATGGAGCTGATAAGCAAAGCGCAGAACAAAGATGAAAGACTGGACTTCTAAGGATACAGGCCAGGAATGGAACATAAAGTAATGGACTTTTTGTTTGTTTTTGAAGTTAGTGCTCTAATGGGAGCTAGGCCTGTTATTTTCTTTAAATTAATTTTTAATGTATCATTTGTGTATTACTGGTTATAATATAGTAAAGTTGGAAAAAAACATTTGAAGTTTTCTGTAACTATGTTCCTCCATCAAAAGTGCCAGAAACACTACCTTGAAGTGTGGGTTCTTTAGACCCTTATACAACCAGGAGGGCTTTATGGACCCACTGACGCATTAGGTCTGAGGTAATAAAATACATTTTTACCCACTAACCACTTATTTAATGGAGTATTAGGCCCCCTGGTCCCGCCACACGCTGACCTGATGGGGTGGGGGAGAATAATTAATAAATATTTAGTCATGAAGAGTGAGGTAGCCGTGAGTGTCCAGTAATCTAGATGATTAATCAGAGTATTATCAAACAATGGGCTTCTGCTTGTTCCCTCCTCTCTAATCCTTCATTGATAACTAAACTCGCCCATCATCCAGCTCTCAGCATGTGATGTAACAAACACAAAATGTATTCCTGTACTCTTAAAGAATCATCCAAAATTCAGATTTTACCCCAAAAAAGTTTATGTCCATGACGTACACAGGTGATAATATTGGTAAATTGGTACAATCTCAGATCCTTCCACCTAATTATAATCTTTCTAACTTTCACTTCCTTCCTATTCCTTATCTATTATTCTTCCCCATGTTTCTGTCCCTTTCATTCCATTTAGATTGTAAGTAGAGAGTTTCCAGTCTTGAAGGGTGCTTTGGAAAAAAGCACTTTCTACAATGATTCTAAACTCAAAACAGGCCCACTCATTTTCTGATTTTGTTAATATTGTATTTTCCATGTTCTTATCCCCTGTACAGCGCTACGGAATATGTTGTCGTGATACAAATAAAAGTTTATAAAAAAAAATAATAATACTTGACAAATAAATGCCTTTTTTCTTGAAGTGCAGTGGGCCATAAAAGGTCATCATGTTGTGAACTGCATATTATTGCAGCTACTTTTCCATTAGAATGGCTTTGTTAGATAACTAGATAATAGCAAAATTGACACTACAACCCTTTCCCCTAACAAGTCCATAAATGGGGTGTTTGCATTAGAAAATGCAAGCACACCTCTTCAGAAATGTAAATGCCCTTCTCTAACACACACAGCTTTCAACTACGTATGATGGATGCCTTTAGTCAAAGTTTTTGTTTTCCCACTGTACTGTGGTCCTTTAATAGATATCTTCACTGTATACAAGGTGACTAATACAATTACAAAAAAAAAAAAAAAAAACGGGAGCCTCATTCAATTGCGCAATTATAAGTTATTGGAGCCTGTAAGCTAATTTTTTGAGAGCCACAAACGGTCTATGTTTTACGGGCTTGAAATCATTGTGGTTGTTAAAACCGAAACTTACAGCCCATCTAAGCCTTTAATCTTTCAAGCCCACAAATGTTACATTCGCTAATTGTTACAATTCCTCAAGACCACAAAAGCAATCAAGCCCGTAAAAGGCAAATTTTCGGCCAGAATCTTACGGGTTCCAAATAGGACCCGCAAAGGGATGACAAACTAGTTTGTAGCACTGCAAAAATCAATAAAAACACACCAATGAACTTTAAAATATGGAGAAAGCAATGGAAGGCATTAGAATTCACTGCACAACGATTTCCAATTAACAAATAGGGCTTAAAAAATGTTTTTTTCATATGTTGGAATTGTCATGTATATGCCGATATGAAAAGTCATGCTGCAAGATAATGAAAGCAATTGCAGACACACTACCTGATTAAATTGCAACACAAATACATGAAAATGGTTGCCATATTAACCCTAACAATACAAATATCATCTTATGTACAACTCACTCATCACATCTACATTGGCAAAACAAATAGTGGCCAAATTACATATATTCAGTACCAGGGGGACATTTTAGATTTGGTTGTTCAGTCCCTCAGTTTTGTCTGACTCTTTGTTACCCTATTGACTGCATCACACTTACTTATGTCTCTGTCTGTGTTTATCCACAAGGTTTGCATGGAATACATACTGGAGTGGGTTGCCGGTTTCTTCTCCAGTGGACTGTGATTTGTCTGACCTCTCTGCTATGACCTTCCCACCTAGAGTGGCCCTACATGGTATAGCTCACAGCTTCATTGCGGTACACAAGCCCTTCACCACCACAAGTTAGCAATCCAGAAGTCAACCAGGGGAACATACACCACACTAATCTACTCTAACCCATCAGGAAGGGCGACAAACATGGAAACTAGGGCTCATTAGTTTACTGATAGAGGAATGTGACACAAATGTGATGAATGTGGATGTCTCACAACCCAAACCATTGAAAACACACTGACACTGTGAGAATGGTATAACAAAGCTTTATTTCATACACAGAGCACAATCAGAAATGTACAAGACTGTGCATTAATATCATGGGTGTGGGCGAATCCCGGAAGGGCAAAGAGCTTTTTTGGGGAAAAAAGGGATACCTAAAGGGGGTAATGTCATAGTCCAGAATAAGCATGATGCATAGCACCTACCACGGTCACATGTGGTCACTACACCACTGCAACCGGAATCTGATGAAAAAAAGGATCATCACAAATCACTCCATTTAATTGAAGAAACCAACTTATCTATATCTGCTCAATGAAACTGATGTAAAAACCTCTGGGCTGTGTAATCCAATCCAGTTTCCCACATACAGTGTGTTCCCAAAAACAAATCTTAAAAAAGTGGTAAAAAAAAAGGAAAAGGATAAAAAAAAAAAAAAAACATGCATGTACAGTACAGTGCTAAATACTGTAACTGTACCAATTTACCAACTGATCTGATTCCCTATCTGCAAGCATTACTAACCATTACCTAGTTCTCAGGACAACTCACTGGCCATGACCATTAATATTGATGTGTCATCTCACAATAAATGCTTAGTTGTGTCCACCGTCAGTAGTCAATGTGTGCTGTCACCTTCGCAATATGATATTGTTAATCAACATTGATATCACATCCATCAGCTATACAGCTGTTTGCACATGTTAAAGGATACTCATGATATCAACTATAGGGGAAAATACCCATTAATACAGACAGTACACAAAGGTCAACAGCCAAATTCAATGTTACTTACATCAGACCCAAGAATCTGTTCTGAGACTAATATTGAGGTCAGGATCATATGCTTCACTAGAGCATATATTAATGCTGGCTGTCATTACTCCTCCTCTGAACTAGGGCCCTCGGCTCCACTTCTTTCCTCCTCCCCCTGCACCGGTTCCTGCTGGGCAGGGGCTTGCTCGCCAACGTCCTGCTGCGATGGAGCCAACGCACACGCTTCTGGCTCACCACTGGACCCAGACCTCCTTGATGCTGAAAGAGAGAAAAGAGAGGTATATTTTATTAGAAAGATTAATAATACATTGTTTTGTGTGCATTCCTAACTATCTGACATCTAGGCTTGAACCTGGATGATACTCCTAATTGCAACTATGAGTAGCTATCATTTGCTATATGTAATCTATTCTTAGGTTCTTGATCTTGATTGTTTTTGGCTCCTAACACTATCTTGATTTTTGCTGCGGTCTTTAACTGCATACGCTGCAGCGGGCACACCAATACATGGACTGTCTATTGGTTGATTACTGTTGTTGTGCCCAGGAATGACAGGGATTTGTCAGCTTGTCAGCAAGGATTTAATGACACACCCATCTATCCGTTGTTAATTCCACAGAGCTGACATGTCAGTGTCCTTGCTGGTCATCATGTACATGTGTAGTGTGTGTGATGTACATGTTGTGGCATGTTGGTGTATGTGATATTCACCTGACATGGAGTTGGATCCTGCTGGGCCACCAGGCCTGACGCACCAGTGGCGGGCACCTAGCTCAGAAGGTCCTTGGCCACCCTCTCCCACTCATTGTATTGCACAGTCACTTGGGGCTACCACTTGGTGCTGCAGCTTGACTGGCCTCCTTGGCCATCATCCTCCTCACCTTTGCCCTGATGTCGTCAAACCTGTGCTTCATAGACCTCACTTTCCTTTCCGCTGTTCCCACTGCTGATACTGCAACCACTACCTCCCTCCATGTCTGGGCCCTAGGCCCGGGCCTAACTTCCCTCCGCCATGCAAGGATAATGGGGAGCTGTCCCTGTTCTTGATGTGCCTATCTCTATGGGCACCCTGACACCACCCACCTCCTCTACTCCACTATCCTCCTCTCCTCCACTCTCCTCTCCGTCACTCTCCTCCTCCTCTCCTCAAACACTCCTCACCTCCTCCTCTCCTCCAACACTCCTCACCTCCTCCTGCTCTCCTCCACCACTCCCCAGGGCACCTATCCTCCTCCCCGCTCCCCATTCCTCTCCCCTCCTCTCTCCTCCCTCCATTTAAATCTCAAAAGGAATCTAACGATTAAAAAAGTGTTACTATATATATTTTTTTATGTGTGTTTATTAACTGTTGGGGGATGGGGTGTGTGTTTATGGAGTGACGTGGCTCTATGTGTATCTATGTGTGTTATGTAATATATGTGTATTTGTATTATGTGTAATCTGTATATATATGTAATCAAAGATTAAGTGTAAAATTGTAATTAGAAGAATATAAAATAATAAAATCGGAAGATACTGCCCTAAAAAATCGCCTATTCTCTCTCTATAAATGCTCAAACCACCAACTCCGGGACCTGCGTGCTACTTTGGCAGAATCTACAACACAGTCAACGCATGGGCGGGTGGAATGCAACTTTATAATCTCTCTGTCAATCATCTTCGGCTAGACCACTTCCTATTGGCTGAGAGGCCTGTGTCGCACTCCGTAATACCGGATTGCTTTTATACGAGCCCGTTAACAGCTTGCGGGCGTGGGAGGGGTTTATGGTCTTGAGGCTTCAGCCAGTGACTGGCGGCCTTGTTCAATTGGACAGTACCATAATTGTAGCAGAGTTCAAGCCAGCAGCAGGCCCGCAGACATACGGCCTGTATACCGCGAGATGCGGCCTTGTAATTGAATGAGGCTCCAGGTGTCTGACTTCCCAAAGTGTATCATAATAGTTAAAAATATTTTTTTTATTTATTCTTGCTTTCTTAAAATGAAAACATATATATTATATTTGTCTAGTAAAGGATTCAGTATATACTGCAATACTCTTATTATTCATTCTTGCTTTATAAAACAGTCGGCCTACTATCCAGTCAAGTTCTTAATTTGTATATGAGACAAGATAATTTATAGTATGCACATCTAAAGTGACACAGCAGTTGTGTATTGTATAATTTAAAACTATAGTCAATAACAAGTACTATATCGACTGAATATTATTAAAAATGCATTTTCCCACTGTAAGCCGACCTTGAAGTTTGCAATATATATAAGTATATTTATATTTCATTGTACAGCGGCCCTTTAAAGGTCATATTTATTTGCTCTTGAAAAAGAGTTTGCAAATTGTCAAGTTCTTCAAAAGAGTATACTCTAAATATGGGACCAGTACATTTAGAGGTTGAATCACTGATTGTTTCCCTCTTAATCTTTGCATATAATCTTCATCCACCCTCACAGCTGATTGCTCTTAGTTGCGAGTATACCGTTTACTGATAGTGTCACGTCTCCTCTTCTGTGACTCTGACAAGATCTTGGCAGGAGATTCATGGCACAGGTCCATAGATCCTCTTTCATGATGCTGTGCCAGCTTCCCCTCTAACAGGAGTGTAATTGGTTTCGTATTAAGAGTTTACTAATCACAGAGCTAATTTATACCAGTCCCACGAGTAATAGCTGACAGACGTGTAAATCCCATTCAGTGGAATTTATTTTTACACTCAGGTACAGCTGTGGAGTGGGAGACCCCCTAACTGGAGAGCTGTCCTAGCATTGTCAGGGAAGGAGAAGCAGCAACATAGTAGGAAAAGCCAGCAAGATACAGATAAATAGATAATAGATACTATAAATTGTCATTAAAGGTACACTGCAATCTCCAGTCACTAATCATATATTTTTTTTCCATCTTTCAAAAATTGATTTGAGCAAGTTCAATAATAAAGGGTACCAAACTAACAATATTAAGAGTTGACAAAAATATTCTTAGAGAAAATCAGAGTTTTGGGAGTCTGCGTATGAATAGATGATTCCATCTTGTCTTTGTTGCCTCATTTCCTGAGAGCTTGATCAGCTAACAATAATGGGGTAGAGGTTGTGAATATACTTGTATCTTATTGACATTGACTCCTCTTAAGCCCAGAATCAGATAGCTTTCGTCAATAGATACAATCCCTGCTTTCCAGAAATGTAAACACCCCTCTCACACACAGCTTCCATTAATTTATCGTGAATGCCTCCAAGGACCAGAAGAGGCACAAAACTGTATTTATTTTCTAATTAAACACTAGCTTTATGACTTTTTTCTGTGTAAATATGTTCTTTGTCAGATTGAAAGTTTTGAAACATATATATATTTTTACTATTGTATAGTGACGCTCTAAATGAACACCTTGGGCCCCATTTTTCCTATATGTAATTTTTTACTTCAAGGTTTTCTTTTCTCAGCTGATTTGTTTTGCTTATTACAAGGTCTATTGAAAGCATTGACAGTTGTGGCCGTCACATTTCCATTGTGCAGACAGAAGTTTGTTCTAAATGTAAAGTCTTCTCCCAAGACTTCCAGCTGAGCAGCCATTGTGTATGGCTACATTGAGATTGAGCTCCAGGATTGTCTCACAGTATCTCATAAATATCCCTTCAAAAACATCTCTGTTAAAATCGTTTATCAAAGAAAAGTATATCATACTGACTGGCTAGAAAAAGTCCACCAGTACACCTGAGGCCTAGCAGAATCTACTTTCTTGTGACCTCCCACCCCATGGTGTGTCAAGATCTACTCTTCGTTGGGCTTGAAAAGATCAGCAGGACCAGTCTTACCCATAGATCTGAACCGGTTTGTAAATCCGTCATACAGGATGGCTGATGAAGAACAGGATACAAATTGACAATTCTTACTTTCCCTTAATTAAACACACCATCACTATGTGTTCCAAAAAGAGCATGATCTTTATTCCCAATAATTCCTTGTTATACCCCATTACATACATTAGAACAAAGGTTAGAACAAAGGTATATTTTAGCATAAGTAAACAGGGTTTCCTAAGGGGTAGCTGGGCGCCTCCAAGTTTATCTAGAATAATGCTTGGTTAACATGACTGGCTTATCAGTGGGAACTTAGTTATACACCCAATGATGAGCTGGCCAGACAAGGAGATATTCCTACTAGTGCGTGATCCGTGATAACTGACTCAGTGTGGTAGGGCAGGGTAATAGGATGTTGTTGTTGAGTCGTTCAGACATGTTCGACTCTCCATGGCCTTATGGACTGCAGCACGACAGACACATCTGTCAGCCACTACCACTCTGAGCTTCATCAAGCTCATGTTCATTGCTTCAATGGTCTCATTTACCCATCTCTTTCTCTGTTGTCCGCACTCAAAATATTTCCTCCCATTCACTACGATGCAGTACTCTCATAATTAAAATGGTAATTTTGTGATCGTAGTTCACTGACCTTAATTTAGCAATGATTGAGAAATATTGATTACAAATGAACTAGGTAACAAACATCTTAGCTCAAAAATCGCGCCAAAACCATTAAAAAAAGCTAGCATACCCATATTGCATCTAAAAGTCTACAATCCCCATAATCCTCCTTTTACTCTTAGCATTTGATTAATTGGAATATTCTTTAGTAAATGATGTCCACTATCTGCTGTTATTAAATTGTTACAGTCTACTTGTTTGAAATAGGTTTTAATAATCAACTTGTTTTGGTTTACAACAATATAGAAATACAACTTTATTAAAAGAGAATAATGTCATGAGTTACAACAATTTTTGTAATGATCAAATATAACATTTAAAAAATTTGTAAAAGTGATGTTTGATAATAAATTATTCAGTTCAAAGTGTCTTTATATATAAAGATATATAAAATATTTTTTTTATTTCTTTTTTCTTATTAAAATAAAAAAAGTTATAGAATATCTTAAAATAATAATGCAAAGAAAATGCAAAAAGGGACAAAAAATAACAACAATAACAAAATGAATAACAGACAAATAAATAAGTTATCTTCTTCTCCGTTATAATTTCTTTTCTCAGTGTTTTAAAGCTTACCTGAGATAGAAATTGAGCTAATGGTTTACATCTCTCCATGTCAAAGGAGCCGTTACCAGAGGAGGAACCACAGGCCTCCATTTTCATCTAGCAGCAGAGTTGAACTTGGGAACCTCCATCCTCCAGTACCTCCATTTAGTCTCCCATCTAGTTATGTTTTTGTATATGATTTTAATAGTTCTATAGGACATTAGGAGAGTAAGTTGTGGCTAGCCACGGTTCCCAAATCTTATAAAAGGATGTCAAGGAATCTTCTAATGTATGTGTTGTTCTGTCACTGATGAGTATACAGTATAAGTTAATTCATTTTTAACTGCAGTAATATTTAGTGTGTCAGTTTTCCACTGCTTGTTTTCCATTTTGTAGCATGAAGAACTGTATTAATTTGTTGTGGGCACTGGTGTGACCTGGAACTGATGTGCCTAAAATACATATTCCAATTTAAGGTACTATGCAACCTCATATAAAAGCCTCTCTTTGTAGCACATTCACACGTGATTACCACCCTGCTGATTGTCTATTCCCTGCACCAACTCCTGCTAGTGTTTTTTTCTCTATCTCTAGTGACAGCTGCAAGTCTCACATACACAGCAGTAGCTCTGTCTGTGCTGTGCTGGCGGGGGATTGGGCCCAACACACAGAAGACACAGGAAGCAGCTGGGCGGGGTCACATCCCAGAACTGACACCAGTGCTCTCATATTGGCTGAGAAAGATACATCATGTAAATAATGGGTTAAAATGGGTCCCCTACTGCTGCATGTTGATTGGCTGGGGATCAGGGGCATTTGTAAACACCCCTGGGGGTGTCAACATAATATTAGAGGGATTATTAGATGTTAATAAAAAATAAAATGTTTTATGAAATGTGCTGCATATATCAAGGCTGCTTTTTGCCCAAAAAAATTAGAAATGTAATGTGACGATCTGGGGGTAGGGGTTATTACTGCCCAGGGCCACCTGTTATAGACTACAGGTTAACAACCCACAAGGACTGATTGGGTTCTTGGAATTCTCAGCACGAGCACCCTGATATCTGGCTTCTGTATCAGTCAGAGTCTTTTCATCAGGTATCAGCACTTCCAGGAATCTCAGTAACCTTCCTGTGGTAGTGATCAGGACAAGCTACTTACAGGGTGGAGATAGGTTCAGTATTGCAGCCAACAGGAGCAAAATAAGAGATACACCATTTCTATATGTCTCCAGAAGTGACTTTTGAAAAGTCAGCAATATTTATAGCAGTTTGATATAGAGGGGGTGTACACAATTTAATAATGAGAGGGTGTGGCAGTAAATTACAGGAGATGACACCACATGGGGTCTAGCAGTACCTTGATAGCTGGCACCTGAGAACAATAGGGCTACCTTCTAAACAACATCCTGCTGTCTCTGTATCTGAGTGGTCCAGACCTTAGATGGAGTACATGGCATATGCTATAAGACTACATAAAGCATGGTGGTACACTATGTCTTAGTGCTATTCACCTCACCACCCACCTGCCCATATTGCCCATGTGGCAATGTAATTCCCCTACCCATTTTCCAATGGGGCAGTCTGTCTTCTATGGTGGCTCAATGGACCAGGATTAAGGCCCTGGAAATGGGTCCGTGGTATTAATCCCCTTGCAGACAGCAGTTCTGGGCCTATGATCCTTAAAGGATGATAGTCTTGAACTGAAGCCCATAGCCCAAGTCCAAGTCCCCATCCAAAGAAAGATGTTGCCCCAATTGGCCACTGCATAAGTCCTCCTCCTGCACGGGTTAGGAGCTTTGCCTAGTGTGGGGGTGGTTGCCCATCCTTCAGGTAAGTGTCCACAGTCTCTAACCCCAATTTTTGTAGGGTCTTGGGCACATAGTCTATTTGTACAGTACTTCAAGGGGGTATCTTGGCTAGCAGGCACTTCTCAGCCACCCTTCACCCTTTTCCTTCACAACATCTGGGATCCCAAGACAGCCCAACCCCACCTACATTCCTTTCAATAACCCATCCCAAATTAGAGGCATCAGTCTTGGGGCAACATCCAAGGTCTCAGGAACTAGGATCTCATCTAGCTGCAAGCTACTACCCCTTGGCCACAGGCAGGTAGTGGCTCTGGGGTATCCCATCTAGGAAGCAGCTCAGGAGCACAATCTCCTTAGGGTTGGTTGTCAAGGCAGGGTTGGTGAAAAACAGAGCAAGACTCAGGATTAGGGTCTCTGGATGGAGAACCTTTCCTGGCTGAGGCTCACCTGGGGTAGAAGACTTCACTGGGGTCAGTAGCTCCTTGGGGTTGAGAATCCAACAGGGCTGGCAAGTTTGGGATCTCTTCAGTAGCTAGGGTATGCCAGGTCCTCTGGTACTGTGGGTCGATTGCCCATATCCTTTAACTTTGAGGCTGTCAGGACTGAAGCAATCCCCATCAGCCCTGCTGGCAACACTGCAGGGTTTGGGAGTGGGGCCTCAACTTGCTCCTTCCTCAGGGTCTCAGGGCCAGTGCTCTCACCTGAACTCCCAAACTTATATGGATCCATCTGATCCATGATGGGAAAAAGCTTCAGGGTCTCAGGGGATGCCCCCTCTCCTGATAGCCTCATGCCCCGATCTGGCATCACACTCTCCGTGACTGTCAGCCATGGCGCCTTGACATCAGCAGTCTGTGGTTCGGGACAGGTAACGGTTCATTTGTAGTTGGGCAGACTCTCAGGGCTTGCACTCTCCTCTGCCAACTATTCAGTCTCCAGCTCCTCACCCTTGATTAGCAGCTGGAACTTTTCTGGTTGTTGGCCATCTCCCAGTTGCTGGTGCTGCTTTACACTGCTCCCTGATCTTGCATCTACCAGGGTCTGGACTGTTCTCCCGGCCTCCCTATCCTTGTGAGTGCCCAGCAGTCCCTCTGATATCGCCTGGTACCTTCTGGTTTCCTTCCTCCTCCTTATAGGGGTGTAGCCAACAGTCCATTTCCTCTTGCAGTGTATCCTCTGCTAGCTCAGCTGGTGAAGAATGAGGTAACTCCAAGTACTTGAGCCAGGTCCTACCTGGGCCCACCTCCTCAAGCAGTTCATCATACTCTTTTTCCAACTATGGATCAATGGCTTCAGAAACTTTTCTTCTTCTGTCCCTGGGTCTATTTCCACGTCCTTTTGGCATTGTGCCAATAGGATTTTCCAGCGCTCTGCGGTTCCAAGGCCACACTTTGGATCTCCCTGCAGCACATCCGAGAGCCCTTCCACCAATCCAAGCCTGTAGAAGGAGGGCCCTTGTGATGCAGGAGTTGAAAGCATTGTCCATATACTCCATGTTCCAAGTCAAGCTCCAACCACACCAGGTCCCAAAGCCGTTCTGCTAGCTTTTCACTCGACTGGAGCCCAAGGGAAGCCATCCGCTGATTTAGAATAGCTGTCCACCTATCCTCGTCTGTGGCAATCCATTGCCTTCACTGCTCCAGCATACTGGTGATCATACTCCTTTTCTTCCTAATTACATCTGCTCTGCAGGCCTCTATGTGGTCCCTGATCCCATCTATCCAGTGCTGGCCTTCCCTGGACTTGGACCCGGATTTAAAGGTCTGGCAAAATCGCTGAGTGATTTCTGCATCCCCGCCAAGCCACCAAAAGTACTGGACTTCAAAACTGCATAGTTCATCATATCCCATCCTTGCTGCTGGTTCTTGCACCGAGATCCCAGTGCTGCCAACCAGTTGTGATGATCCAGGGGTAGGGGCTATTACTGCGCATGGCCACCTGCTATAGACTACAGGTTAACTACCCACAAGGACCATTTTGGGTACATGGAATCTCGGCACCAGCACCCTGATATCTTGCTTCTGTATCAGTCAGAATATCTCCATCAGGAATCAGAGCTTCCAGGAGTCTCAGTAACGTTCCTGTGGTAGTGATCAGGACAGGATACTTGCAGGGTGGAGATAGGTTCAGTATTGCAGCCACCAGGAGCAAAATGGGGTCTAGCAGTACCTTGATTGCTGGCACCTGAGAACAATAGGGCTACATTCTAATCCACATCCTGGTGTTTGAGTGGTCCAGACCTTAGAGTACATGGCAGCTGTGATTAACTTAATTTGCAAACAATCGTCCAGAACTGATAACAGTACAATAGAGGAGTCTGATCACTGCAAATTCAGAAAACCCTGTTTTAACCACATGATCACAGTTTAAACAGAACTCAGTAGGAATCCAAATAAGTCTGTCCCGAGTATGTGGTTTCATTTGTTGGTTCTCCATAAAGACCCAAGCTGGTTGATGTTTAGCTGAGTAAATTAAAGGTAAGGGTGCCAGCTGGGCAGCTTTAAAGTAAGGCCTCAAGTTTGGGCACGAAAGCCCTCCTTTATTTATTTGTCTGTACATTATTTTATTGGTAATGTGGGGATGCTTAATATTTCAAAATAAACTGAAAATGTTGTTTCGGAAGCTATCTAATTCTTTTAGATTAATTGGGATAGATAGGGACCTGAATTATTACATAGTTACATAGTTACATAGGGCCCTATTAAATTATCCCTCGTAGTTCTCTCGGTGCTCGCAAAAGGCAGTTTTCCTGCTGTTTGCGAGTATCGAATCTCTTGCAGCCTGCTTTGCGATATGACTGCGAGAAAATGGCAGAGAATAGGCTCCGAGAGAGCTACGTAGCCTTAAATCTACGCATGATTCTCGCATATCGTAAAAATCCCTACGTGGACAAAAAGTGCACGCAAAGGATTCCGAAAGCCTCTACGTGCTGCCTCGGAACAGCCCGAGACAGCAGTGTGATGCTCCCCCCTGCACCCTATACACATCCCCATGCTGCAGGGGTCTCTATCAGGACCCCTGCAGCACCTCCACATTAACCCCTTGCAGCGGGGGTCTGTTTATTTTATTTATTGTTTATATATTGTATTAATGTATTAATGTATTGTGTTTTTTTTTTTAACAGGGCCGCGCCGGAAGAGCTAAACAATGACGGGACATGATGTAAAGGTGAGTTGAATATTTAGAATGTATATAATGTTTATTTATTTGATGTTAATGTTTTGTACTAATTATTTTGTTTTATTTGACCCATAGGTTAGTGATCTGAAGCAACATCTTAAAGGTAAGTGGTCTTAATTATTTTATTTAAGCTTAGAATTAGGGTCTGTGTAGTTAGGACTGTAATTATTTTATTTTATTTTAGAATAAGGGTCTGTGTATGTAGTTAGGATTTATTGTATATTAGATAGATAGGGGGATGTATTTGATATAGTTAGGATTTATTTTAAATTAAATAGATTGTATGTTAGATAGATAGGGGGTATTTGATTTGTATTATATGTAATATAGTATATGTAATGTGTGTAATGTAATGTAATGTATGTAATGTATTATGTGTAATATATTATATGTAATATATTATATGTAATATATTATATGTAATGTATGTAATGTCATGTATTGTATGTAATGTATGTAATGTATTATATGTATGTATTGTATTGTGTTTATCTGTCTTTCCTTTTCAGGTGTGTAATTTTTTTATTTTCTGTAGTGGGGAGTGGGGTTGTAATGTTTTTTTTTTTTTCTGTACTGTAGGTTTTTTTTTTTCTGTAAGGTAGGTTTTTTGTGTTCTGTACTGTAGGTTTTTTTGTTTTCTGTACTGTAGGTTTTTTTGTTTTTCTGTACTGTAGGTTTTTTTGTTTTCTGTAAGGTAGGTTTTTTTGTGTTCTGTACTGTAGGTTTTTTGGTTTTCTGTAAGGTAGGTTTTTTTTATTTTCTGTAATTTGAGTGTTGGGGAGGTTTATTAGGGGGTAGGTAGTGTAGGTAGGTAGTGTAAGTGTTAATAGATTAGTGTAGAGGGGGGTTAGTTTAGATTAAATGGTTTATTGTGGGTTATAGTGTAGTGTTTGTAGTTAGTGTCATGATGGTCCTTGAGGACCATCATGGCACTTATGTGGTTAATGTTGGGTTGTAACAGGCCCATAATGGTAATAATATACCCTTATGGGACTGATGGGGTTAAATAGAGCCTTATGGTGGTCTGGATTGACCACCATGAGTTAATGGGTTAATTAAGGCCTTATGGTGGTCTGTATTGACCACCATGAGTTAATGGGTTAATCAAGGCCTTATGGTGGTCTGTATTGACCACCATGAGTTAATGGGTTAATCAAGGCCTTATGGTGGTCTGTATTGACCACCATGAGTTAATGGGTTAATTAAGGCCTTATGGTGGTCTGTATTGACCACCATGAGTTAATGGGTTAATTAAGGCCTTATGGTGGTCTGGATTGACCACCATGAGTTAATGGGTTAATTAAGGCCTTATGGTGGTCTGTATTGACCACCATGAGTTAATGGGTTAATCAAGGCCTTATGGTGGTCTGTATTGACCACCATGAGTTAATGGGTTAATTAAGGCCTTATGGTGGTCTGTATTGACCACCATGAGTTAATGGGTTAACTAGAGCCTTATGGTGGTCTGGATTGACCACCATGAGTTATAGGGTTAATTATAGTTGGGGTTAATATTTTTAGTGCGAGTCCTTTCAGGACCTTTACGGTCCTTTAAGGACTCGCGAGGCGGGAAATTTAAAATTGAATTGCAGCAGGATCACGATCGGTGCCGATCGGGGACCCCCGCTGCAGGAGGTTTATATGGGGACACTTCGGGGGTCCCGATGGGGACCCCCAGCATAGAGGTGGGTTAATTTTAGGTGCCGCGGCCGGGATTGGGTAATAGTGTGCCGCGGCCCCTTTAACGAGCCGTGGCTGGGAATTTAAAAGTTTGAAATGCAGGGGGGGGGGGGGGGCCTGATCTATGCAGATCGGGGACCCCCAGCATAGAGGGGGATTCATTTTTTGGGCCGCGGCCAGGATTGGCAATTAGTGTGCCGCGGGCCCTTAAAGGACCTTTAAATGTAGCGGGGGCCTGATCGTTGCCGATCGGGGACCCCCGCTGCAAGGGGTTAATGTGTGGGGGCTGCAGGGGTTTCTATGGACCCCTGCAGCAAGGTGTTCATGTGAGGACACTTTGGGGGTCCCGATGGGGACCCCCGCATTGAGGGGGGGTTAATTTTAGGTGCCGGGGTGGTATTTGGAGTACCCCCCACGGCAGGGCTTATGTGGGAGACTGCCGCGGAGGTCCCTTTTAGGACCCCCGCAGCAATTGATGAGGAGTGGGAGCCTACAATATCATCTCACAGGCTGTCACTCCTCATGTACATTTACGCAGTGTAGATACGTACGGCCCTGCTGCGTAGCTCATACGTTGCTTGCAGCAGGGCTAATTTAATAGCATTGTAAGTTGGAGAAACTTTGCAGTACGTAGGGCTTAAGTAGAAGCCTCTTATTTACGAGGCTCGAATTTAATAGGGCCCATAGTATTTAAGGTTGAAAAAAGACTTTCAGTCTATCAAGTTCAACCTTTTAAGATCTCCTCTGATCTGCAATATGCGGATTAACTATTAATTCATTAGTTGTTAATTAATTATTAATCAATTATTTAATGTTTTTTTTTTTTACTTATTAATTAGTCCAGAGGAAGGCAAATAGGAAAAAAAAACAAAAAAACACAAGCGATACTTAGCCAATTGTCTCAAGGGGAAATGTGAAAGAATTTGGATCAATACTGCCTCTCTAATTATCCATGATAACCCTGAATTCCCTTTTTAATTAGAAATAAATCAAGTCCCCTTTTAAAGTTATCTATCGAATCCGCTGTCACCACCTCCTCTGGTAGAGAATTCCACAGATTAACCACCCTTACTGTGAAGAACCCTTTTCTTTCTTTAAGGTGGAATCTTTTTACTTCTAACCTCAAGGGATGTCCTCTTGTCAGTTTAAAACCTCTTGGCACAGATAGCTCCACTGACAAATCTTTATACTGACCCTGGATGTATTTATATAAGGTAATCATATCTCCTCTTAGACGCCTTTTTTCTAGAGAAAATAAGTTTAATGTGGTTAGTCTTTCTTCATAACTTAGCCCCTCCATTCCCCTTATTAGTTTTGTTGCCCTTTTCTGTACCTTTTCCAGCTCTAAAATGTCCTTTTTATGAAGTGGTGCCCAAAATTGTACTCCATATTCCAAATGAGGGCGTACTAGAGATTTGTATAGTGGCAGAATTATATTTGCTTCCCTGGCTTCTATACCCTTCTTAATACATGCTAATATTTTATTTGCCTTTGCAGCTGCTGCTTGGCTTTGAGCACTGTTACCTAGGTGGTTGTCCACAAGCACTCCCAAATCCCTTTCAATATCTGATACACCTAGATTTGCTCCATTAAGATTATAAATTGCATGGCTATTTTTCCTTCCCAGATGCATAACCTTACATTTATTCGTATTAAATCTAATCTGCTATTTAGATGTCCATTCCTCAATTTTATGTAAATCCCCTTGGAGGGAAAGCACATCATTATCTGATTTAATTACCTTGCACAACTTTGTGTCATCAGCGAAAATGGAGACCCCACACTCCAATCCTACCTCTAAGTCATTAATAAGTATGTTAAAAACGAGAGGACCTAATACTGAACCCTGAGGAACCCCACTTACCACATTAGTCCAATCGGAGTATGTTCCATTTACAACAACCCTTTGCTTCCTGTCTTTTAGCCAGCTCTCAATCCATGAGCAGATATTTACTGCAATTCCTGTATCCCTTAGTTTGCCCAATAGTCTCCCATGTGGCACTGTTTCAAAAGCCTTTGCAAAATCCAAAAAGACTACATCCACTGAGTTGCCTTGATCCAGGTTCCTACTAACCTCCTCATAGAAACTAATTAGATTTGTTTGACATGACCTATCCCTCATAAATCCATGTTGACTCCTACTTATAATCCTGTTCAAATAGACATATTCTTGTATATTATCCCTTATTAACCCTTCTAAAAGCTTCCCCACTACAGAAGTGAGGCTCACTGGTCTATAATTCCCCGGATTTGCTCTTGCTCCCTTTTTAAATATAGGTATCACATCTGCTTTTCTCCAGTCATCTGGTAGAGACCCTGTGTTGAGTGAATCTTGAAAAATTAAATATAATGGTTTGACTATTACAGAACCCAGCTCCCTTAGTACCCTTGGATGTATTCCATCAGGACCCAGGGCTTTATTAACATTTATTTTTTCCAACCTCTTTTGGATTACTTCCTGTGTTAACCAATTATTTGGCAAAGGTAGTGTAGCCCCATTATGTTGCAGTGTCCCAACCACTTGTACCTCCCTTGTGTATACCGAAGAAAAGAACCTATTTAGCTCATCTGCCTTTTCCTGGTCACTAATTTTCAGACAGCCTGTTTCACATTCTAATGTTCCTATAGCTTCCTTCCTCGCCTTCTTCCCATTAATATACTTAAAAAATATTTTAGGGTTAGTCTTACTCTCTTTTGCAATTAATTTTTCATTTTCTTTTTTAGCCAGTCTAATTGCGCTTTTGCAAGCCTTGTTGATTTCCTTGTATTCCGGGAAAGCAGTCTCTGTCCCCTCTTGTTTAAATGCCTGTTTTTTACTCCGTATCTTGATCTTTAAATCATTGTTAAGCCACATGGGTTGTGATTTACTCCTTTTACTTTTATTCCCACACGGTATATGCCGATGTGTATGTATATTTAGTAAGGATTTAAATGTTGTCCATTTATGTTCAGTGTTTTTACCTATCAGTCCTCTGTCCCAGTCTATACTTTGTATTGCTGCCCTTAGACCGTTAAAATCTGACCTTTTAAAATTAAGAGTTTTTGTTGGCCCCTTAAAATGTTTTTTTTTTAATTCAATCTCAAATGAGACTGTGTTGTGATCACTGTTTCCCAAAGGTTGCCCTATTTTAACATTTGATACTATATCAATATTATTTGTAATGAGTAAATCTAAGATAGCTTCATTTCTAGTAGGCTCCTCTATAACCTGGGCCAGATAATGATCCCTGAGTGTACTCAAGAACCTGCTCCCCTTAGCTGAACTGCTGGTCTCATTTATCCAGTTTATTTCAGGGTAATTAAAATCTCCCATTATTAAAACTTGCCCGTGCTTAACTGCATTTCCAATCTGTAACAATAATTGTATTTCCTCACTTTCAGCTATATTTGGGGGTTTATAGCATACTCCTACTAATATTCTTTTGGCATTTGCTGCTTCTCAGCTATTTAACTCTACCCACAAACATTCAACTTTATCACTAGGTCCACCATAAATATCTTCTCTGACTATAGCCTTAAATTCAGGCTTAACATACAGACAAATCCCTCCTCCTCGTTTACCATTGCCTCTATCTTTCCTAAATAGGTTATAACCATCCAGATTAACAGTCCAGTCATGAGATTCATCCCACCACGTTTCGGTAATGCCTATTAAATCCCATTTTTCATTAATTGCTAATAATTCTAGCTCTCCCATTTTTCCTGGCAAGCTTCTGGCATTAGCAAGCATACGCCTTATGTTATGAGTCTGTAGTTCTGACGTGCCTGCCACTGTACTTGAATTACTTAGTACTACCTTAGTACTACAAATTATCTTCGTTAATATGTTAATTTCAGTAGCCACTATACGACCCGTCCATGAAATTTGGTGTTTAGCCCAATTCTGCATGCCCACAGTCAGTGTTCTATACATGGCGGGGTAATTAGCCTTATAGAGAAATGTTTGCAGTAATATTAACCCCTAAGTATTTTATGTAATTGTTAGGCCAAATAAAATTATATGTGGCTTTTAAAGTGTCTAGTTTTGTGGGACACCTACTCCTAAAGCTTCATTTTTTTCTAGGTTTAATCTAAGGCCAGATATTTTACTAAACGTATTAATAGTGGTCATGAATCCTGGGATAGAATTTTGTGGATCAGTGCACAGCAAGTCATCAGTAAAAAGTAAGCACTTAAAATGATGAAGACCCTCCTGTAGTGTCTCTGTATTCGATCTAATAGTTTGTGCCAATGGTTCTATTGCAAGTGCAAATAAAAGAGGAGAGAGTGGGCAGCCCTGCCTGGTGCCCCACTGGATAGAGATCTTGGCCCTATGTTTCCCCGGCAGTTTTTAGTTGGCTATTGGAGTATCATAATATCTTTTAAGTAAATTAATAAAGCACCCTTTAAAGCCATATAGCCAGGCAATGGAAATCTCCCACTCTTACTTTACAATCAGTCATCAATAAGATGAACTACATTGCTATAAATAAAAGACTAACCCATTTACTGGAGGACTGTGTGCCTATTTTTCTCCAGATATGGAATCCCTGGATTAATTCACCCCTATCACGTGAAGTCTTTTTAATTAACATTGTGCTATATTTTGCTAATTCTTACATTGGGGCTGCGGACCGGGGACTGGAGGAGGCAGGACGGGCGGTGGATAACCAACAGGACTTATACTTCAATAACCTTGAGACAAAAATTTATTTTCGAATTTAAATTTCATGTGTAGTCAACAATGCTTTTTATTTTTCTCTTTTATTATACTGTTTTAGCTCAATTAGAGTTACATTGTGTCTATACAACAGTTAGTTTTTTGGGGTTTTTTTCTGTTCGTTTCTTACTTAGGCTCTGGATGTTTGCTCAGCTAGACCGAGCCTACCAAACTGTTTTATATTAGGTAAACTTTTTCCTTAGAAAATTGGAAAAACGTAGGTAACCTAGCTACCCTTAGACCTTCCCGCAAGTGGGGATAGATCTTTTTGGTTAATTTGATTTTGACTATTATATGGTATCTTCTTATGGTGTAATGTAATGTTAACCTTTTTTTCTTTTTCCCCTTAATTGGGTATGACTGTATGTTAATAATGTCAAACTGCTACTTGGCTTTTATGTTATCCTGCGGTTTATTTGGTTACCTAATAAAATCCTTTGAAAAAAAAAATAGTATCTCTGCCTTCCTTAGGGAAAACCACAAGTCAGCCTTGTTGAGCTCTGGGGGCATATGTTCCCCATTTAGAATTGCGTTAAATAGTAAGGTAAGATGCGGGGTGAGGAAGGTTTCAAATTTTTTGTAGTATAAATTTGTGAAACTATCCGGTCCTGGGGATTTACCTGTTTTAAGACTATTTATAGTGGCCTGCACTTCCTACTGAGAGATATCTAAGTGTTTAGCTATTTAGATGTTGGTCTCTTGATAGATGGGAGATCATAAGCATCCGAGAAGGATTGTAAGTCTATCTTGTTGCATTGGGGCTGGGCGGAGTACATTTGTTGGTAGAAGTTTTGGAAACCATTTTGGATGTCATTTGGGCTACATGTAGTCAAACCATTGGGCCCTCTTATCTGGGTTACTCTATATTGGGTGAATTTAGAGTTTAATCTCGCTAGTAGGGTATCTGGATTATTGCCTTTCCAATAATATAAATGTTTAGTCTTTCTCATCGCTTTCTTGTTGCGGTGTGAAAGAATGCCATCAAGCTCCGTTCTAGTCTTTTCAATTTGCCTACAAATTTTTGAGTAGGTATTTTATTGATTCAGTACCTTTAGATTTCTGAGTATAGCAGTGAATTATACCTCTTTCTGTCTAAGGATCTTTTTGTAATTGCCAGCTAATGTAATCTTAATTTTTATCTTAATAAGGAGATAGGCCTATAGCTACTACATGCCATTGGATCCTGGTCTAGTTTTGGGATAGTCACAATATTAGTTGTCAACATTTCCTCAGGTGCTTTACCTTTCCCTCTAATTTAATTAAATAGATCTTTTAGATGATTAACTATTGCTGATTGGCAAATCTTGTAATATTGATTGCTATAACTATCTGGCCCCGGAGCTGTTTTTATAGAAATTTCCTCTATATAAATAGTTTTTTTTAAGATCTCTAATTGTTCTAGGAAATTCTGTATTTCTATATTTGATTGAGTGATATTATAAATTGAAATAGGTCTATTTAAGATCTCTAATTCTACATCAGTAATTTACAGTAGCTTCAGTTGTTCTAGGAAATTCTGTATTTATATATTTCAGTTTTTTTTTTAACATTCGTTGATATTCTAATCCTTTTCCTTGTTAATTTATTCTTAATTTCCCAACTTTATTTCCATCACATATAATAGTTGTCAAACTGCGAGAAGTTGTCACGCTTTGCGAGGTACGTACGACTTAGGCGATGAGCACCGCAGGCTCTTATTGCTTGCCAGTCTTGCGAAGCGAGGCGAGCCATTAACGCGTAGGACTAAGCAGATGAGGTAAAATTTACGAGATTAGTGGTCAAACAAAAAATCCGAAAAACACACTAAATACACCAAACAAAATTACAAAAACATCACAGACAGCATGGGGCAACAGCCAGGACGTCTGTGAGTGAGGTGGAACGCAAATTTAACTCCATTTAGACAATTTTCGGCACTCAAAAATCACCTAAGCAAGTAAAAAAATCGCCACCCAAAAAAATGAAAACGAGGCTACACGAAACGCGTACCACATTAATAACATTACGACTATACAATGCCGCTTTACACAATAAACCAACAGCTTTACCTCGCGCACGCAGCCTATTTATAATGCACACTTGGAACATTCATTACATTTTATAAGCAGGGCACTAACACTCACAATGTATATTCTATGCAGACGGAAAATACGAACAGATTGTTAGCTCTTCAGCCTATTGCTATTAAACTATATTCATTTATTGAATAAATCATTAATTAACTACATATACATAGAAATATATATCTCTCTCAGAGGACCAAAAGTACACAACAGGAGAGGTTCGCAATGAGCGCCAAAGGCGCTCAGCACAAGCCTAGCAATGAGCGCCGAAGGTCCTGTGGTTTGCAATGAGCGCCAAAGGTGCTCATTGCGAGGCATGTGATGAGCGCTGAAGGTGCTCAGCGCAAGACTTGCAATGAGCTCCGAAGGTCCTAGCAGTACAAAACGGTTTCAATTATGTCTCAAACAGCATCCCCGTGGTTTCAAATTTTATTGCCCCGTCATTTTTGACGGGCAAGTCGCTAGTAGTGAAATAGTCTTTGTTGAAAAAGCCATATAGATTTGTATGATATACTCTGATTTAATTTTCTTAATTGGTCCCTGGGTCTTCCTGATCTCTTCCATGGTAATCTTGTTAGGGTTTTATTTGTTTTTAAGTTCCAAGTCACTCAATTGTATATATAAGGATCTCAGAGGCAATCTTAGTTTTTTTCCTTTTCTTTTTCCATTTAAACAGAATGCCTCTTATATATGCCTTTTGCGCATTCCATAATACTATTTTTGAGGATAGTGAGTATTCATTTATCTCATAACATTTATTAGTTTCTTCCTTTAGTAATATTCTCTCTGATTCTTTCACTAGAAGTAAATTATCTAGTTTCCATTGGTTCTAGTATCTTTTCTATTATTTGTTTTAATTTTCATAGTTATGCAGGCATGGTCAGACCATGAGATAGGGCCTATACTCACGTCCAAAATTTTATTCAAGGTATCTGAGTCTTCAAAGACATAGAGCCTCATTCAATTGGTCGAATTTGAGATCCGAAGGCCCGTAAGTAAGCTTGCATTCAATTGGCCGAATTTGAGATCCGGAGGCCCGTAAGTAAGCTCGCAGGGAAATTTGCTATTCAATTGGCGTCTTTTTGCGGGCTTGCATCGGGTTACGAGTTACAAGCTTGAAAAAATGTCGTCCGTCAAACTCGTAACTTACAGCTTCCAGAAGCCTTTGATCTGTCACTTTCACAGGGCTAAAATCGCATCCAATTCCCCAAGCTTGCATACGTATCCACACTCGTAATCTGCAAGTGGAGGAGAAAATCCTACATGTATTCGGGAGGACCCACAAAGGGGTTAAACACCAATTCGTAGCACTGTAAATGCAAATAAAAAATCAATACTGTACTGTAAATTACGGGGAGAGCGAGAGAGTGGTCTTTTCGGGAAAATTATACTGTTGTTAAGAATTTCACCTGAATAATATCAAGAATAAATCCCTGATATTAGGAATCTCACCAAACATAAGAGTGGTCTTTAATAAAAAGCGATTTATATTTAAGTATTAACGCAATGCTGTTGAAAATTCCACCAAAGTGGTGGAAAGATAGTATAGGGAAGCTAAATATACAGTGGCCTCTAATATAACAAGTAATATTTCTCTATACTGTGTTGTCCCTAATAATGAAAAACGGGTCATGGTTACATCCCTATATGGGTCGAAATACACTCTCCCTACAGCCTGATATAATGGTTTCAAAGGACCCGTTATTTATCCTCTAAATCGGTACAGAAGAGTATCTACTCTATCATGACCTTTCAGTATGAGCCCAGATTAATAATATTAATAATCTAGGTGGCTTTGCCGCTCTCTGTCAATGCTATAGCGTTGCACTAGATCGTGATGTCATCAGTATGAGCACAACGTGATTGTGTTTCGCGTCCGCTTCTACGGGGGCCGGAGGGCAAAGGCTGAACAGCCTCGGGTTTAAATAGAAGGAGGAATGGGTGTCCACAATCGTAAACTCTTCATGAGCCAAACTGGAAAGAGTCACCAGTTCCAATGTTCTTCATATTTATGATAAATGTGGTGAATAGAATCCAAGGGGGTTATTCTTATATGTTACGAATTAAAACAATGAGAATAGACGTACCGATTATGAGTCGAACTATAACAATATGAGCTTTATTACTTAGACTATATATAAAGGGAATTGAGTGAACTCTCTCTGTTATGTGTCCTACAAAAATAGATAAGTGTAATCATTTTTATATATTTTTTTATAAATTAATATAAATGGTAAGTATTAATTATTAATAACAATTATAGTAAGTGTAGTAATGTGATTTATAACAAATGGATCCAAAATGGATCAGTGTGATTAAATAGACAAAAAAGTTTGGATATTTCATTTAAAATAATGAAAGTGGGATTCTTCATAATAGTGTAAAAAGTGAAATCCTTTATACCGTTGTATACTCACAGGGATACAATTGTATACAAGTTTAACAATGTGATGATAATATATATGACATAATAGCAGAGTAGAATCTCTGCAAAAAGTATTATAAAAATAAGTGATGATAAGTGTGCTAAAACTGGATAACATTAAAAAATGATTATAATACTGCATTGTGACATTGTGTATTTTATATACAGTGGACACATAACTTAGAAAGTTCATTATACAAACCCCAAATGTGATACTTAATTTTTTTAATTCACACCAATAGTCACATATCAAAGAAACACTGTATCATTTATATTTTCATTTAGGCCATTTGGCATTATAGTGTCTAACAAGACAATGCACTTGCTTTCTGCTTTTAATAATTCTGCTTTCATGTCGCCACCTCTTATGCCAAAATATATTTTTTGTAATACCCAACATTTAATGTCAGGTTTTGAGTCGTGGTGTGTCTCCCTATAAGATTAATTTATTCCTCTAATTTCTCTGGATATAGTGTATGACACTTTGTAAAGATACTTGACCTGCAAAAAAAACAGTTTATTTAAATACTGGATACTTGTCCATGTAATGTGCAAGACAATTATCTTAAACTAATATCAGTGTTATATCAATTGTACGTAAAATTTATAGGTGGACATACATGTCTGAAGCTTTTTTGAAAGTTTTTTTAATGATAACTTTTATAACACTAATTTTTCGTTGAGGTTTCTCTTTTAAAATGTAATAATAAAGTTTGTATGTTTTAATTATATCCCATATCTACATCTCTTGTGTCACATAAGTCCAATCCGTTTAATGTGATTGCTGGTTCTGAAGGTATACTTGGTTCTTCTTTCTCATTCAGTATTAATCTGTACCATCAGCAATTATTGTTGTCCTAATTATTGGGTTGATTTCTAGTATCTCAGGAATGAATAGAACACAAAATATCGACAGTTTGACGATCATTCCATCCATTCTAACACAGTATTCTCAAAATTTGCAGTACATGTTGATGCTCCATTGATTGATCTTCTGTTTACCTAGACTAGTGCCATTGCTACACTAGAGAAAATTTACAATAAGAATTACGACTTTGATGTTAAATTAAATAGCTAGATGGTTTAGTTAGACATTGGTCATTAATTAACTTCATATTCAATGTGTGAAGGCAGTTTTGTTTAGCAGAAAGTGATAAATTTTCAGTTGACTGGAGTCTTGCTCTGTTAAAGCACGCTCATTTGCCTGTTATTGTGGGGGCAGTCTATAAATAATTGTTTAGCCTCTTATTTAAAGACCTTTAGACCTGTCTCTCAATAGGGTGGAGGTAATCACTTCGAAACTCTTTGAAAATGCATGTAATATTCAATAATTCTATTTTAAATCATTCCGTAGGAATTGTATTAATAATCAATGCACAATTAAACCAAATAGCAGCTTTTGTCTTGGCTTTCCATTAAGGAGCACGCAAAGTGATACTCAACTGACACCAATAAATATGGATCCTATTGTAAACTTATAAAAACACAGGAAACTGTTACATTTCCAAATGGGGCAATGATACATATAGAAAGAGTATACAAGAAAAAGATAACCGAAATAGTCAGTCCTTAAGTGTTTGATGATCCTCCAAAACCAAATGAACGAACGTTTTATCCAAAGTCTTTTTGAGGGAAAAAGGAAAAAATATAAGGAAACATGTTATAATCAGTCGGTCTTTGCAAACTATTCTGTCCTGGAATAAAAAAATAAAAGAGGGAGAACAGTGTCAAGAGGCCATTAAGGTAATACCAAATAAAGCAATTTTATTTGTTGTCTATTAGTGCCATGTATTGTATAAACTTATTCAAAAACTTATAGTTTTTCTATTAATTTATTCCCCCAGAACCGCATGGGGACCATCCTTATTTTAATCTATGGGAAGGCTTGGATCTATCCAGTTATAGTTACGGTATGGTCCACCGGTGCAGTGCGGCGACAAACCGATAGATGGCGCTGCCGATATTTTGCAGCGCTGCCGATATGTTAGAGAATTTCTAAGCTTAGAATGGTAGCCTAACCCTTAAGCTAACCCTAACCCTAACCATTTACCTAAGCCTTGACTCTATGATATGGCACTGGAATATCAGCAGCACCATCTAGCGTCTGGTCACCGCACTGCCGCAACGGACTGGTGCCGTAACCATAACAGGATAGGACCGAAGGCTGAACCAGTTCAGGCTGCAATTCTAGGAGGGCAACATGAAAGTTGAAATTCTAAGCAACTTTATATTTTTTTTATATTAGCGAAAAAGTAAATTTAATGTCAGAAATCTTGTATTGAAATTTGTTAGCTATAATCAGAGCAGAAGTCTTCTCTCAGTCAGTCTCTTATCAGCGAGTGCCATTTAATAAGAGTTCTGATAGTGTCCAATGTTTAGCAATTTTTGATAAAAGCTCTTATTAAGTGTCGCTCACTGATAAGAGGCTGACTGGGGAAGGAGGATGCAGTTTTCAAAGTAAATGTTCTAATTACTGGCAATGCCTTATGAAATGTGCAACACAATCTGAAAAAATAGGAGGAGGGTCCAAGATAGCCAGAAAAAAAAGCAATATTCAAAGTTGTCTAAGAACAGGTGAACTTTTTTTTTTTAATCAGAATAAATTGAAAATTGGTTAATACTGACACTTACTACTTGAAAGTTATAAAGTTGTACCCTTACACTGTCCAATTTAGTAAGACCAGGGTATGATAGCAACATATGCTCTACTCTGCAGGTGTCAATAGCTCAGGGTTAAAGGCTGTAATTTGGCCACAAGGTGAATAGTTTCCTTAGTTGTTTATGTTAAAAAATAAGGAAAAGTCTTTAATTGATTAGTAATAGGCTTGTTAATGGAGCTAGTTAGTTATGGGTCATTGCACACAGTCTGTTGGGGAATTATTGTCCTATCACTCTGAAAGGTCATCTGGTGGCTTGACCTCTCCTCTCTCATATACCTGGGGCAGAGATTGCACATAACACTGCATGACCAGTAAATAAATAATAGTAAACATCATATATTATTTACTATTTTATAATAACATTATTATAAAGGGATACAACAGATGTCCCAGTTAAAGGGACATGGAACACAACAGTTTTTTGTTTTTTTTTAATTTAAAATAGTAAGTTTTAAACATTACAAAAATGTTTTACTCCCTCCTGCTTGTCCTGAGTGTATCTCTCTCCTGCCTTTCCCTGGCTATTTCTCTCCTCCTTGGTCTAAGCTATCTCTCTTTCTTTGCCATGGCTATGTTTTTCCCCCTTTGTCCTGGAAGTTCCAGTTGCCCTCCCTTCCTCTGGCTTTCCCTTACCATTCATCTGTCCTGGCTGCCCCCCAATCATTTGCCCTGGCTGAATCTTTCCACCCCTGCCCTGCCTATCTCTTACCTCCCTTGCACTGCATAGTTCTTTTTTTTCTATTGCGTTCTATTATCAAGGGATATATGGAGTTGCACTCTTTCAACATAACTGAATAGAGATATTATCTGACCACATTGTTCATCCCATCCAATCTTTTAGGAACATAGACAAAAATGTCTGTCATCATTAAAGCAAAGCTGAATACAATAGTTTAAAATGAGACGCTTCCAAAAGCCCCATGCTGATCTTTTATTTTATATCTTCTGCTCCCACCCAGCATTTAACAAGTTAACAAGGCGATCTCTCAGAGGAGCGAAAGAGAAAAAAAAAGAAGAAATTGACAAAAATTGCAGAATTTCAATTAAAGTGCCCCTCGAGACATTATAGTTTATCACAAGGAAATTAAACTCAGAAACAGATTTCCGACACAAATGTTTTGAGCTGAAAAAATAAATAAAAATCAACATATAGGAAGAATTTATCTCCCAATTTTAGTGGAATGAACAATTACAAATTAACTGAAAATTCTTAACTGGTTCTTAGAAAATACAAAAAGATGACTTAAAAAAATATATAATAAGCTGTAAAGCAGTAGTGGAGGGAAGGGGGTAATGGGTGAGTGGGGGGAAGGGGGGTCAGAAAATTTAAAGAGACACATGACGTAGACGTCAAGCATCAAGATCACTACTGGTTCCCCTTACTTCAAGGCCTGCTGCAATCTTTATTTTGTATCGTAATGGTTCAATTATTGCAAAACCCCACAGAGAAAATTATGGATGCTTGTCTGTGTTTTTCTCTCCTTGTCTGGACAACTGGAGATATTTTGTTTTCTTTCTTTTTTGATGGGGGAGGTGGATTTTTTTTTCTGTATGGGGCGAGGATATTTGGAAATGGTCAACTGGATAAGGAGGCAATAATGTATATGCATGTTACATATATATATATATATATATATATATATATATATATATATATACATATATATAAAGGGCTAAACAAAAATATCTAACACTTAATGAGCCATTAAGATGTTAGAACAGCCTTAAGGCTGTTTTCAGGATCCTGGAAACAAACCCCTTACTATACACTGGGAGAATATTTAGGAGCCAGAAGTACACATGTTAGGAGCCCTGGTTCCAAAGCTCCAGGGAAATGTGAAGATGTGCAGATGTTCTACTGAGCCTCTTATCTAGATTTCCCTTCTTACCGTTTACATAGTTACATACTAATTGAGGTTGAAAAAAGAATATTAGTCCATCAAGTTTAACCTTTTTTAGATCTCCTCTGATATTTGTAATATGTGGATTAACTGTTAATTGATACTTGATATAAAGGAAGGCAAAGAGAAAAAAAAAAACATTTAAACTATGCCAATCGTCTCAAAGAGGAAGAAAAAAAAATTCTTCCTGACCCCAGATACTGGCGATTGGATTCCTCCCTGGATCAATACTCTCTCTCTAATTAACCAGGATAACCCTGAATGCCATTTTTATTAAAACATACATCCAACCTCATTTAAAAGTTATGTATCGAATCTGCTGTTACCACCTCAGTTGATAGAGAATTCCACCCTTACTGTGAAGAACCCTTTTCTTTCTTTACAGTGGAATCTTTTTACTTCTAATCTCAAAGGATGTCCTCTTGTCAGTTGAAAACCTCTTGTCACAAAAAACTCACTTGACAAATCTTTATACTGACCCTGGATGTATTTATATAAGGGAATCATATCCCCTCTTATACACATTTTTCTGAAGAAGATAAGTTTAATTTGGTTAGTCTTTTTTTCATAACTTAGCCCCTCAATTCCCCTTATTATTATTTTTTGCCCAACTCTGTACTTGTTCCCGCTCCAAAATTTCCTTTGTATGAAGTGGTACCCAAAACTGTACTCCATATTCCAGATGAGGGCATACTAGGAATTTCTAAAGTGGCAGAATTTTTGCCTTTCCAACTGTATAACTTTACATTTATTCATATTAAATCTCATCTGCCATTTAGTTGCCCAATTCTCTAATTTATGCAAAACCCTTTGGAGGGAAAATACATAAATATCTGATTGAATTACCTTGCACAACTTAGTGTGATCAGCAAAACTGCAGATGATACTTTCCAGTCATACTTCTAAGGGCCTCATTCTATTACCGGCCGTAGGAGATGCGGGGCCGCAAGGACCGGCCGCAAGCTATTTGGCTATTCTATTCCCCTCCGGCCGGGGATTCCGGCAGGCTTGCGGCAGGCGCCTTGCTATCCCTTGCGGCCGCACGCGCCGTAGGAAAGCCTTTCAACTAAAACGGCCGCAAGAGTTTCGGCCGCAAGAAAAGCCCGGTTGCTATTCTATTGCTCCGGGAACCATCTCTGCAAGGCTAAAAGCGAGCCGCAGCTTACTTGCAGGAAAAAGGTCCCGCTAGCACCAATTAAGCACATTATAAAGCCAAAATAAAGCCATCCTGCACTCTGAGGAGACTAAAAAGTGATTGTAGGTGTTAGCAAAAATAGCACAACATTCCCCTACACTCAAATCCGTAAAAAACATATTTTTTAATTTATGTCAAATATCCATGTAAAAAGTCCAGAGTGCTTGGAGCACCTCAGACCCGGCCACGCTGCAGCCGGAAAATAAACAGTTAATGTAAACTCGGATTTGGGCTGATGTGCAAGCTTGAGAGGGGGTTGATATTAATCCTCATGTCCCCCAATATGATCCCTAGCATTTACAGAGCTTTACAGTGCCTGTCTTGAATTTATTTTTGACTTTAAAGATTTCTGAGCTTACAGCCGGTTGCAAGATATACGGCCGGCCGTAAGAGGAGATCCTTGCGGGGCGTTTAATAGAATTGCGAGGTAACGGAACGCCCGCAAGGAATCGCAGCCTTGCGGCCATTTTACTGCCGATAATAGAATGAGGCCCTAAGTCATTAATAAATATGTTAAAAAGTAGAGGACCTATTACTGAACCCAGAAGAACCCCACTTACCACGTTAGTCCAATAGGAGTATGTTCCATTTACAACAACCCTTTGCTTCCTGTCTTTTAGCCAGCTCTCAATCCATGAGCAGATATTTACTGCAATTTCTTTATCCCTTAGTTTTCACAGTAGTCTTCCATGTGGCACTATATCAAAAGCCTTTGCATAATCCAAAAAGACTACATCCACTGAGTTGCCTTGATCCAAGATCCTACTAACCTCCTCATAGAAAATAATTAGTAAAATAATTTGTTATCCCTCATAAATCCATTTTGACTCCTACTTATAATAGAAATATGATTGTATACTATCCCTTATTAACCCTTCTAAAAGCTTTTCCACTACAGAAATGAAGCTCATAAGTCTATAATTCCCTGGATTTGCTCTTGCTCCCTTCTTATATATAGGTATCACATCTGCTTTTCTTCAGTCATCTGGTAGAGACCCTGTGGTGAATGAGTCTTGAAGAATTAGATATATTGATTTGGCTATTACAGAACCCAGTTCCCTCAGTACCCTTGGATGTATTTCATCAGGGACCTGGAGCTTTATTAATATTTCTTTTTTCAACCTCTTTTGGATTTCTTCCTGCATTAACCAATTATTTGGTGAAGGTAGTGTAGCCCCATTTTGTTGCAGTGTCCCAACCACTGGTACATCCTTTGTGTATACAGAAGAAAAGAACCTATTTAGCTCATCTACCTTTTCCTGGTCACTATTTATCAGACAACCTGTTTCACATTACATTGCAGGAATGTCTGAACAAAAGATTCCTAAGTGCCTATGCCGATTTGTATCATGTAAGAGGTCAGGACAAAGAGTTCATAATCAATCCAACTCCAGTATAACTGTAAAGGAACACAGCTCAGATTTGACATACGGTATAATTTAATACTATAAATAGTAATACGTATTTTATCAACTGAATGTTATTTTTGTAGTAAACTTAATTTATGGATTATTTTAAAATCAACCTTTCTGATCCTCCCACCAAGCCCTTGCGTGTATGTTTTTATTAGAGCATAATAATGGATAGGTTACGTGAATATTGGATATTGTTCTCAGTCTCCACCCAGCTGTTAGAGTTAGTATGAGCATGTATAATCATCAGGGAGAAATTGCCTGCAGCATTGTGAACACATTTGACAATATTGAAATGACTGAAATGTTGTGTGTAAAAGGAAGCTGTCTAAAAGATTTTAGCCTGGGTACGTTTGTAAAAAATATTTTATGCTCAAAACTTTCCAAGCTGCTAATGTTAAATGCTTCACTGTTTTTTATATTATGTTGGCCATTGAGCTGGGATGGGTAGATGGTATGAGGGCTAAGGTTTAAAGGGCCAGTGTGTGCACTTTTCCTGTTGATGATTTCTGCAGAAGTTTAGTGCATCACACTATATTATTAGTAGATATAAACTAAAGCTAAACTTAAAAGGTAAATTTTAATGCATATATTTTTAAAAAATTACTGAAAAAATGCTGCTATTTGGTTAGCCTTAGATATAGGGTATATATTTTTTAATTTAAGATAGAGGTCTTAAATAGCTACTGTAGATGGAATCACAGAGAAAGTAAATAAGTTTATATTGTGAAGTATAAGTGAATGTTAAAAGTATATTAGTGTCTATAGAGCAATAAATAGAAATACAAGGAACTCTAAAAGTCCATAGTAGATTAAAAAACAACTGGAAATATGAGTGAAAAATCACATTGACGAGGTGCTGTTGAAAGTGCTATTTGAATATTTTTAAGGTGCTTAATGATACTTGGGATAAAGTGCTAGTTTATTAAATTTGTCTTTATCAATAAGATTATAGACGATAAGGTGCTGTAAGTGCTTAGTTTAGCAAGGTATTATTGACATGAGTGTTAATATAGTAGTGTTAGAAATATAATTGTCTAGTAAAGAGTTACTAAACTCTATATAGAATAATAAATCCTGATTATTAGAATAGTGCAAATAAGCTATAATATTACTTTCTCAATATTGAATATATGGGCAATCCTCATATATATTGGAGACCAAAATCATCGGATACCCTTCATTTATAATTTATTATTAAAAAAAGGGTGAGTGTAAGGGGAAAGAAAGAGTGAGTTATGAAAACAGGTTAAGGGGAATGGCATATTTACTTGCTGAGCTTAGGGGATGGTATAAAAAATCTATATTTTCCTACGAAGATCACCTGAGTGATTTTAAAAATGTGGCACAGCTGAGCAAGAATGGGGCGCAATATGGTATAGTACAAATGTATTTTTGATTTTATGACAAATTTATTGTCCATATGTGTTTTAAAAAAGGAAATCTTTTTTCACCTCATGTTATTACTATCTAAAATCCTGTTTTCCATGATGCTGGCAGTGGGTTTATCCCACCTGTAGAACTTACTGATAAACCAGCTATATATCTAAGCCCAATACTGTAAGAGGCTTTATAAGATATTTATAAGATATCAATTCTCATAGGAAAGTATAGATTTTTTATACCATCCCCTAAGCTCAGCAAGTAAATATGCCATTCCCCTTAACCTGTTTTCCCCGAGCAATGCTATGGGCATTTCATTGACATAGAAGAAATAAGGAATGCCTATAGGACGTATGGTGGGATGGCCTGGCCACCAGGCCATCCATGCCATGAAGCGACAAAGCTGTCTCCTACTGGCTAAATATTATGACACCTATGCAGGCCACACTGCCCTTTCGTGCCAGCTCGGGTGGGCCCAGAACACCCGCTATGACAACAAGTTTGGCTAGAAGAATTTGCTACGCCTTCAACAAAGGGATATGCAAATGGGCCCCTAACTCATGTGTTCAAACTGTGCGGGAGAGCACTCACTGGCAAAATGTCTTAAGCCAAAAGATGGCAATAGAGCTACCATGGCTAGAACGCTACTGTAGGCTGCCAGGTAGAGAGGGAGAGGCGTCACTGCTGACTGAGGGTTTTAGAGTGGGTTTTAAAATCATGTAAGAGTCTAGTCCTTCAGATTTGCAGCTGCCCAACCTTAAGTCGGTAAAAGACTTCCCAGGGTTGGTTCAGGAAAAGCTATTCCAAGAAGTTCAGCTCGGGATGATGTCAGGGCCGCTTCAACATCCGCCGATATCAGGCTTGATAGTATCACCGTTGGGTGTGGTCATGAAGAAGGAGCAGGGTAAATTCCATTTACTCCACCACCCTTCCTATCCTAGGGGCAGCTCAATTAATGATGGCATAGACAAAGATTGCTCTTCAGTATCCTATGCCTCATTTGACTTGGCTACTGAAATAGTCGACATTGAGTCGGCGTTCATGCTTCTGCCAGTTCATCCGGCCAGTCATAGGCTTCTGGGTTGCAGTTTTGATAATATGTACTATGTGGATCTATGCCTCCCGATGGGTTATTCCATTTTATGTGCATATTTTGAAACTTTCAGCACGTTCTTGCAATGGGTGACATGCGCTGAATCCGGCTACTCCACCATGACTAACTACTTAGATGATTTTTTGTTCATTCGACCTGCCGGTCAGGATCGTGCGCATTTATCTTGGACACATTTATCAGGTTGACCAGTCGGTTTGGGGTTCCATTGGCCAGGAAAAAAACAGAAGGCCCCATTATGGTATTGACATTCCTGGGTATCTAAATTGACTCGGTACGCATGGAATTTTGTTTACCTTTGGATAAAGTTGTTGACTTGAGGGAGGAATTGATGGCCGTGCTGGGTGCCAGAAGGATTACGGTATGGCGCCTGCAATACAATCTGGGTAAACTGAACTTTGCGTGCAGAATTATACCCATGGGTAGGAAATTCAACAGAAGACTGGCATTGGCAACAGTGGGTTTTAGGCATCTCATCATTTCATTGCAGTGACATCGGCAATGAGAGAAGATGTTCGGGTGTTGTTGGCTTTTCTTGAAGGGTTCAATGGAAAAACCTTGATACATACGTGTAAGCTGTCTAGCTCTGATTTAGAGCTCTACACGGACGCATCTGGGTCCATTGGCTTCGGGGCCTACTTCGCGGGGTGGTGGTTCACAGCCAAGTGTCCGGGGTAGTGAGTGGAGGCAGGCCTTACAAAGAATATGGCCTTCCTGGAACTGTTCCTGATTGTGGTGGCCGTTCATGTATGGGGAAAGGACTTCGAAGACCGACAGGTTGTTTTCTTTACAGACAACATGGCAATCATACAGGCAATTAACACCATGATTAACATCTTACATGCCAGTAGTACGCTTGATACGACACTTGGTGTTGATTTGCCTTCGGCTGAATTTGTGGTGTAAGACAAGGCATGTACCAGGTTGTAAGAATGGGATAGCTTTCTCACTTTTAGGGGAACGATTCAGGTAGTTGGCACCGTAGGCCAGGTTACAAGGAGACAGCATCCCTCCAGAGCTTTGGGAGCTTGGAGCGGAGAGATAGCTCGGCTGATATGGCGATCCTTAGCACCTGCAACCTGGAACGCATACAAGAAAGTCTGGAATGGATGGAATGATTTAGT
Organism: Discoglossus pictus; assembly: GCA_027410445.1. Classification (NCBI taxonomy): domain Eukaryota; kingdom Metazoa; phylum Chordata; class Amphibia; order Anura; family Alytidae; genus Discoglossus; species Discoglossus pictus. The sequence continues at coordinate 37,584,544 of CM050168.1, forward strand.
GGCATTGGCCGGAGGATCTGAGTCGGGGGAAAAGACCTTGGGAATATTGTTCCAAGGCATCCTTGGGGCATCAGGTAGCAGCCCTAGCATTAATGTTTAAGCAAGCTGGGTTAAAGGACAAGGCAAATTTAAAGGCTAGTTTAGGCAGGATAGGAGGAGCCCAATTTCCTTCTCCCTATTGCTGCGCCTTTCACCTGTTTTGGTGGAGATATGTACAACACCTTACGAATCCTTGCTTTTCCGCACAGCCTTTTAGGTAGCATTCTTTGGGGCTTTCAGGATCAGTTAACTGGTTGCAGCTTGCAGGCAAGGGCCTGGGGGCGTTCAGTTGGTTGATACCTGTCTACAAGGTGACAGGGTGGTTACATGGCTCAGAAGCTCCAAGACAGATCAGAGAGGTAAAGGGAAGGAAATCGTGTTGCACCGTATAGGAACAGATTGTTGCCCGCATGAATGTGTGAGACTTTACCTGTGGCACTGACCGGGTCGTCCAGGTCCGCTGTGAATACACGAGAATGGCCTGCTGCTTTCCCATTTTCAATTTGCCAAATTGTTAAAAATATCCCTGCAATGTCTGGGTTTTAATCAAGCTTATTTTGGGACCCATTCATTTCGGATAGGTCCGGCAATGGAGGAATCACGTTTCGGTTTACCTGGGGAGGTGGTCAAAAGAATAGGGAGATGGGAATCTCTGTGCTTTCGGTCTTATGTGAGACCTTTGACAGCGGCCTAACCGTTCCTTCTCTATTTCTTTTGCAGAGGAAGCAATTGTGGATTGTTGGACATTCGAACATCTACTGGGCCCACCGCTTTGCCATGGTCACAAGTGATAACTCTCTGCTGGGGGTACCTGAGTCTGATCTGCTGGTGCGGTGGTGCGGCATCCATGTCTTACAATGGGCACTGGTGAGTGGGCTGGTGAGACCTATGCCCACCGCTTTGGAAATCCTAGTTTCCTTCTCATTCATGCAGGAGGTAATGATCTTGTTTAGTCCCCATGAAACGTTTAGTAGGAGATATGAAGAGGGATAGAGTTAATTGGAAGGCAAAATTTCCTGGGATAGCTATAAGCTGGTCAGAAATGATAAAGAGGAGAGCATGGAGGTACTCCAGGGACCTTGAGAAGCTAGACAGAGCCCGTGAAAAGATTAAAAAACTGATGGTAGGATTTATAAGGAAACTGGGTTTTACAGCAATCCGGTAGAATGACTTTGAGTTAAAAAAATGCTGATGAAATTTCCTGTCTGAAAGGGTTCACCTGACCGAAATATGATTGGAGCTCATGACGCTTGAGTTTAGGGAGGGGCTTAAGCTCTGACGTTGGGGAGATTGCAGCCACGTGAGGTATGCCGGACCAGTGGCCAAAGTGGGGGCTGCCTCCTGCCTCATAGGCGTGCCTGGTAACGGCATAGGAGGCCCCGGGCGTGCTCAGGGAATGAGGTTAGAGCCTCTGACCGAGCTCCTCCTCCTTCTAATTTATTATTATTATTGGTATTGTTAAAATGTTAATTGTTATTTCAATAAAGCTGTTGCCTGTTTTTTTCCCATACTTGAATCTGTGGTTAATTATTGTTTTGCACCTAATGGATCATGCTGAGGTCATGTAGGGTGCGAACCCTGCCCCAGGCTCCCAGCGGAGTCTGGGTGCATGCTGACAGGCTGGCCGGGCTGTGTGGGCGGGACTTCCGCCTGAATTTGAGTGCTTAGGCAGACCGCGCCCGGACGTGACAGTGTTCCCACCCACCCCTCTTATTATGTTATGTTGTACGGTTAATTATGTAAAAAAAAAAAAAAGAGCAAGAGCGTATGAATATTTTGTCTCAATTTTCAGAGTTTATAAGAGAAGCAGAGATTTGGGAGTATTTGTTTTGTGAAAAGTGAATGTGATGTTTTGTATTTGTGGTAGGGGAGTAGCGTGGACCAGTGGCTAAAGTGGGTGCCGCCCCCTGCCTCATGGGCGTACCTGGTGACGGCATTGGAGGCCCTGGGCGTGCTCAGGGCATGAGGTTACAGCCTCTGGCCGGGCTCCACCTCCATCTAGTTTATTATAATTATTGGTATTGTTAAAAGCTTAATTGTTATTTCAATAAAGCTGTGGCCCATTTTCCTCCCATACTTGAGTCTGTGGTTAATTATTGTTATGCACCTAATGGATAATGCTGGGGTCATGAACACTTTTGTACATTTCCCCACTACTTTCTTTCTCTTCAGCACTGAAATAAAGTGAATGATTTCAACTGAGATAACATTGAGGTTTTAATAATGTTATCTCAGTTGAAATCTTTCACTGCATTTCAGCAGTGCTCAGGACAATGATAGAAGTGAAGGATGGGTACAGCAAAAGCTATAAACTGTGTTTTTAAACTATATTTTCTGGGTAAAACGTTGATTTGATGCTATTTGCACATTTATTTTTTATGTGAATTAATGGTGAGCTAGGTTTGACATGAAAATGCTTACACTGGCCCTTTAAACAGCCTTCCACAAGTAGAGTATATTTGTCAAAGTTTGATTTGCACTGCTTCCCACCACAGGCCATAAACCTCCAAACATTTCAAGTGTGCAAAGAGGGACAACTAAATTCAGACATATTATTTGATGTTATCCAGTATAATAGTTTACAGCTGTAATGCCTGCGAGATGCATTCTCATAAGCTTTTGTCCCTAAATCCTGGGAAATGGCGCAACATTGCATGCGCGGCGGAGCCATCCTATAGATGCAGGGGTGGAAAGTGAAGGGGGGTAGAGGGAGGGAGAGAGGGAGGGAGAGAGAGGGGGGGAGGCAGAGGGGAGAGATGGGAGAGGGAGGGGAGGGATAGGGAGGGAAAGAGAAAGGGAGAGAGAAAGAGAAAGAGGGAGGGAGGCAGGGAGTGAAAGAGAGAAAAGATAGAGAGAGAGGAAGGGAGAGAGCAGAAGGGAGAGAGAGAGGGAGAAAGCGACGGTGAGAGAAAGAGAGAGAGAGAGATAGGAATGGAGAGACACAGAGAGCAAACAGACCACAGAGAGAGGGCACAGAGAGAGACAGGGGGCACAGAGAGAGAGGGCGCAGAGAGAGATTTCACAGCCCAGATAGAGACAGAGAGCGCACAGAGGGGACACATAGAGAGGGAGCACACAGAGAGACAGAGGGCCCACAGAGAGAGACAGAGGAGACACAAAGAGAGACAGCACAGAGAGAGACAGAACAGACAATTGAACATAACATATGATACCGTCATTTGTGACGGGCAAGTTACCAGTTTTGAATATTCATTAACAATAGCAAAATAAAAAAATATATATATTTTTTTTAATGTTCAATATTTTATTTTAAATTACAAATCCCTTTGTGCTGCAGTTAAACAGACTGACTTACCACATCTATCCCCCTGCTGGTGACTTGTCTCGTAATACAGATCAGGGTACGCGAGAATAAAAAAAACAAAAAACAGTCAAAATGCTGTTTTTGGCCGATTGTGCTCTAAACTATAGGGCTGAACCTGTCTATCAAAAGCAAGTCCTGGATCCTGCAGGGGCAGCCCCTCTCACAGTCCCCCCAGAAGTTAATACATTGGTGCAATCCTGACAATTTCAATAAAGTTTATTGGGGGAAAAAAACAACAAATCCCAGTTCACAGTGCATGCTTCAGCTTTGCCAATACTCTGATGGTCTTGTTAATTCTGACTACCCTGCTCCACACACCAAGCTTGTGACCTGTCTGTCCCCACCGTAGCCTATGCCAGACAGAAGCAGGTGCAAAGCTCAGGTGAGTCCACATCCCTCTCTGTGTCTTGCTGTTGTTGTTCTGTCCTTTAGTCGTGTCTGACTCTCAGTGACCACATGGATGCCGAACACCAGGTACATCTGTCTGTGTTTCTGGTTGTGCTTATCCATATAGTTTTCATGGCAAATATACTGGAGTGGCTTGCCAGTTCCTACTCCAGTGGGCTGCATTTTGTCTAACTTCTCTGAAATGACCTGCCCATCTTGAGTGACCCTTCATGATATAGCTCACAGCTTTATTGAGTTAACAAGCCCCTTCACCATGTGTGTGTGTGTATGAAGGAGCAGAATTAGAAATATATGCTTAATTAACCACTCAAATATGTTTCAGTCTTCTGCCTCACCAACATGGAAAGTCACCAGCCCCCACTGATTATTCCTATTTATCATTACAGCTTGCAGGTTTCTTGGCTAGCATTAAGCTTAGCCCTTTAGTCTATTGCATCTGGGCATATTGACCTTGGCTGTAGTCTGCCAGTATTTGTAGTGAAATTACTTTAATTGTTTACTGTTAAATTATTAAGGAGTTGGCAGCACCACATTAGTTATTATTACTAATTACATAAAAGCTGTAATTTAATGTATTTTAAATGGACAAGTGGTTGGTTTTAGGTTAATCTTAAAGAGCATGAAAAACTAGCTATATGTTGTGCTATTTATTTTGTAAAGTGAACCAATCCTGGGAAATTTCATGTTTGTATTGTTCAATTTTGTATGCAAATGAGCGGCTTGTGGAGTTGATGTGCTAATTAGGGTTATAGTCTGCTTGTCTGTCTATGTAGTGGCCAAAATAAATACCTACAATGCTCTCTGACAATTAGACCCTACCGAGACGCACATTAGCATACAGTAGATGAAACATTTCTTCTAAATATCTCAGACATAGTATGCAATAGAGAAAAACTGCTAGTACAATTTATAGACAGTTATATGCTCTATAAAATGAAAACAACTTCCATGTGGGGTGACAGGAGTCCCTTTAATATGGGCAAAAATGTGAGTTCTCCTACTGGCTGAGCATTTTGATAATGTCAAAACTGTCATCACTAACTGCTCGGATCAGGACAACATCCCGGGATTTTTTAATACGTACATTTTCACTTATGATACTTTGTGCAGCATTGTGGGTGATAAAAACTCCACAATATGTTCCTGATTGGTTCAATTAGCGATGATGATTCTTCAGCTCAAAAACTAAACAGGTAAGGGAGAGGTGTTACAAGCCCTGCTTCTTTTATGGGCAATTACATGTTCTAAAATGTTTTAAACATCTATACTCAAATAAGTAATTACTTATATGTGTTCTAACGAGTTCAAATAAAGATAAAATGATCATAGTATCATTTTATTTACTAATTTATGCAGATATAGTGTGCTGGGTGAAGTCACTGTATTGTTCAAATCTGCTTTCTCAACTCTGAACATCTCTATTAGTTTGGCTGAAAGAAAATGTTCCAATGACTTCTTTGTCCTTTCATCTAAACATCATTAATAACATTTGTATTCAATATTTAAAAAATGCCATATTCAGTATTAAACTTATTTTCAAATATCAGCTTCTAAGCCTTCAGTTGAGCACCCTGTCTCCACTTCCTAGGAGGTCATAAAGGGGAGTGGCTCTGGCTGAGAGTCAATGTTAAACGACCACTGCACAATGAAAACAAAATATATACTGTAATTGTTTATAATCTCTATCTGAGAGTATAATTACAGGGTTCCTTGGTGGTCCAGTGATTAGGTTTCAGTGCTTTCACTGCTGTCACCTGTGTTTGATCCTAGTCAGGGAACCAAGAGGTCACACCACCCTAAAGCCATGTAGGGTTGGACCTGGTCAGTACTTGGATGGGAGACCACCTAAGAATACCAGGAACTGTATGCTGTGGCCCACTGGAGAATGAACTGGCAAGCCACTCCAGTATCTCTGCCAAGAAGACCAAGAAGACCACGTGGATGAGCATGGTGTGTTGCGGTCTATGAGGTCACAGAGAGTTGAACACGACTGAACCACGCAAACACACACAAGAGTTTAAGCAGGGAAAGAGTCAAACAGCTAGTTTTTAATTATAAAACATACATTGTGATACCTCTGCTGTGTCCAGGTGGAATCCATAGGTGGAAGTTGTGTGTATGGAGCATTATAATTTCTGGATAGATATTGTTGCATTCCCTGAAGCAAGGAGTCTTCTTCTGGGCCAGTGATGGGGAAGAGATATGATGTAAATTTTAGTCTTATCCAAATATTGTAACAAAGGCTCTCCATTCCCTCTTCCTCCACCCCTTCTTTCACAGAAACCCACAACGTCAGGATCTAGCACTGAGGAAGTGGAGTAACAAACACAAAGTTGATTTGTTTACTTATTCTGATTTTCCCCAAAATGTTTTATGCACATTGCTTAAGAGCTGCTACTATTGTTAATTTGGTACATACTTGACAAACAAGTATCTTTTTTGGAGTGGGTGTTCAGAACTCAGTGGGTTTTTTTTTTCAAATTGTTTCCACTGCAACAAGCAGCTTATCAGCTCGGGCCGAGAGACAACCAATAAAAAGCACTGTCTACACACAAGATTGTGTCTGATAATGTAACACTGCCTCCAACCACAGCTGCTCCCACCACCTTGATGACCTCATAGTGGGTATGGACAAACATCTAAAGTTGGAATTCGAACTAATTGTTATATTCAAGATTGCTTTGTTTAAGTAACTGTATATGAATTGTATTAATAACAGCTGATTAATTAAAACATCTATCTCTTTTTTTTAGGACATTATAGTGGTCATTTAAATTCACAACTGGAAATGTCAGCTATTTGGCAGTAATATAAAGAATACCTTATCTTATTTTAGATAAATACACTCCAATGGAACAAAAAACTAAGCTATGCTCTATAAATCACACTTTATTAGTAGCTGGTCTTACAATGTCATCCATCAATGTTCCTTTAAACAGTCAAACAAGAAACACATTCAGTTCAGGCCCTAATTTCCTACTGTCACACCTGTGATAATACAGGTGTGCTTGTCACGTGCCATGTCTGACATCTTTTAGCCTGGGGTCATGGATGTTCCACTTCAGATAACATCAGATATAGTCCTTCGTTATTTTATCTAAGATAACAGATGCTGTTCCACTTGGTGAGCTGTTTGTGTAACTTACAGTGAAAGCACTCAGCCGTTGACACCTGATTTTATCTACTATTCTGGGAAAGAGAAGAACAGTGACAATACTTTGTGCCTTTGGATGTACCAGTGGCCCTAAATTTGGTTAGGATATTGTGAGTTGCCACTATAATTATAGATACTCAAAGTATGTTATTGTCGTGTCTGAAATTATTGTACTCTATATAGCCATTTTTAAACAATTGAGCAATTGTTGGTTACTGGAGCCCATAATGTAGCCCGTAAACTAATTTGCTATTCAATTGGCGTCTTTTAGCTACCTGCAAACGATCAGCGGGTTACAGGCTGAAAATCCCTGCGGTTGTCATAATCGTAACTCCGACCCAGCTATGCATTAGATCTTGGAAGCCCGTAAATGTTACAATTCAAATCGCTATTCAATTGCTACAATTCCACAAGCCCGCAAATGTTTTCACACCCAAAAATGGCAAATGTAGAAGAAGATCCTAGGAGTACCAGATAGGACTTGCAAGGGGTTTAACCCCTGTTTGTAGCACTGTATGTGCAAAAACAAAATCAATACAGACTTTTAAAGATGGGGAAAGTAATGAAAGACATTAGAATTAATTGCACAACAGTCTCAAGCTTGCAAATCTACAATCACATTTTTTTTCTTCTTCTATGTTTCATTTTGGTGTCATATAAATCTTGGGAATCAATGAGTTAATACATATCAGGCCACCCACATGGACTAAAACAGTATCTTCATTGATTTTTATTATTTTGTACATTGCCGAATTGCAAGTCTGATCGCACATGGATATCGAAACGCTAATTGATTGATGTGTAACCTCCAAGTTTTGCTAACGTAATGATGACGGTCTCATTTACTATTGGCTGCTTCTAAATCAGTAGTTATGGCCTTGCTTAATTTTTATTTTATTTATTTCTTTATTAAATAAAAAAAAACATTCATAACAAAAGTTATTTACATCTTATTTGTTACAGTAATCAATAAATCCATACATTCAATTCAGAGGCATATCAAGTCAAATCACATTATTTCATATGTAGTCCCAAACCTCTAAAGCCAAGGGGACATAGTCGGAATAAAAAAAAAAGAGAATTATAAAACCAATACTCTTTCATATAGCCATCCCATAGTAACCATTTTACATAAGACATTTTTTTAGAATTACCATAGGGAAACCAATTTTTCTCTAGTTCACGGTTTCTTGAAACTGTATTCACTACGTCTCGCCAACTGGGAACACTTGACACTTCCGTTGTCCATGTCTTATTCAACTCTCTTTCCCAAATCCTAATTCTAAAGGATTTTTCTTTATCATTTTATGTTCTGATTAAGTTTTGGCATTTAGCGATCAGGTGGGATTTGCTATTTGAGATTATCAGTTTCTCAAACATAGTCATCTCACTCATTCCATCTAGTTAGAAACCTAAATGCATTAAAGTGTTTTTGTAATGATAGGTATTGCAACCAAGTAGTTCCCTTCAAGTTGAATTTTTTGCCTCTCCAATGTAAGAAGGGAGTCATTAACATAAAGATCTCCCACAGTGCGGCCTTGCTTAATTGATCATGATCACTCTCTGAAATGCTACTTATGACTGCATGGTTTACAGTTTCGGCTTTCGGTCTGTAACTTGCGGGCTCGTTCAATTGAATTGATCTGTAATTGTAGCACATTTCAAGCCCGCAGACATATGGCCTGTATAACGTAAACTGCTTGCAATTGAATAGGGGCCTTAGTCTCCCTGTGAACTTTTTCTCTGAGTACAGTATGCTACTTATATATATACATATCACGAGGTAACAGCTATTTGTTATGATGTAAATCAGAGTAACATCACTTTGTTATGAGATAACAGCACTTTGTTATGAGGTAACAGTACTTTGTTATGAGATAACAGCACTTTGTTATGAGGTAACAGTACTTTGTTATGAGGTAACAGTACTTTGTTATGAGATAACAGCACTTTGTTATGAGGTAACAGTACTTTGTTATGAGGTAACAGTACTTTGTTATGAGATAACATCACTTTGTTATGAGATAACAGCACTTTGTTATGAGATAACAGCACTTTGTTATGAGATAACAGCACTTTGTTATGAGGTAACAGTACTTTGTTACGAGGTAACAGTACTTTGTTATGAGATAACAGCACTTTGTTATGAAATAACAGTACTTTGTTATGAGATAACAGCACTTTGATATGAGGTAGATCAGAGTAACAACACTTTGTTATGAGGTTGATCAGAGTAACAACACTTTGTTATGAGGTAACAGCACTTTGTTATGAGGTAACAGCACTTTGTTATGAGGTAGATCAGAGTAACAACACTTTGTTATGAGGTTGATCAGAGTAACAACACTTTGTTATGAGGTAACAGCACTTTGTTATGAGATAGATCAGAGTAACAACACTTTTTTATGAGGTAGATCAGAGTAACAACACTTTGTTATGAGGTAATAGCACTTTGTCATGAGGTAGATCAGAGTAACAACACTTTGTTATGAGGTAACAGCACTTTGTTATGAGATAGATCAGAGTAACAATACTTTGTTATGAGGTAACAGCACTTTGTTATGAGGTAGATCAGAGTAACAGCACTTTGTTATGAGGTAGATCAGAGTAACAACACTTTGTTATGAGGTAACAGCACTTTGTTATGAGATAGATCAGAGTAACAGCACTTTGTTATGAGGTAGATCAGAATAACAACACTTTGTTATGAGGTAGCAGCACTTTGTTATGAGGTAGATCAGAGTAACAATACTTTGTTATGAGGTAATAGCACTTTGTTATCAGGTAGATCAGAATAACAGCACTTTGTGATGAGGTAGATCAGAGTAACAACACTTTGTTATGAGGTAGATCCGAGTAACAACACTTTGTTATGAGGTAACAGCACTTTGTTATGAGGTAGATCAGAGTAACAACACTTTGTGATGAGGTAGATCAGAGTAACAACACTTTGTTATGAGGTAACAGCACTTTGTTATGAGATAGATCAGAGTAACAGCACTTTGTTATGAGGTAGATCAGAATAACAACACTTTGTTATGAGGTAGCAGCACTTTGTTATGAGGTAGATCAGAGTAACAATACTTTGTTATGAGGTAATAGCACTTTGTTATCAGGTAGATCAGAATAACAGCACTTTGTGATGAGGTAGATCAGAGTAACAACACTTTGTTATGAGGTAGATCCGAGTAACAACACTTTGTTATGAGGTAACAGCACTTTGTTATGAGGTAGATCAGAGTAACAACACTTTGTGATGAGGTAGATCAGAGTAACAACACTTTGTTATGAGGTAGATCCGAGTAACAACACTTTGTTATGAGGTAACAGCACTTTGTTATGAGGTAGATCAGAGTAACAGCACTTTGTTATGAGATAGATCAGAGTAACAGCACTTTGTTATGAGGTAGATCAGAATAACAACACTTTGTTATGAGGTAGCAGCACTTTGTTATGAGGTAGATCAGAGTAACAACACTTTGTTATGAGGTAATAGCACTTTGTTATCAGGTAGATCAGAATAACAGCACTTTGTTATGAGGAAACAGCACTTTGTTATGAGGTAGATCAGAGTAACAACACTTTGTTGTGAGGTAACAGCACTTTATTATGAGGTAGATCAGAGTAACAACACTTTGTTATGAGGTAATAGCAATTTGTTATGAGGTAGATCCGAGTAACAACACTGTTATGAGGTAACAGCACTTTGTTATGAGGTAGATCAGAGTAACAACACTTTGTGATGAGGTAGATCAGAGTAACAACACTTTGTTATGAGGTAGATCCGAGTAACAACACTGTTATGAGGTACCAGCACTTGGTTATGAGGTAGATCAGAGTAACAGCACTTTGTTATGAGGTAGATCAGAATAACAACACTTTGTTATGAGGTAGCAGCACTTTGTTATTATGTAGATCAGAGTAACAACACTTTGTTATGAGGTAATAGCACTTTGTTATCAGGTAGATCAGAATAACAGCACTTTGTTATGAGGAAACAGCACTTTGTTATGAGGTAGATCAGAGTAACAACTCTGTTGTGAGGTAACAGCACTTTGTTATGAGGTAGATCAGAGTAACAACACTTTGTGATGAGGTAGATCAGAGTAACAACACTTTGTTATGAGGTAGATCCGAGTAACAACACTGTTATGAGGTACCAGCACTTGGTTATGAGGTAGATCAGAGTAACAGCACTTTGTTATGAGGTAGATCAGAATAACAACACTTTGTTATGAGGTAGCAGCACTTTGTTATTATGTAGATCAGAGTAACAACACTTTGTTATGAGGTAATAGCACTTTGTTATCAGGTAGATCAGAATAACAGCACTTTGTTATGAGGAAACAGCACTTTGTTATGAGGTAGATCAGAGTAACAACACTTTGTTATGAGGTAATAGCAATTTGTTATGAGGTAGATCAGAGTAACGGCACTTTGTTATGAGGTAGATCCGAGTAACAACACTTTGTTATGAGGTAACAGCACTTTGTTATGAGGTAGATCAGAGTAACAATACTTTGTGATGAGGTAGATCAAAGTAACAACACTTTGTTATGAGGTAGATCCGAGTAACAGCACTTTGTTATGAGGTAACAACACTTTGTTATGAGGTAACAGCACTTTGTTATGAGGTAGATCAGAGTAACAGCACTTTGTTATGAGGTAGATCAGAATAACAACACTTTGTTATAAGTTAACAGCACTTTGTTATGAGGTAAATCAGAGTAACAACACTTTGTTATGAGGTAACAGCACTTTGTTATGAGGTAAATCAGAGTAACAACACTTTGTTATGAGGTAATAGCACTTTGTTAAGAGGTAAATCAGAGTAACAGCACTTTGTTATGAGGTAGATCAGAATAACAGCACTTTGTTATGAGGTAACAGCACTTTGTAATGAGGTAAATCAGAATAATAACATTTTATCGTAATATAACATTGTCATGATGTAAAACTTCATCACTTTATAATGTGGTTATCACTTTTCTATGAGGTAATCAGAGCAACAGCATTTTGGTACAAAGTGACAGCACTTCATTGTGAGGTTACCCATTCTGTCATGGGGTAACAATACAATGATATGAGGTAAAAGTGCTTTGTTATAATGTAACCCATTTGTCATAAGGTAAAATAGAAGCATTTTATCATGAGTTAACATTGTCATGACATAAAACATCATCACTTTATCATGGTATAAAATACAGTAACACCCTTCACCCTGAGCTAACAGCATCTTATTGTGAGGCTCCCACTTTGACATGAAGAAAAAACAGAGTAACATCCCTTTGCTATGAGGTAACGTTTACCACAAGGGTAAAGAGAATAACAGTGTTTTATCATGAGGTAAAATTGTCATAGCACATTGCCACAAGATAACATCGATTCATTGTGAGATTGCCTATTTTATCATTGGGTAAAACAGAGTAAAAATGTAAATGGTGTTGCTCAGTCATGTCAGACTCTCTATGACCTCATGGACAACACACCATGCTGATCTACTTGGGGGTTGCCAATTCTTTCTACAGTGGGCCTAGTACAGTAGTGTGACCTCTTGGTTCCCGGGCTGGATTTGAACCCAGGATGCTGGAGTGAAAGCACCTGCATCCTCACCATTGGGCCACAGAGTAGCAGCACTTTGTTATGAGGTGACAGCATGTTGTTGTAAGGTAACCAGGTTGTTACTAGGGTAAAGAGAAAAAAACAGTATTTAATCACGAGGTAAAATTGTCATCACTTTATAGTGTGGTAATCGCTTTTCCATAAGTTAAAACAGAGGAGCTCCCATTTACCACAAGGAAACAGCAGTTTCTTGTGAGATATCCACTTTGTCATGAGGTAAAACTGATAAACAGCACTTTGTTATAAGGTCACCACTATCTCATGAGGTATAACAGAGCAACAGTACCTTGACATGATCTAACAGTACATCAAGTGACAACAGATAGCCTTTTGTTAAGAGTGGCAGACTATAACACTTCTATGACATGCGATAACAACACATGAGCTGTCACATAATATGAGGTGACACACGTTACATTTCAATTGCAGGAATCGACATCCGCAGCCTCTATTGACACATTTCAGTTTATTATGGTCAGATGGTCTTTCATTACAGATTGCCAGGTTAGAGGAGAGCTTCACACAAACTATCTTGGGAAAAAAATGCAATTACAACTAGAAATCTTCCCAGCGGGAAGTATGTTCAGTGTTTAATGTTGTAATAATGAGAAAAGGCAAGAAAAGGTTTAGATAAAACTGTCATTGTATTTATGAATTCCCTTTTTTCCTCTCATTGATCAGGGGTTTCTCTTAATTCAGGGTGCATATTTAGTAATATGATAAACTGCCGTGGTGGATACATATACATTGTCTTATTTAGCTCTAGTAGTAGCATCTGATGAGGAACCTTTGGAAAATGTTGAAACAGCTGATGAAATGTGCAGATGCCCAGACTAATATACCATTGAAGGATATTCTGGCCAATAATAGCACCAGCTCATACGCTAGCACATGAGCACAAGCATTGATCATTAGAATTTTCAGTAAGGACATTTATTTTTATGTATAAATTAAATAAACAGATTTGTTTATCTAACTATAGGCAACACATAAGTGTTGCTAGTTGGAACCCAAGTGGGGCTTCAAAATGTAAAAGTAGTGATCTCCAAAATGGCGCCTGTAGAACCCCACAAGCTCAGGGCGCCACCATTATGTATTTTTGTAGATCTGACTAGACAAGTGGGAGGAGTCACTGCAGAGGAAATATGTTAGTTACGTGCATTTTAAAAGAGAATGGGGAATCTCATTAAAACAGCTGAAACGAGACAAAGGCTACCGACATTAATAATAACTGTATATAATAGTAAAAAAATAATTAAAGAATGTATCTATTTGCTTTCATTTAATAAAATTGTTTTTTCAACTGTAGACATCCAAAATGGCATACTATAAATATGGGATTACTGTGGTCCTTTAAACTAGAGGGGATAAATATCTGTGCTGTGTCTTTAAGAATGTAAAAAATGAGCAGAGACTAGGAAGGAAATTGGCCCAGTAGGTAGAACTGCCATTTAAATGCTGTTGGTGAATAGAAAAGAAGTACAGTGAATTATAGCGTGTATGATAATGCTGACAGCTGCCATTTGTGGCGGCGCACATAACATAATGGAGTGGTGATGCAGTGTACTGACAGCTCTGCACATGCAGGGGGGCAGAGAGAGATGGGGAGAGGGGTGTGCATTGCTGTCGCTTTGACAGATGGGACTGTCCAGCACCAAACCTGTAATCCTTTTATTTCTTGCTGCTACCTGATGATTTTAACTGCGGTGCTGTGGCGGTGAGAAGGGAGAGAGGGGGCAGTAGCAGTAGACACACATCCAATCAGGCCGCAAGAGACCAATGTTAAAGCCATGTCTGTTAGAGTGAGTCAGATACTGTATATATTTTTAACTCTTTAATTGCTGTAGAAAAGATTTTCACCATATATCCTATGGAAAAAAACAAATAAACCTTTTATATATATATATATATATATATATATATATATATATATATATATATAATGACACTCAAATCTACCTCTCAGTGCCAGATCTATCCCCTTCTCCACCCACTACTTCAAACTCAACATGTCTAAGACCGAACTCCTGATCTTCCCTCCCTACAGCGTCAATTCACTCACTGTCAACAATACCATCATCACCCCCTCCTCCCAAGCCCGTTGTCTTGGGGTTCTTTTGGACCTCGCTCTGTCTTTCATCCCCCACATACAGTTACTAACAAAATCTTGCCTTTTAAAAAACATCTCCAGAATACGTCACTACCTTACACAAGACACAACTAAACTCCTAATACACTCTCTCATCATTTCTCGTCTTGACTACTGCAACTCGTTTCTTGTTGGCCTGCCCACCACCAGACCATCCCCACTTCAATTCATAATGAACACTTTCACTAGACTCATCTTCCGTACACAACGTTCGGTGTCCGCACCACCTCTCTGTCAATCACTCCACTGGCTTCCTGTAGCCTCCAGAATAAAATGTAAAATCATGACCCTAACTTACAAAGCCCTCAACAACAGCGCACCCCCTTACAACTCTGCTCTCCAAATACTCCCCCACCTCTTCATTCTGCTAACGACCTTCTTCTTTCTACCACTTTTGTCACCTCCTCTCACTCCCACTTTCAGGACTTTTCTTGCGCTGCTCCTATTCTCTGGAACTCCTTGCCTCGCTCCACCAGACTAGCCTCCTGCCTCAAAATTTTCAAAACCTTGCTAAAAACACATCTGTTTAAAGAAGCCTATAACCTTTATTCCTAACATACACAACACTTCTCTCACCCTCCTGCACCACATACAAAACCTTTTGATTGTAAGTCTGTGAGTTTTCAATCTTGCATGGCGCTTTGGGGAAAGCTCTATGGACACTGGATTCAAAGCTCAAAGACAGGGCCCTCCATTCTTTGCATTGTGTTAATATTGAATATGTCTATCTCTGGAAATTAACATATGTATAGCGCTACAGAATATTTTGGCGCCTTACAAATAAACAATAATAATAATATAATATATTAGCCACCTGGCACCCACTCCATTGAGGTGCTTTGCAGAGGCCATGGATTGGGCACTAAAAAATGGCCAGTTAGCTCATGAGGTTGGTCACCCTAGGGCTTCTTCAGTCATCCTGATTGACTGAACTGTGCCTAGGGTAAGGGCATGCTCCATCAATCCTGGAGGACAGGCAAATTGGCCAAGGGACAAATAGGGACTTCTCACATTATTGGTGACCCACGCACCCAGAATATTGTCCCGATTATGTCACTCTCCTGATAATGTCTATGTGTATATAAGTGGGTGTTTGACACAATAAAGATGAATCCATTGTTTTTTCTAGTTAATTCTAGTTCTTTTTAAATCTCGCTCATGCTCCTCTACGCAGCAGTATTCTTATTCCAATGGCAGTATAGACGTGCTAGACCTGTGACATCACTGGTTTCTGACGGCAGTATATGTTTATCACATATAATAGTTGTTAAACTGTGATTTGTCGTCACGCTTGTGAGCCTCGCGCAGCGAGGCGAGCCGTTGAAGCACAGAAGTCTTCCGAGCTTGGAGCAGTTAGCCGATGGGCACCAAAGGCGCTCATTGCCTGCGAGGCGAGCAGTTGAGGCATTGAAACTCACTGGACTTAGACAGAAATGAGAGCCGAAGGTGCTCCTGCGAGCCTTGCAAAGCAAGGCGAGCCGTTGTGGCATTGAAAAACGTGGTACTTAGCCTCCAAGCAGTTAGGAAATGTGGGATTGCATTAGGCTGCAAGCAGTTGAGGAACGCGGGACTTAGAAAAAAAAAATTGCGAGGCGCGGAACTTAGAAAAAATTAATTATGAAAAATACAAAGTTAACGGCCGAACCGCGCAAAGCGAAAAACACAAATAAACTCACACACAGCACGGGGGGACAGCCAGGACATCTGGGAGTGAGGTTGAACACAAATTGAAGCCGAATTTGCAGAGTTTGGACACTCAAAAATCAGCTAAGCAAGAAAAAAAATGGCGGCCGAAAAAAAATGAACCGTCAGCCGCATACCACTTTTACCCAGGAACTTACGAGGTACAAAATACACTATTAGAAACATTGACTTGCAACTAATAACATTACAAATCTAAAATATCGCCTTTTACCCGACTAAACAAACTATTTGGCCTTGCGGCCTATTTATACTCCACACTTGGCACATTGCTGACACTTTCTCCTCAGGGCAGCAACACTCCAACTGTACATTATATGCTGCAGGAAAATAAAAAGAGATTGTTAGCTCTTCAGGATACTGATTAAATAAAAATGTATACTTTTCACTGCACTAAACATTTTTAATTTTTACACTGCACTTGTATATCTGGATTACTGCTCATTGGCTGCCAGCAATAGCATTCTCAAAGTAGTTACAAATGTAAATCACTTTATTATGCTCTGAGACCTGAAAACATTTTCTAATTTACACTACACTAAAAACATTGTATATTTAACACTGTACTTATATATCTGTCTTTGCGATAAGCCCCGAAGATGATCGTTGCAAAGCACGAAACTTGAAGGACACGAAGGGAGAGACTAGCAATGAGCAACAAAGGTCCTCAGAGGAGCAAAAGTACACAAGAGTGTGTCTATATGTGTATATGGCAATCTGAAGGCACTGTTGTGTGTGTATGTTTACAGAGATCTTCAGGTCTGAGTGTGTGTATATGTGTATATAACAATCTGCATACCAGAGTGTGTGTATATATATATATATATATATATATATATATATATATATATATATATATATATATATATATATATATACAGAAATCTAAAGGCTAGAGTGTTTGTGTTTATGTATATACAGTCAGTAATCTGCAGGGCTTAGTGTGTGCTGTCTGCATGGTTGAATATGTGTATACGTGTGTACAGGTGGAGTGTGTGCATACATAGCATTCTGAAGGCTACAGTGTCTGAAGGTTACTGTACAGAGCGAGTATCTGTGTATATTACAATCTGCAGGTTAAAGTTTCAGTGTGTGTATATATGTGTATATAACATGTTGCAGGCCTCAGTCTATGTATATAACAATCTGCAGTGATCAGTATTTGTATATATAACAGTTTGTGTATGTGATATGCTCTCTAAGTCTCAGAGTTTGTATGTAAATGGCAGCCTGCAGGCCTTAGTCATTGTATACGTTATGCCTATTGATAACGTGAGACATGTGGATAAAGTTGGGATTTCACATTGTACAGTTATTGTAAGGCATGCAATAACCAACCTTATCCATAACATCTAGAAGTCTTTGGCCTCACTGTTGATATAACAGTTTTCTGATGTATTGATTGAATACATAAACAGAGATACAATCTATCTATCTATCTGTCTATCTATCTATCTATCTATCTATCTATCTACACATCTATCTATCTATCTATCTATCTATCTACTGTATCTATCTATCTATCTATCTATCTATCTATCTATTATCTATCTATCTACCTATCTATCTGTCTGTCTGTTTATCTATCTATATATATATATATATATATATATATATATATATATATATATATACCTATCTATCATCTATCTCTCTATCAATTATCTATCATCTATCTATCTACCTATCTATCTATCTATCTATCTATCTATCAACTATCTATTTGAGTGCAAGGAGTACTCATATCACTTCTCTGAGGAAGGGGCATGAGATGAAGAGGGAAAATAATACAATGGGGGGAGGGTAATTGATGTAAGTCTGTCTCTTATATGCAGTGTATATGCATATAATGAGCCCGAATCAATTAGAAGCCCGCATCTAGCGGGATACAGGCCGTATGTCTGCAGGCTTGCTGCAGGCTTGAACTCGGGCCGAACACTGAAGCCGTAAACCATGCACTAGTGCGTAGCAGTTCAGGTCGGGAACATGATCAACTAAGCAAGGCCATAACCACCCATTTCGAAGCAGCCAATAGAAAATGAGACTGTCATCATTACGGCAGTAAAACATGGAGGTTACTTGTCAATCAGTTAGTGTTTGGGGGTCCGATATTCGATCGGACTTGCAAACCGCAAAATACAATATAATAAAAATGAATGCCAATACTGTGCTGGTCCATGTGGGTGGCCTGATATGTATTAACTCATTGATTCTCAAGATCAATATAACCCAGAAATGACACATAAAACAATTAATTTTTTATTGCCAATTTGCGAGCTTGAGACTGTTGTGCAATTAATTCTAATGTCTTTCATCGCTTTCCCCATTATTTAAAGTGCAGCAGTGACGTTTTATTTGCATTTACAGTCGTACAGACAGGGGTTAAATCCCCTTGCGGGTCCTCTCTAGTACTCGTACAATTTTCTCCTACATTTACTGTTTACAGGTGTGAAACCATTTACGGGCTTCGGGAATTGTAGCAATTGAATAGCGATTTGCGATTTTAGCGATTGTAACTCTTGTGGACAGGAAAGATCAAAGACTTCGGGAGGCTATAAATTCCAGGTTCAACAACCAACAAGGTTTTCAAGGCCGTAAACCGCTTGGACCTCTCAAAAAGACACCAATTGAATAGCAAATTAACTTACGGGCTCCAGTAACTTACTATTGCTCAATTGAATCGGGCTCAAAGATTGCAGATCTCAGAATCTCTTAATGTGCATGTAACATTCCCCAGGCCTCAGTGTATTTTTCTGTGTAAATCACTGTTTTTATTCCTTTTACAAATGTGTACTCAGTACATGCCTCAGTTTGTATGTATACTGTATGTATGTATGAAATTCTGCATGCAATGTGTGTTTGTGTATATGAACAGCAGTGTTCATTTCCTGTTGTGTGTGTTTATTTAGCTGTGTATATGTTTTCGGTAGCAGAGTGCTTGCAGGTAGCTGTACAATTAGCTAACAAGTGGCTGTTTTGTGAAGAATTGTTGCTGATGTGTTTTAAGTGTTTTTTTGAGTGGAAAATGTCTGTGTGAGAGAGCTCTGCGGACAATAGGCGAATGCATTAGGTTTTATTGGTCTCCTTTGCGCACATCTGACGTTAATCTATTAAGCAAGTTCTACTCGGCTTTTGGGAACGTAAAAAAAAGCTTAAAAAAATAAAAAGCAAAATGCAAAAGAATAGGAATAAAAAGATTTCAACCCGCTCAGGCAATCATATAATGGGCTAAGAGACAGCGAACAGGAGTCAACAGATGGGGCCCACTATTACTGTCTGCCAGGGAAAGCTTTAAATAATCATACTTATAAAAAAACGATAAAATAATTAGCAAACGATCATATTGTTAAGGACATAATGTGTGTGTAGAAGGCTTTATTCTGTCAGCAGCACATCACTGAGTATCCTATTGCTCTAACCCTCTCAAGGCCACGAGCTGTTCATAGAAAGATATTTCCGTGCCGGGAACAGCGACAAAAGGCAAAAAGAGTGAGTGTCTGACTCAGGCGGGGTGCATGACCCAGCCTATCAGATGTTTATTACCTGTTTCATAAGTTGAAGAATTGGAAGGGGAAAGAGCATCGCTGGGAAACAAAGTAGAGGGTCACACAATGATGTGGAATATACAGGCCTACTCAATAATCTGCAGCTCTGTATTTATTACTGGAGACTTGTACGCACCTTTTCGTTCTCTTACTTGAATTACAGAATAATCAATTTTCTTAATATTAAATGTCCCCTGTGATGCTACAACATGCTACAATATATTCCAGTCTACTGTTAAAAAAACATTGCAATATAGTTTGTTAAAAAAAAATCAATTTTCTTAGTGATATTTTCCTTGTAATTCTAGAATTTTTTAAGCTGTTATCAGATGTTCTTCGCTCCCCCCCCCAATCAGAAAAACAAATAAAATAATGGCTACGCACAATGAGGAATACTTATAAAGAACATAAAGGCTGTATTTATTTTTGCCTTCCATAAAAAAGAAAATCACATTATCAAGATAAGTTTTTGAAAATAGTAAACTATAAATACTGGACTACAGTGATCTTTAAATCTAATATATATAGGATTGTAGATGAACCGGCAATCTAAAAGACACAATCCTGTTTTTGTCTGCCTTGAAAATGCTTGTTTCTAGGTATATATGTAAATACATTTCTGCCATGTTTGGCATGTGTACAAAATGGCAGTGCTGATGTAAACAGGCAAGTGGATGGCAGTGAAGTTGATTCACTGATAAACAGTTCTTGGAAATACATAACAAGCTATCTGCAAATGAACGTATACTAACATGCCAATATTGGCTAATAACATTATGTACTTAAGCCCACAGTCCTCCCCCCAAAGCCTTATGGGTGTATTGATCCATTTGGATACAGTCAAAGGCTTCTGCAGGTCAGAGGGTTAGGGATACATCTGCCTGGTGGCATCCAGACCAGGGGCGTCCAGAGAATGCTACGCCCTATGGAGGGGTCCTGAGTGTACTCTGATATGGCTCTGGGGGACCATGGCTGGGGGGCAGAGTGCCTGGGAAGAAGGCGGTAAAAACAGATCAATAGTTGGATAGAGAGGGATGGCGTAACCCTTTGTGACCTGCGACCCCCAACATGCTTAACGTGTGACAGTAAATCTGTGTTATGATTAGCTGGGTGAAAAGGGATGGAAACAGTGACTTAGGACATTGGGTGAGGGGTCATTAATGAAAGCATGTTAAATCAGCTAATTACTACTTAAACTGACATCTCTAACATATTCCATGTTAACACTATGCGTATCTCTTTAGCTGAGATATTAAAAACATAATTTTCTTGTACCAAAGCCATTGATTTATTTTCATTTATATAATCTAACACAGAATTTATTGGAGTCATCAGTCCATTAAATAAAAATAAAAAATAAAATATATATATATATATATATATATATATATATATATATATATATATACCGTGCCTTGCAAAAGTATTCACCCTCATTGACTTTTTACCTATTTTGTTACATTACAGCCTTAAGTTCAATGTTTTGTTAATCTGAATTTGATGTGATGGACCAAAACACAATAGTCTAAGTTGGTGAAATGAGAAAATTATATACATAAAACTATTTTTTAGAAATAGAAAACAGAAAATTGGCATGTGCGTATGTATTCCCATTTGTTATGAAGCCCATAAAAACCTCTGGTGCAACCAATTACCGTCAGAAGTCACATAATTAGTGAAATGATGTCCACCTGTGTGCAGTCTAAGTATCACATGATCTGTCATTACATATACACACCTTTTTGAAAGGCCCGAGAGGCTGCAACACCTAAGCAAGAGGCACCACTAACCAAACACTGTCATGAAGACCAAGGAACTCTCCAAACAAGTAAGGGACAATGTTGTTGAGAAGTACAAGTCAGTGTTTGGTTATAAACAAATATCCAAATCTTTGATGATCCCCAGGAGCGCCATTAAATATATCATAACCAAATGGAAAGAACATGGCACAACAGCAAACCTGCCAAGAGACGGCCGCCCACCAAAACTCACGGACGGGGCAAAGAGGGCATTAATCAGAGAGGCAGCACAGAGACCTAAGGGTAACCCTGGAGGAGCTGCAGAGTTCCACAGCAGAGACTGGAGTATCTGTACATAGACGACAATAAGCCGTACGCTCCATAGAGTTGGGCTTTATGGCAGAGTGGCCAGAGGAAAACCATTACTTTCAGCAAAAAACAAAATGGCACGTTTTGAGTTTGCGAAAAGGCATGTGGGAGACTCCCAAAATGTATGGAGGAAGGTGCTCTGGTCTGCTGAGACTAAAATTTAACCTTTCGGCCATCAAAGAAAACGCTATGTCTGGCGCAAACCCAACATATCACATCACCCAAAGAACACCATGCCCACAGTGAAACATGGTGGTGGCAGCATCATGCTGTGGAGATGTTTTTCAGCAGCCGGGACTGGGAAACTGGTCAGAGTTGAGGGAAAGATGGATGGTGCTAAATAAAGGGATATTCTTGAGCAAAACCTGTACCATTCAGTGCGTGATTTGAGGCTAGGGCAGAGGTTCACCTTCCAGCAGGATAATGACCCCAAACACACTGCTAAAGCAACACTTGAGTGGTTTAAGGGGAAACATGTAAGTGTGTTGGAAAGGTCTAGTCAAAGCCCAGACCTCAATCCAATAGAAAATCTGTGGTCAGACTTAAAGATTGCTGTTCACAAGCGCAAACCATCCAACTTAAAGGAGCTGGAGCAGTTTTGCAAGGAGGAATGGGCAAAAATCCCAGTGGTAAGATGTGGCAAGCTCATAGAGACTTATCCAAAGTGACTTGGAGCAGTGATTGCCGCAAAATGTGGCTCTACAAAGTACTTACTTTAGGAGGGTGAATAGTTATGTACATTGACTTTTTCTGTTATTTTGTCCTATTTGTTGTTAGCTTTGACACATCCCCCATTGGATATAACACAGTTTTTACCCGACACATCCCCGAGTAACACTGATTTGATGCTTGTGTATCATCCAAAACACCAAGAGCCATGAAAGGAATTTTAAAATCGAGTTTGCCTGTGATTTATTCTGTTTTAAAATTGACCCATTTAACACTGTTTTGTTTACCCCTTTTTCTTCTAGGAAAACAACTACAGAGTTAAAAGGGGTATGCCTTTATTTATATACAGGTATACCTTGCTTAACACTACCTCTTTTAGCGATGTTTCGCTATAACGCTATTTTGACACTTCATTCCCTGTTTAATGCAACGTCTCTCTATAACGCTGTTTTTGCTGCCAAACCACTTTTAATTCTCTGATTCTCAAAAGAAAACAGAATCCAGGATGACCCAGAAGCTTCAACATCCCAAATGTAAAGTTTATATTTCTGCTAATGTTCAGTTTGTGTTAGTGTTATATTTGCTGTTTGTTTCATATAAAACCCCAAAAGTTTAAATTTCAATTGAATTTGTGTTTTTTTACCTCCATTTAGAGCTGTTTAGAGCTGTTTCACTTAACACTTCTAATGCTTGGAGCCTATCTACAGCGTTAAACCAGGTATAGCTGTATGGGCAAAAATCTACAATAAGGGCCTGTTGAAAGCCATGTGATGACAAAAAAAGGTATGTTCTTGGGCATGGGCAAGGACGCTGATGGGACTGAAGTCAGTGTTATGATGTGTAATGAGAGCTGATAAAGGACTTATTGAAAGCCTTTGGAATCATAGCTCTCCAGCAATGTAAATGCCCTCATGGACATTAGAGGCAAAAGGGCCAAAAATCTGCAAAAAGGGACAAAAACCTGAAAACATAGGCCTTGGTGAAGCCAAAAGACAAGGGAGCGCCAAGAAACACCCTCTAGATCCTCCATGATCTGAGGTGTGCAAGGAAGAGGAGGCTGGAAGTGCTTATAAATAATTATAAATGCCTCTCTCACAATACCTTATATATATATTATATATATATATATATATTTATTTTGGTATACATTGTTTGTTAATTTGGTAAAGGAGATGGAAAGGAAGGTTGTGCTTAAAGGAGCCCTGCAGTTCAAGAAAAAAGGCACACGTTAACAACATTATCATCTGTGTAAGCAATGGGCATAAAAAACATTTTTTTATCCATCAGTGGAGTGATGGGTAGGGGGAAGAAAAAACAGGGGGAGAGTTCAATATACTTTGTTAGATAATTGGAAATGAGGCTATACTGGGAGCAATTGGATGGGGTTTGATTAACAATTGAGAGCGATTTGTGGAGTAGAGGGAGACGTTTGAGGAACATGTATCTAATAGCATATAGAAGGTAAAGTTTGTGCATGTGAGATACACTCAAGAGAAGTGAAATGGGTTTGAAGAGCATGTGGATAGGTATCTAACACGTGTTTGAAAGACATTTGAGGAGATGGTTGGAAAAGCAAGTGAGAAGTATCTAAGGAGCTGGTGGATGACATTTAATGGGTCTGATCAGCAGTTGTAGAGTATTTGTTGCTGAAGATAGGTTTTAAGGAGCAAGGTGGGAGTTATCCGAAGAGCCAGTGGAAGATACTAGCTACTTGCCTGTCAAAAATGACGGGAATAAAATGTTAAAGCTGGCAATGCTGTTTGACACCCAATGTGCACACCTTAGGCGCTCATTGCCCTGTCTACTTCCACCCTTGTGTCTCATTTCCCCCCCGCTCTCCCTCTCCTGTATCTCTTCTCCCCTCCCCTGTGTCTCTTTCTCCCCCTCTCCCTCCCCTGTGTCTCTTTCCCCCCTCTCCTGTATCTCTTTCCCCACTCTCTCCCTCCCCTGTGTCTCTTCCCTCCCCTTCCGCCCCGTGTCTCTTCCCCCCCCCCTCTCCCTCCCCTGTGTCTCTCCCCCCCCCCCTCTCCCTCCCCTGTGTCTCTTCCCTCCCCTTCTGCCCCTGTGTCTCTTTCCCCCCTCTCCCTCCCCTGTGTCTCTCCCCCCCCCCTCTCCCTCCCCTGTGTCTCTTCCCTCCCCTTCTGCCCCTGTGTCTCTTTCCCCCCTCTCCCTCCCCTGTGTCTCTCCCCCCCCTCTCCCTCCCCTGTGTCTCTTTCCCCCTCCCGCTCATAATTCAACCACAGCCATATAAATGTATCAAGCTTCTCTATTTCTACACGTATCCCCAAGGGTCATGCATGCTCCTTATGGATCACCATAACATCATTATGTCACTGGAAAGCTTAAACATGGTATCTGAAATTGTTCTCAGCCAGTGCTGGTCAAATGTTTTACTTAAAGCGTTGTGTAGGTGGCCTCTGAATGTTCAAAATGGATGCTCATTACTATTTAAAGTTTCGTTCTGAGAGCAGAGTAGATAAAAAAAGACTGTTTTGTGAAGTAAAAGAGAATATGTAATTTATTTTCTTAAAAAATGATGTGCTGTATAACGGGAATACTATATTTTAGAGATACACACTCAATATGTGCACAATGCTCCATACGCAGATATATTCTGTCACACTCATGGCTTTCTATCTTTCCCCTGGGCTTTGAGAGAAATATGGTTAAGGCAGGAAAATAATGTTTTTCACATTTGCAAGGCCAAAACGAACATGGGGATTTCCACTTAAAAGAGGGGATGTCCATCCAAAAGAGGTACAGCTAGGATGAATGCGGGTAGCGTGAGAGCTTTGTCCCATCCTCTAGAGCTGAATGGTTATTACTTGTATCTACATAAAACATTTTTTGGAAGAACCTAATCTATTTCTAGTGTTTGAGAATGTGACAAATGTCTACCTCCATTCTGTGTGGAAGCACCTGAAATATTTCCAGTGTTTGAGAGCTTGACAATGCGGGCCTCACAATGCGCTGCCCACATGCGTAACTCGCGAGCATTACACACAAACTCGTAGTACGACAACTATATTAATGATATGTGTGTGTGTGTGTACAGTATATAGTAAGCTCTAGAGAGCAGGGCCATCATGTACCATTGTGTATGTACAAATATGCTGTTTTACCTGCCTTATATATATAATTGTCTCTCCATTGCTGGACAGAGGAATGTGTATCATGGAGAGGAGGCGAGAGGGCTCTGGTGAGCCGCTTGGGATCGGAAGGGCTGTGAAGTGAGGTAGCTTTATATATCTCTATATGGAAAAACCCTAAGTAGGGCTCAGCAAATTGTTTGCTGTGTGGTTCCCTTGTCCCCCCCCCCCCCCTTCTTTATTAATTCTAATGTTATAGGAATATATCCACAGCAAAGTAAAACAAAAAAACTTGAAGTGCTAGGGATTGGAGCTAGATGCACTAGTCAGAAGAAATAGTTCAATCTCCACTCTATATTGGGGTTCGTTTTCATATGGGCTTTATTGCTTTGTTTGTAAACTGTTATACTAACAGCCACATTAAATTCGGGCTACGTGATAAAACGTAGCTCGCAACGTAGCTCGCAAGACTTAAGGCTATTAAATTAGCCTCTTACAGCAACGCGCAGACGACTTGCGGGTTAAGACGCAGCAAGGGCCAAAAAAGCCTACGGACATGGAACGTTGAACTTTATGGCCATAAAGCCCGTAACATGCAAATGGAGCCCAAAGCCTAACGAGTGCTGGAGAGGACCCACAAGGGGGGTAAAGTCCAAAACTTAGCACTTTTAACTGCAAATAAAAGCACACTACTGTACTAATATTAAAAGGTAAAGTGATGTTAGGTCTTAGAATTAATGGCACAACATTCTCAAGCCCGCAAATCTGCACAGAAAAATACTTTATTTCATGTTAGTTTTTGTGTTATATCAATCCTGGCAATCAATGTGTTAATACATATACTGTAATTTGCATATGATAGAATATCATATTTACAGCTTTATCACTATTACATTACATCTGGAATGTGGGTCCGATCGTAACTCGTAATTAAACCCTGTAAGACTTTGTAAATCCCACCTCCATTTTTCAGTGACGTAATTCTAAAGATTCCTTTTGCCATTGGCTCCATCCCAACTCGTAACTACGAGTTAGACTAATTGATCACGTTCACGGCCGCACATCCGAAGAGCGAAAAATGGTTTACGGGTTTGCCTCTCAAGCCCGTAACTCGCAGCCTGTTCTATTTTAATAGCAACGTAAATCCGCTACTCTTCAAGCTTGCAGCCGTTGCGGGTCTCACGTTGCAGATACAAGCTTTTAATTTAATGTGGCTGTATGTTTTTTGGGTGTATATACCATATATCATTGCAATATTGTAAACCTTCTCTAATTCCCTTTGTACTGATTGTGAAAAATAAAACTGATTGTGAAAAAATATACAGTATAATATAGATCAAAACCTCTTTTTCAATTACTTCTTAAAATCAGCAAAATGTACATTAATTCACAACCTATTAACTGGTAGTTAATTATAAAGTCACTTGCTACGCTCATTTTCATTCATAACAACAATTTTGTCTGTTTAATTTTATTAAAATGATCTCCTATAGTTTTGCTGTGTTTTACCTGAGAAAGGGGTGCTGATTTACAATTATATATCCCCATTCTATTACATATACCACAAAAAGCTACCTGTCTCCTGATCACCACAATGAGTCACCTTTCGCTTTTCACTTGCCCCAGGGTCAGAAGGGCAGGTGAGAGGGGCTGGGAATTGGCAAAGTCAGATAAGACCCCAGCACTGTGTCCAGATGGACATGTTAGTCTTGCCTCTTTCTCTATACAGTCCTTGTCATCCTGGGACACTGTAACTCTGACTGCTGTCCCCCGAGGGCTCGACTTTGTAATATGTGTGTGTGTGTATTTACCCTGCTAAATCTCTGATCCTGGTTTAAAAAAAAAGGGTAGCCCATCCCCTGACAGCTTGTCCCACAGGCACGCGAATAAAGCGCTCTTTCAGATCACAGGCAACAGAGCCTGAGAAGGAAGCTTCAGGCCACAGTGAAGGAATCCATGCACGGCCTACACAAAGACACCTTGTTATAGCCACTCAAAGACTTGCATGTAATGCCATCTCTACTTTATTGCACAACCTAAAAGAGAGACAAAATCAGCAGTACAATAGTGCATACATACCACCAGTCCTGATATAGAAGTGAGACTCCATGCTTATGGGTCAGTCTCCTGATTATTGGCCTGTATCCCCCCTCTTGTGCATGAGGTTACCAGGTAGGCCTACATGATTCCCAAACACCAGATCAGACCTCTCTCTATCACAAATTACTAGTGCTAGTAGAATAACTCAGTACTCCCCAGGTATGGCAGCAAAGGGTTTAATAGACAACCGGAAGCAAGGGTGTGATTATACCCTCCGCAGGACTTTGAGGTTCTGCATGTATTAACTGACCGGTACAATTATGAGTCAAGACTGAGATTCACTTATATTTGTGGCAGGAACAATGTTATGCTGCCCTCGTCCCATTTGTGTATGTAAACCATCCATACCCAAATTACTACTCCTTCCTCACCATTGCTATGTCTCAATATAAACACACAAACATAGAAGCAATACCTATCTATGTCAGAATTGCTTCTAATGTATTAATATACTTTTGAAGATACAATCTCCAGAACTGGACAGTGTATTAGGTGAGGTCTGACTATGGATCTATACAGTGACATTGGTACCTCGGCTGCTAATTCCTCTTGCTGCTCTATAGATCCGTAGTCAGACCTCACTTATTTATAAACCTAATAATTTCTGTAGTGCAGCATACAAGGGTACAGTACATTACAATGGATAAAGTTAATACATTCAAGAAACAATGCTAAGATGTAAAGAAACTATACCACACAATATAATGAGACACTAGACAAACTGATTTGGAAGTCTTGAAGTCCCTAGTCCAAAGAGCTTAATATCTAGAGAAAATAATTAATAAATGTTTTTGTACTTTTAGGTTGGAACTGTGGAAAGCAATGTATTGCGACCAAGGGGTTAACTCCTGAATCAGCCATTAGAAAGGTGTTATATGGTTGACTGCCTCTACATTGCACCTTCGATAGCTGTTGCTGAATGGGTCTGCACTGCACCCCTCTCTTATTTTCTTGGTGCCTGTAAGGACAGTAGCATCTCCAGCGATCGAGGACACCTGCGGTGCATGTGCAGCTGAGGAAGATTAGCCTTTTCCACAAGACAGGAGCCATTACAGTCGTGCAATAGACTATCACTTCCGCTAGGAGAGGCCCAGAGATGAGATATTGATCGAAGTGACCCCAGCAGGCCTGACAGGCTTACAGATCAGCCTGAGACATGGGCACGCCGGGGAGTAGATGTAGGCCGGCAGGGGGCCTGTGACCTGTAAGGTGCAAGAATAGATGCTATAGGCTGGGTCTGAAATAAGACAAATTCATGAGTCAGTACTCTATTTGTGGCTTTGCCCTCTTTAAAGATGGAGATTGTGACATGCCATCCAACTTCAAGTTGACTATTAAAATGGCAGCTGCCATAGATGACCTATCTCTAGTTATGTGCCTGTGATTGTCTCAGTCTAATAGATATTTATAATCAGTATGTACAGTGAAAACTCATAAGGGTGGAAATATCATTAGAGCCTTAAGAATTGCTTGTGGATTCTGAACATATTCTTGAATCAGACTATACAGTAACTCTATGAGTGGGTTCCACAGACTAATGTGTTTTTGTACAAACAGATAATCAGACTGATAGATAGGTAGGTAGATAGATAGATAGATAGATAGATAGATAGATAGATAGACAGATAGATATATAGCTAATAGATAGATGATAGATAGATAGATAATAGATAGATAGATAGATAGATAGATAGATGGTAGATAGATAGATGATAGATAGATAGATGATAGATAGATAATTGATAAATAGATGAGAGATAGACAGATAGATATATAGCTAATAGATAGATGATAGATAGATAGATAATAGATAGGTAGATAGATAGATAATAGATAGAGAGATAGATAGATGGTAGATAGATAGATAATTGATAGATAGATGATAGATAGATAGATAGATAGATAGATAGATAGATAGATAGATAGATACAGTGGATATAAAAAGTCTACATACCCCTGTTAAAATGTCAGGTTTCTGTGCTGTAAAAAAATGATACAGATAAATCATTTCAGAACTGTTTCCACCTTTAATGTGACCTATAAACTGTACAACTCAATTGAAAAACAAACTGAAATCTTTTAGGTAGAGGGAAGAAAAAATATAAAAATAAAATAATATGGTTGCATAAGTATGCACACCCTTAAACTAATACTTTGTTGAAGCACCTTTTGATTTTATTACAGCACTCAGTCTTTTTGGGTATGAGTCTATCAGCTAGGCACATTTTGACTTGGCAAGATTTGCCCACTCTTCTTTGCAAAAACACTCAAAATCTGTCAGATAGCGAGGGCATCTCCTGTGCACAGCCCTCTTCAGATCACCCCACAGATTTTCAGGTCTGGGCTCTGGCTGGGCCATCCCAAAACTTTAATCTTCTTCTGGTGAAGCCATTCCTTTGTTGATTTGGATGTATGCTTTGGGTCGTTTTCATGCTGAAAGATGAAGTTCCTCTTCATGTTCAGCTTTCTAGCAGAAGCCTGAAGGTTTTGTGCCAATATTGACTGGTATTTGGAACTGTTCATAATTCCCTCTATCTTAACTAAGGCCCCAGTTCCAGCTGAAGATAAACAGCCCCAAAGCATGATGCTTCCACCACCATGCTTCACTGTGGGTATGGTGTTCTTTTGGTGATGTGGAGTGTTGTTGATGCACCAAACATATCTTTTGAAATTATGGCCAAAAAGTTCAACCTTGGTTTCATCAAACCATAACACATTTTCCCACATGCTTTTGGGAGACTTCAGATGTGTTTTTGCAAAATGTAGCCTGGCTTGGATGTTTTTCTACATAAGAAAAGGCTTTCGTCTTGCCACTCTACCCCATAGGCAAGACATATGAAGAATACGGGAGATTGTTGTCACATGTACCACACAGCCAGTACATGCCAGATATGCCTGTAGCTCCTTTAATGTTGCTGTAGGCCTCTTGGTAGCCTCCCAGACCAGTTTTCTTCTCGTCTTTTCATCAATTTTGGAGGGAGCTCCAGTTCTTGGTAATGTCACTGTTGTGCCATATTTTCTCTACTTGATGATGACTGTCTTCACTGTGTTCCATGTGTTTAATGCCTTGGAAAAAAAATTGTACCCTTCTCCTGACTGATACCTTTTAACAATGAGATCCCCCTGATGCTTTGGAAGCTCTCTGTGGACCATGGCTTTTGCTGTGGGGTGCGACTAAGAAAATTTCAGGAAAGACCAACTAGAGCAGCTGAACTTTATTTGGGGTTAATCAGAGGCACTTTAAATGATGGCAGGTGTATGCTGACTCCTATTTAACATGATTTGGAATGTGATTGTTTAATTCTGAACACAGCTACATCCCCAGTTATAAGAGGGTGTGCAGACTTTTGCAACCACATTATTTTTGTTTTTTTGTTTTTTCTTCCCTCCACCTAAAAGATTTCAGTTTGTTTTTCAATTGAGTTGTACAGTTTATAGGTCACATTAAAGGTGGAAAAAGTTCTGAAATGATTTATCTTTGTCTCATTTTTTTACAGCACAGAAACCTGACATTTTAACAGGGGTGTGTAGACTTTTTATATCCACTGTAGATAGATAGATAGAGAGATAGAGTGAGAGATAGATAGACATAGATAGATAGATAGATAATTTATAGATAGATAATTTGTAGATAGATAATTTATAGATATATAGATAGATAATTGATAGATAGATGATATATAGATAGATAATTGATAGATAGATAGAAGGATGGATAGATAGATAGATAGATAGAGAGATGGATAGATAGATAGATAGATAGAGAGATAGATAGATAGATGTGGATGTATAGAAAGATGCAAGATGGATGAATAGGTATAGATGTAAAAATCAATATGAAAGAGAGTGATTGATCAATCAAATGATAGATTTTTGAGAGATAGATAGTTTTTCTATTTAATTTCACATTTTTATGCTTTACAAGTGTAGCCTGGTATTTTTACTAAATCATTTTCTTTTCTTATTGCATTAAAGAAAATTGCAATTAGTAGTTTAAAGTACTTACAATTTTGTAATTTTTTTATGTATTCATATTTATAAATGTCTATATTTTCTCTTCTTATTAAATTGAACAAAACTGGGAGTAATACATGGTTTTATACATTAGTATGGTTATAGGCAATGTTTGTTGATTTGATATATTGTAGAATATGAATAATTAGACACAATGGGGGGATTCCCTAAACTATCACAAGGGTTTTTAAAGGAATACAATGGCAATTTACCCCATAGTGAATGCCCCTGAATCATAGAAATTGTTTTGAAATTGTATAAGGCTGAGTATAAATGAGACAGACATTAATCTAATAACTTTAATCTGAACCTGAAAAGGAACAGAAAATCTGTCACTGACTCCACTTCTTCTATGTCAGGGACTGAGATTGCTGCTTGCGATGATCTTCCTCTTTTTAACGTTGACTTGTAGGTCAGGTTTTGCACTCTCTTCTTTCACGCTCATCAATAGGCTCTTTAGTTCCTCCTCATTTTCAGCCATCAGAGTAGTATCATCGGCGTATCTGAGGTTATTGATATTTCTCCTAGCAATATTGATTCCGCCTTTGGATTTATCCAGCCCAGCCTTATGCATGATGTATTGCGCGTATACAGTGCCTTGCAAAAGTATTCACCCCCCTTGGCATTTTTCGTGTTTTGTTGCCTCACAACCTGGAATTAACATGGATTGTTTGAGGATTTGCATCATTTAATTTACAGAACATGCCCACAACTTTGAAAATGTTTTGAATTTTTTTTTTTGGAAGGTCGACCTCCATCCTAGCCTCAGATCACGCACAGAGTGGTACAGGTTTCGCTCAAGAATATCCCTGTATTTAGCACCATCCATCTTTCCCTCAACGCTGACCAGTTTCCCAGTCCCGGCTGCTGAAAAACAAGCCCACAGCATGATGCTGCCACCACCATGTTTCACTGTGGGGTTGGTGTTCTTTGGGTGATGTGATGTGTTTGGTTTGTGCCAGACATAGCGTTTTCTTTGATGACCGAAAAGTTCAATTTTAGTCTCATCAGACCAGAGCACCTTCCTCCATACATTTTAGGAGTCTCCCACATGCCTTTTCGCAAACTCAAAACATGCAATTTAGTTTTTTTGCTGAAAGTAATGGCTTTCTTCTGGCCACTCTGCCATAAAGCCCAACTCTATGCAGCGTACGGCTTATTGTCGTCCTGTCGTCCTTATTGGCGGCTGTCTCTTGGCAGGTTTGCTGTTGTGCCATGTTCTTTCCATTTGCTTATGATAGATTTGATGGTGCTCCTGGGGATCATCAAAGATTTTGATATTTTTTTTATAACCTAACCCTGACTTGTACTTCTCAACAACATTGTCCCTTACTTGTTTGCATAGTTCCTCTGTCTTCATGGCAGTGTTTGGTTAGTGGTGCCTCTTGCTTTGATGTTGCAGTCTCTGCAGCCTTTCAAAAAAGGTGTGTATATGTAATGACAGATCATGTGACACTTAGATTGCACACATGTCACATGTCATGTCACTAATTATGTGACTTCTGAAGGTAATTGGTTGCACCAGAGCTTTTTATGGGCTTCATAACAAAGGGGGTGAATACATACGCACATGCCAATTTTCTGTTTTCTATTTCTAATAAATAGTTTTATGTATATATTTTTCTCATTTCACTTCACCAACTTAGACTATTGTGTTCTGATTCATCACATAAAATTCAGACTAACAAAACATTGAACTTAAGGCTGTAATGTAACAAAATAGGTAAAACGTCAAGGGGGATGAATACTTTTGCAAGGCACTGTACGTTGAATAAATAAGGTGACAATATACAACGTCATTGCACTGCTTTCCCTGTCTTGAAGCGTTCAGTAATTTGTGGTTATTTGCTAACTAAAAATATCACTCCTCAAACAGACTGTTAACAAAGAAAATATAAACCACTGGATTGAAACATTTATAATATTACTAGCGACTTGCCCGTCAAAAATGACGGAGCATTAAAATTTGAAGCCATGGCAATGCTGTTTGCCACACAGTGTTAAGCTTTTTGTACTCAAAGGACCTTCGCCGCTCATTGCAAGCCTCTCCTGGAGTGTCGTTTGGCTCCTCTGAGCACGTTTTGCGCTCATCACTAAGACAGATATATGTATCTTTATTTTTTTAAATACTAATTAATTAATTGAATAATAAATGAATATAGTTTACCTATTTTTAATTAATATATGTAACAATCAGTAGCCTGAAGAGGTAACAATCTCTCTTTATTGTCCTGCATCAAATAATGTCCAGTTGTACTGTTGATAACCTGAGGAGATGGTGTTATGAATGTCCCAACTGTGCATTAGAAATCGGCTGCGTGCGCGAGGGCAAAACGTTGGTTTATTTGTTTAAAGCGCTACTTTAGATGCATAATGTTGTTAGTGGCAAGTTAGTTTTGTAAAATGGCGTTGTTTCGGTTCGCGAGCAATTCCCGTCCTTAGTGTATTTTGTACCTTGTACATTCCTGGGTGAAAGTGGTACGCGGCTGGCAGTGTTTTGTGCGGTTCAGGGTCGTGTAGCCTTGTTTTCATTTTTTTGGCCGACATTTTTTTTCTCGCTTAGCCGATTTTCGAGTGCCGAAACTCTGCAAATTCAACTTAAATTCTCATGCAACCTCACTCCCAGATGTCCTGGCCGCCCCCTCCCCGTGCTGTGTGTGATGTTTTTTTTGTATTTTATTTTTTTATTTTTTGTGTTTTTCATGTTTGTTGATTTGTGCGGTTCGGCCGTCAACTTCGTATTTTTCCTATCTCGTATTTTTTTTTTTCCTAAGACCCGTAATTTTTGTTTTCTAAGTCCCGCGTTTGTGAAGAGCTTGCTGCCTAAGGCGATCACGTGTTTCCTAAGTGTTTGGACGATAAGCTCCGGATTTTTCAATGTCTGATTGGCTCGCCTCACTTTGCGAGGCTCACAGGAGTACCTTTGGTGCTCCTTTCTGGCTAAGTCCCGCGTGTTTCATTGCCTCCAGATGATTTGAGCAAGGTTTGATTTATATATATATATATATATATATATATATATATATATATATATATATATATAAATAGTGATTCCCCCTATAGGTATTTGCCTGCCTGATGATGTTAGATGCTGTCTCCACTCTCTCTGCATCTGTTGTTTTTATTCAAATGGAAGGTTCGGTTTCATGTCAGTTTTGCTTCAGACTTGATAAAGAGAGGTCAGACCTCTCAAAAGCTTGTCACTTTAAATAAGGCCTTTGTGCAATACATAAGGTATCACAATATAATGCTACATAATGTATACTTACAGACAGAGATATCACTGTATATAGACATTTCTGTGCATATACAAACTACTGCACTACATCTGTGGGCGGCCTGTTACTTCCTGAAAATGTTCTGCCCTGGGCATTGGCCTCATGGACCTAGGCAGACGGTTATGGTTTATATTTTAGGGCTTTCTTTCGATTTATATGTTAGGTCTATGATTGGGGTAAAGGTCACAGTTATGGTAAGATTCGGGTGGCAGGTTTATTGTTTCAATTAGGGTCTTATAGTAGTTAAAAATTACACTTTCTATTAGGTTTTTCTTTAATCAGGATTTCTAGTAGTATAACACACCAGGGACGAATAGGAAATACCTTGGACTCAGATAAAATCTTGATTTTTTTTTAAAGACTTCCACTGTATATAGACACTTGACAATAGAATCAAATAGAATAGTATACCCAAGTAACTTAACCTTTCCCCCTCAGGCTACAGGCAAACTGTCAGAGTTTACCAAATGTAAGATGTTATCTAAAAATGCTTTTATTCTCATAGATAACATAGCTGCTAAAGTTGTTACATATTTCACAAATGTGAACTTTTTCCCAAACTACAGTGGCCCTTTAAAAACTGCAATAATATTGATAAATATTTTGAAACGCATCTGTTGTAATGCATAGCATAGAGAGATAGATCTCAGATAATACTGGGTGTAAACAAAGAGATTGTGACAAATATGTTCCTTGAATTTGAAGTGTTATGCATGTATTCTGCAAGATTTGCATATCGGTATAACGCGAAACGCTGTTGTCTAAAAACCTTTTAGCTTTAATTCAATTCATTGTTCTCAGCTGTTGTAGTTCTCAACGTTTTTTAAGCAATTGTTTTAAATGTGTGGGATCATACCACAGATCACATTTTGTCAGAATAAAGAAAGGTAAATTAGATGCCCTTGAAAATATTTCAATACATTTTTCATTTACATAATATATAAATACTAGCGACTTGCCCGTCAAAAATGACAGGCAATAAAATTTGAAGCCATGACAATGCTGTTTGCCACACAATTTAAAGCTTTTTCTACTCTGGGGACCTTTGGCGCTCAGTGCGAGCCTCGTGCCTTTCGCACTCATTGCGAGCCTCTCCTCTCATGTACGTTTGCTCCTCGGAGCACCTTCGGCGCTCATCACAAAGACAGATATATATATATATATTTTGTTAACTAATAATTAATGAATTAGTTACTTACAGCCTTATTAAATTGTGGTAAATTTAAAAGGGCTCTATATAAGCACACAACATATTTTTTTACAGAAGTTTTTAGTTAGTGAAGACCTTGCTTTTGGATAGCAGTTCACCAACTAAAAACTTCTGGAAAAAAAATATGCTGTGTGCTTAAATAGAGCCCTTTTAAATTTACCGAATTGCAATTTAATAAGGCTGATAATAAATGTATATACTTTACCTATTTGTAATTAATATATCCAGCAATCAATAGACTGAAGAGCTAACAATCTGTTTTTATTTTCCTGCAGCATACAATGTACAGTTGTATTGTTGCTGCCCTGAGAAGAAAGTGTCAGCAATGCGGCAATTGTGCATTAGAAATAGGCTGCGTGATTATTTGTGTAAAGCGCCATTTTAAATTCGTAATGTTATTGGTTGCAAGTTAGTGTTGTACGCGACTCGCACGCAAGCATTTTCCGTCCTTTGTAATAGTGTATTTTGTACCTCGTATGTGCCTGTGTGAAAGTGCTACGCGGTTGCCGGTGTTTTGCAGGGTCCGGGTCGTGTAGCCTCGTTTTCATTTTTTGGGCGCCCATTTTGTTTCTCACTTAGGCGATTTCCGAGTGCCGAAACGCAAATCGACTTAAATTTGCGTTCCACCTCACTCCCAGACGTCCTGGCTGTTCCCCCGTGCTGTGTGTGATGTTTTTGTTCTTTTGTGGCTTTTGGTTTGCGCGGTTTGGCTGTTAAGTTTGTATATTTCGTATAAGTCCCGCGTCTCGTATTTATTTTTTTCTAAGTCCCAGGTTGGTCAACTGCGTGTTTCAATGTGTGATCGGTGCTCCTTTGTGGCTAAGTCCCGCGTGTTTCATTGCCTTCACTGCTTGCCTAGCAGGCAATGAGCGCCCTTGGCGTTCATCGCCTTTCTGCTGCGAGTTTTAGTGCCTTAACGGCTCGACTCGCTACGCGAAGCTCGCAGGAGACGGGCATCTTCGGTGCTCATCGCGTAAGTGCTCCGAGTTAGCGACTCGCCTTGCAAGCGATGGGCACCTAATTTGTATGCACCCCA
Source organism: Discoglossus pictus (assembly GCA_027410445.1). NCBI lineage: Eukaryota > Metazoa > Chordata > Amphibia > Anura > Alytidae > Discoglossus > Discoglossus pictus. The sequence goes on from CM050168.1 coordinate 37,621,991, forward strand.
CAAAGCGTGACAACGTCTCGTAGTTTGACAACTATTATATGTGATAAATGCATTAGTATCACAGTTTAGAGCTCTGATTCTAAAATGTATGGTGTGCACGGGGTTGGAGTGAGGAATGGAGTTAGATTTGGTCTGTAAGATTAGGGCTGTGGTTGGGGTTTGGGTTGGAAATATGGGTTGGGTTACGGTTAGAAGCATATGTTATTGCCTTGGTTGATGTTAAGGTCAGATGTAGGGTATGGGTAATGGTTAGATTTAGGGCCATGGTTGATGTTAAGGCCAGATGTAGGGTTTGGGTAATGGTTAGTTTTAGGTATCTAGGCTATCGTCCGAATAAGGATTTTGGGTGTGGTTAGTTTTAGGTGTTAGGCCTGTGTTCAGGGTTAGAACAGAGTTAGGGATTGGGATGTGGTTACATTTAACTGTTAGGCCTTTTATTGAGGTTAGGGTAGAATTTAGCAATTGTGTTATAGTTAAATGTATGTGTTAGGGTTTTAGTTGTTGATATCTTCTGTGTGAGGGTTGGGTTATCATTAGATTTACAGTGGAACCTCTATATTTGTAATTTCCTGAGGTGGGGACGAATACTGAATTAGACAAATATAGAATCACATCTTTTCAATGCGTGGGTGATTGTGCAAGGCTAGGATGACCATCTGGTGGCTAACTTTTTATAACGAATATTGGATGTTTGAATGGATATCAGAGCATTTGTTTGCCAAAAACTTGACAAAAATAGGGTGTGATGAATATAGAGGTTCCACTGCATATGTTAGGGTTATGGTTCGGCCCAGAGTTAGTTTCGTTTATGATTACATTTAGTTGCTAAGGCTATTGTTGGAAAAGGGTCATTGATACGGATAGGGTTATTGTTAGATTTATATTTTAGGACTGTAGTTGTCGTTAAGGTCAGAGCTAGGGGTTATGGTTAAATGTAGGTGTTATATCTATAGGTGGGGTCAGGGTTAGGGATTGAGTTATAGTTTTGTGCTAGGGTTATAATTGCATATAGGGTTGGAGTTAGGGTTTGAGTTATGGTTATATTTACATGTTAGAGTTAAGGTTGGGGTCAGAGCTTGGGTTTTTGTTATAGTTAGATTTATATGTTAGAGTTAGTGTCAGAGTTAAGGGGTGTCTTAAATGAAGATATTATGGGGGTTGGTTATGGTTAGATTTATGGTTTAGCAATTTGTTAGGTTTATGATTTATGGTTATTGCTGGGTTAGCATTGGTGTTCGTGTTTATGTAGTATAAATCAATTACTTTATTGGTTAATGGTTATGTTAGGGGTTAGAACTTAGATTAACTTAGAGTTACTGTTAAAGTTTTGTTTATGGTTAATGACTGAAGTTGGGGTTGGCATTAGGGTTTAAGTTATGCTTACATATAGGAGTTATTTTTATCAGTTAGACTCTGAACTACCACAAGAATACCTCCATACATCAGCCGACTGGAGATGCCAGCAGATCCCAATATACTTAGGATTCAGAAGAATGCTGGCTCTTTGTATGAGGGCTATGACACTTAAAATATGACCCTTGGAGACCAACGCTTATCTCCTCCACCACTCTTCTTTAATTAATGACACATTTTCTGTATAGTGAAAAACACTAAAACATATACCCATATATCCTCAAGGACCAGATAATAAGAGAGTTTCTGGGACATGTGTGTTCCCACAGCCCTTAGCGAGCCGCTCCTGTTGGGGTTGTACCTAGTATTCTTACAGGTAATATACATCAATTTAGATCCACACAATTTACCCTAAGTGGTAGTGTCTCCCATGACCTATGTAATGTTAATCAGCCTCATAGTCTAAGATCTTTGGTATCCATGCCATCTGAAACTGGACTTCCTGTGGTCAGACTCCCAGAATGCAAATGGCTAAAAACAATCAAGGACATTGAAGAATCTCCATGCAATTAGGGAGAGTATGCATCAAACCAGTTTAGTGACCAATATATGACTATTTACTACCATGTTACTAGCAAATATGAAACAGATTTCCTTGGTGTAAAAAGAAATAAGTTCCACACAGAAAACATACTCTTTGGGTTCCTGGTCCAAGGGAAGCTCATCCCTTTTTTTATTGGCATTCTTTCGGGAAGCCTGGAGATTCAGTAATATTTGTATTAAAGTGCACTGATTATAAATCTGGGGTGCAGTACAAAGCCATTTTTTTTATTTGGGGAAGTATTAACCAAGTACAGGACGTATCTGTTTTTCGGGGGCTTAGGTTTGAAATTAGAGCTTAGATTTAGCTTATGCTTAGATTTTGGTGTTAGGGTTTGGTATTAGTGTCAGACTTATGCCTTGGAGTATGCTTAGATTTAGGTGCTAGGTTATGTTTGAGGTTAGTGTTAAATTGGATACTAACAAGACTTCTATTTAAAACGTAATGAATTAATTGAAGAAAGTACAATAAAAATATCACTATATATCATAACAACCTGTTGTCTGAGAATACCAAATTTAAACTTTTTTTGTGTTATTTGGACTAGTCGAAGATCAGATATGTTTTAAAATGACACAGTGGAAGTTTGTTCCATATATGGTATATTTTAAAACCATGGACAATAATTAGTATTATTTCAAATGAATGTTATGAAAAAATAATCAAACATGGGTGGTAATTAACAAGAACACTTCTTTTAAACTTGTTTTAGTTAAGAGTTTTCCATTAAATTGAGAGGACTATGGCCCTCATTCAATTGCAATTTTGACAATTGAATAGGGGTCTAAATAAGCACATCACATATATTTTTTAAAGAGGTTTTTAGTTATTAAGCATCTATCCAAAAGCAAGTTTTTCACTAACTAAAAACTTCTTTAAAAAATATATATTATGTGCTTATTTAGAGCCCTATTCAATTGTCAAAATCGCAATTGAATGAGGGCCTATATATATAGGTCCTCATTCAATTGCAATTTTGCCAGTTGAAGAGGGCTCTATGTAAGCACATAACATATTTTTTGACCGAAGTTTTTAGTTAGTGAAGACCTTGATTTTGGATAGAAGTTCAGTAACTAAAAAGTTCTGTATAAAAAATATGTTATGTGCTTATATAGAGCCCTATTCAATTGGCCAACTCGCAATTGAATGAGGCTCATATATAGTCATGTTACTACAAAATTATTTAATTGAGGTGAATCAACCTCCTATGTTTCATACATTTTCATTACATAGAAAGAATCTCTGTATCTCTTCTTTCTCTTGGACATGACTATAACCCATTACTGTAACTCATGACTATAACCCATTTATTACACGCTCAAATAGACTCCTCCATGAGGCCCACCCAACAAGTGGACCTCAGGACCGAGCTTTTTATTTTTATTGGCATAAATTAAAATGTAAAAGAAAAATCCAAGAGAAAAGAGAACACCATAGAAGCTAGTAGCAGTATAGTAATACTAAGTTAGAAAAGTTAGAAAAGTAGGCAAAGTAAAATCTAACTTTTATTTATATACTTTAAAAAAAAACATCTTAACTATTAAAACATACAACAATGATTAAAACTTATAAAAATGCTCCCTCACTGGAAATTAAACTGTGACTAAAAACGTACTTTTCTAGTTCACTTTCACTATTCTCATTTCTAAGATTATTATGGATTCCCTTTTTTACATGGAAATCTTATGTAATGTATTTACATTATTATACTTGTATTTAATCATTCTATTATGTTATGTCACTAATAAAAAAAGAAATACAAATAAAAAACAAGATCAGGCTAAATTGCTGAAGGTGTCTACCCACCATAAGGTCTTTTGGGGGGGTGTCTCTGGTTGGCAAGAAGTGCTTGTCAGTCAACCCATTTCATTGGCTGTAGACTTGCTCTATTAATGTGGTCCCCATGACAATGACATATGGATGATTACCTGTGGGTATTTTGCAGTGATGCTGATATTTCAGACAAGTTGTAACCTTAGAAGGTTACCCTAACCCTTAAACTAACCCTAACCCTTACCCTAACTGTAACAGTTTACCTAACCCTAACTCTATGGTATCAGCACTGAAAAATCAGCAGCGCCATCTAGCGGTTGGTCCCCACCACTGCTGCTGACGAAATTTAAAAAGGGAAAGGACCTTTTAAGAACTACACTTGAAAATATGCAATTTGTTTTTAGAATGGAAAATATTATATTACCTTTAATATGTTATAATGCGGCTGTGGGGGTCTACCATTTTTTTTTTTTTTGCAGACCAATATCCTGAGGTGGGATAAGATTGGAAAAAAAAATTGTAAGTTTCTATCTGTGCAGTGGAAACTGCCAGTGCATTAATTGGTTCTAATGGAATGCTCAATAGTTTAAAGAAACACACTCTCCTGATAAAATAACAGCCAGTATTAGATCTTATAATAAAAAGGATTTCTGAAGTAATGAATAATTACACATAAAAGATAAACATGTACATACATTCTTCACTTTGCCTAGTTTTCTTTCTTTGCGTTGCCTAGTTTTAGTTATTCAAAAAAACAAATAGAAAAAAAAAATTGACCACAGCAGTTCTTTAACAATGTAGCAAACAAACAAATAAACGAACCAACAAACAAACAAACAAAAAGAAAATAATTATTGGGTAGAATATGTTTTATTTGCTATTAAAACCATCCTTTACATCTCTGCAACAGGTTTCACTCATCTAATATTATTATAATAAAAAGCATGGAGAGAGACAGCAGTAATATGAGGTTTACCGCACACACAAAAAGCCCCCCACCTTTCATATCTAATTACCCAACTCAATCTATGCCCTCCCGGATCAGGAATCAGGGAAGAATGGAGTTGTCATATCTCCGCCTAGGTTTGTCATGAGCTGCCTTTATTCTGCAAGAGTGGCGACCTTCTTCTGCAAACGATGGAATTCTTTTAACCTGTAAATCAAAGACGGCAAGATAAAGTCAAGCACAGTAAACTATTACGGTTCATCTGCTTTATATGGAAGGGAAGAAGTCAGAAGGTCATTTGCATTTGTTAATAAGTCAAGGAAACACTTATTAAAATCTATGTGTGAATTATGCTTTGCTTATATTCAGTACATATTTGCTGGAAAGAAATAAAAGGTGACTCCTAATCGAGGTTAATTCAAAAGCTTTGAATACACCAATTATAATAAAAAAACCTTTATATTGCCGTTGTTGACTGCATTGTATAGTTTGAACATACCGCACATAGAATATGAATGCAGCTTTGCAGAAATGTTCCTTATTTAGGGGCATATTCAAACTGAAGTCATCTGACATTTTTATAAAAAAAACATTTTTTTAAATTAAACTTATTTTCATTAATAATAGCCACTAAAGCATTGTTGTAGCCTCTACAAAGCTCAGTGAATGTGCTGTAAAGAATTAATTATTTCAGTACAAATAGAAAATCCCATAATACCCTGCTTTATTAGGAGTGTCATATGCTACTAGCATTAAAATGTGATTTATAAAAACATTTATATGTAGAGTAAAGGGAGCTGGAAAGCAGATTTTTTTTTGCTGAGTTATATGAAAATGTTTCAGTGTGTTTTCTTTTTTAAATGAAGGTCCCAGTTCGAAATAATCTTCTTTGATTGTATAATAGCTTGTTCATGGTGGCTAATTTGCAGTAATGTTGCTTGATGAGTCATGAATGCAATAATTCTGCAAGATCATGCTTTTTTTTTTCATGCAAACGTTAATTTAGGACTACATTGCCCAATAATATTTTTAATTTTGAACACTTTCAGCCCCATTCAATTAAGCTTTAGGAAGATCCAAAGGCCCATATGTGAGGTCGCAAGCTAATTTGCTATTCAATTGGCGTCTTTTTGCGGACTCGGAAACGGCTTCCGAGTGACAGGCTTGAAAAAATGGTGATGGTTAAACTCGCAACTTACAGCCTCCAGAAGACTTTGATCTTTCACTTTCGCAAGGCTAAAATCGCAAATCGCTATTCAATTGCTCAATTTCCCCAAGCCCGCAAATGTTTTCACAGCCCGCAAATGTTTTCATACTCGTAAACGGCAAATGAAGGAGAAAATCCTACAAGTGCTAGAGAGGACCCGCAAGGGGGTTAAACACCTATTCATAGCACTGTAAGTTAAAATAAAAAATCACTACTGCACTGCAAATAACGGGGAAAGCGATGACAGACATTAGAATTAATTGCACAAGCTCGCAAATCGGCAAGAAATAGAAATTATTTTTATGTGGCATTTCGGGGTTAAATCGATCTCGAGTATCAATGAGTTAATACATATCAGGCCACCCATATGGACTAAAACAGTATTGGCATTCATTTTCATAATTCTTTGCGAGTCGGACCCCTGCACCTAATTGATTGACATGTAACCTCCGTGTTTTACTGCCGAAAAAATGACATTATTCTATTGGCTGATTTGAAATGGGCGGTTATCGGCTTGCTAAATTGATCATGTTCCTGCCCAAAGTGCTCCGAACCAGTGCATAGTTTACGGTTTTGGCTTGGGGCCCGTAACTTGCAACCATGGGCAATTGAATAGCATCGCAATCAGAGACCAACGGGAGCCCGCAACACACCCGCAGACATTCGGCTGTCTGCGATCGAGTTGCGGGCTTGGAATTGCATATGGCCCTTTGAGTCTGGCTAAGAGCATAATCAAGCAGCAAAATGTCATATAAATGTTGTGTTTGCTGTTCCACTGAGTTATCCATGAAACGTTGATGAATGTTGATTGTGAGAGTGGTGTTTTCAAGCCCTTCTCCTGTAGAGCTAGGTATCCAGGTGACTGCTTTGGGTCATGTGTGGGGAAAGGCTTCAATGACTAAGCCCATATCTATCAATAAGTGCTGAAGCCAGAAAACGTGGAACCTTCTATACACAAATACAGTGTGAAACATTTTTAATTTTTTGCAAAAATGCTATCACACACCAATTAGTGTTGCTAGTTTGTTATATACTTCAAAAACCTGTGGAGTTTTTCCTAATCTACAGTGTTTCTTTAATAGAACTTCTGAACTGATCCATCTTTTCAGTGCCAGTTATACTGAGCTAAGGGGGAATTGTACAAGAAGACCAAAACGGAGGAGCCCCATGTTTAACCCTCTCTTACCTGACCGCGTTGATATTGATGAATCCAGTAGCATCACAAGGCTCATAATTCCCCTGCACGTCCATGCTGGAAGAGAGGTAAGAAAGAAGAATTCAGCAAAAAACTACAAGTGTGTATATATTATACTTGTTGCCTCATCTCATGGACAGACAGTTATAATAATAGATGTTAGAGCAATTAAAGGTGTCACAACCTTTAACATGCCTTTTAATGTGTGATAGCGGCACAAACCTTCAAACTGATTAAGGTTATCAAAAATATGGCTGAAATATCTCCAGTCATACAAAGAGATACTGTTAAGGATTGCTCACAGTGTTATGTTAACTTTTAAAGTATTTATTTTGTATGACTAAAGATATATATTTTTTCTAGATACCTTGAATTCAATTCCTATAAATTTGGCTAACCTTAAGTTGATTAATGTTACATGAAATTTACCAATGCTGCCCTACATCAACAGAACAATAGCAATAGTTTTTTTTTTATTTCTTTTTTAATCAGTTTCTTATTTTCACTGTTTTATAAGAGTTATTTTTATAAAAGCCAGCTGCCTCCAGTTAGTTTGTCTCTGCTTGTTCTGTTAGGCCTAGGATATATTTTCACCCTAAAAATGTTCATGCGCTGCAACAAATTTAAGTTGTTTTCTTTGGTCTCTCCAGACATACTAAACCTATAGTATAATGTGTAATTATAATCCCTTCAGGACCTGATAGCTTTTTAGTTTGTTCTCTCTCTATAAGCTTAATATATCTGCCGGTGCAGCTAAACTGTAGATAAAACCAAACTAAGTAAACCCTCTGAGGGCTTTAAAAGTAAAAATGGCATCATATAAAATCAGTGAAAAAGAGCTTGGGATTTATAATGTTTTTAAAGCTTCTCCACTTGACGTTGACAGTTCAGGGACCATATAAGGCAGTTAATGACATTGTACATATTAGTATATGCTATTTTTAGTGTATTGTGAGAAAGATAGGGCTGGGAGAAGACCTCTCAGAAGTGGGCATTTATATAGGTGGTTGTCCTGTAGGGTGACTGTCTATGGGGTGAGTGATGAAGAGGGTGGATGGAACAACATGTATGCTATTAATGGGCAAACCATATGGTACAAGCGTTTAAGCATGTGGTGTGTGCAATACACAATAGCTGTGGATGGAATCAAGTGCAGAAGTGCACCTCCACTCGCTGCCCCATGCAGTGCACCTCCACTCACTGCCCCATGCAGTGCACCTCCACTCACTGACCCATGCAGTGCACCTCCACTCACTGCCCCATGATACTAAGGTAATTATGTGAGTTTCTAGTGATGGGTACATTGATTAGAGAAGGCCCGGTAACATCTACTTGTTCCTCTTACTATATGCAATTTCCTCTGAATCTGTAAACATTCTTATAACTGCAAATAGCACATTACATGTACCTATAAATTTGTATAGTTTTGCACGTTTCTATTACATTACACATGACAGGTAAGAACCTTCACCCAGACTGCACAAACCCTAATTTCAACCAGTTCGCGCATTTTTGAATCCCTATACCATTTCTACTGGGTGGTTCTTCCATGTATTCACTATTCTTCCAAATATAAAAATGCAGTAATGCCCTGCCACACCCTGTTTCACTCTCCAAATGTATACATGTTTACAGCGTTCTCTCTTTTTACGTATCTTTGATTTACTAGAAAAGGAATTAGCAGAAGTACAGAGAGGTAATCTTGTCACTCTATAGATCCCTAGTTAAGACTATAGCAAGAATGCTATGTATAGATCTGGAGACCATAGCCATAAAAGTATATTAATAAATTAGAAGCAATTCAAAGTAGGACGAGTAAGAAACAACACTTGTAAGGAAAGACTTCAATATCTTCCAGGAGAGAGAGAATTGAATAAAGTTCCAGAGGGTAATGTCTTCCAGAAAACAGGAATGAACAAAAGGTCATGATTTGAAGTTGGAATGTGGAACATTTAATGGTAAAGTACTATGTTACAGAAAGGGTAGTAGGTAAGTGGAACAGCCGTCTAGATGAAATGGTATGGTGAAAGTCAGTTAAGGAATGTGAGCATGCCTGGGATAAGCTTACAAGGGCACACTAAAGCTCAATTAAGCCAAGTCTTCAAGTAGGTAAAATGAGCAGACTAGATGGACTTTTTTCTTTCTTATTTTATAGTTTCATAGTAAGGTTGAGGTTGAAAAAAGAATTTTATTCCATCAAGTTCAACCTTCTTAGATCTCCTCTGATTGGCAATATGTGGATTAATTGTTAATTGATCCAGAGAAAGGCAAACAGAAAAAAAAAAACAGTAAAACTTTGCCAATTGTCTCAAAAGGGGAAAGAAAATATAAAATTCCTTCCTGATCCCAGATACTGGCGACCAGACTCCTCCCTGGATCAATACTCCCTCTCTAAGTATCCAGGATAACCCTGAATGCCCTTTTTATTTAACAATATATCAAGTCCCTTTTTAAAGGTAGAGAATTCCACAGATTAACCACCCTTACTGTGAAGAACCCTTTTCTTTCTTTAAGGTGAAATCTTTTTACATCTAATCACAAGAGATGTCCTCTTGTCAGTTGAAAACCTCTTGGCACAAAGAGTTCACTTGGCAAAGCCTTGTATTGACCCTGGATGTATTTATATAAGGTAATCATATCCCCTCTAAGACACCTTTTTGCTAGAGAAAATAAGTTTAATTTGGTTAGTCTTTCTTCATAACTTAGCCCCTCCATTCCCCTTATTAGTTTTGTTGTCCTTCTCTGTACTTTTTCCAGCTCTAAAATGTCCTTTTTATGTAGTGGGGCCCAAAATTGTACTCCATATTCCAAATGAGGGCGTACTAGAGATTTGTATAGTGGCAGAATTATATTTGCTTCCCTTGCTTCTATACCCTTCTTAATACATGCTAATATTTTATTTGCCTTTGCAGCTGCTGCTTGGCTTTGAGCACTGTTACCTAGGTGGTTGTACACAAGTATTCCCAAATCCCTTTCAATATCTGATACCCCTAGATTTGCTCCATTAAGATTATAAATTGCATGGCTATTTTTCCTTCCCAGATGCATAACTTTACATTTATTCGTATTAAATCTCATCTGCCATTTAGTCGCCCATTTCTCTAATTTATGCAAATCCCTTTAGAGGGAAAGCACATCATTATCTGATTTAATTACCTTGCACAACTTAGTGCCATCAACAAAAACGGAGACAATACTTTCCAATCCTACTTCTAAGTCTATGATAAATATGTTTCCGTCAGATCTATGCGTCTACACTTGTCAGTCTGTCTCTACATGTCCACAGATCTCCCTCCCTGTCCCCTGCGTCTCCTATCCCCACTCCAGCACCCGTCATTCCCACTCTCACTCCCTGCAGGCTCTTAATATCAAACTAACTATTACTGGGAAAAAGAAACATGGGTATTGTAAAACCACACTGCCTCCTAACCCCGCCAGCGGCTGCTACCCTCCCATGATAAATTACCACCGTTCTTAAAATGTGCTAACGACTTGAGAATTATTTTACCTCCCTTGACGTTAAAGTACGAAGGGGAAAAAAACACGAAAGGAAAGAAAACTGTTAGCTTTTATTTTTGCTCATTGAAGTGGTTCTGACCTGATCTATAATTACATTACTTTCTACCTACTGTGCAAAGGCATTTCCACCCTGTGTTAGATCGCGCAGCTCTCTCACTCCCCCTGTATCCCGTTATGCTGTCATTCAAAGCCTTTCAAAGCAGCAATGCACAAATCAAAAAGAAAAAGAGGCAAATGGCTGGAGGCACGGTGAGTATAAAAGCAGGCACTCTGCGGCTCGCAGTTACAGGAATATTTTTTTTAAACACTTTATTCATTGCATCTCCCTGAGAGTGACATAATGAGAAACTACTTATTTGGAAGGGGATGGGAGGGAGAGGAGGAGGAGGGGGCGCCAGAGGTGGGTAGGGTAGGATATGGGGGGTGGATAATTTGAAATTCACCCCCCAACTGATCTAAACGGAAGTGGGTTATTTGCTTTGCAGCATTGTGAAGAATGCAGTGCATCGGCAAAGCCAGAAACTAGACTGGGCTTGGTGGGTAATTAGGCCGGGCATACAAGTTGACATGAACTATACAGTAACAATGCACCAAACTATGAGACTGCAAATTCAGGGACGGGCCATTCTTTAGCTAAATGTCATGGTGGTCTGTAGTGTATTGGTTAACAGGGCCCAGACCTAGGCACACACAATTTCAGGATGTATGAGTCTGCTTCAAAATGAAGGTGTGGTGCCATAGAACACACTGTCAAAGTGAGTATCACAGTGCATTTCCAACCAAACGTCAAGTGCTTTGGTTGGTATCAAGACTGACCAAATTAATTTGTACCATTGGCAAGTACAATAGTCCATAATGCACACTGAATGGCTAAAACACTATTTTGAAATACTAACGGGCATCAGGACTTCGACTAGTGGTGGGTAGTGAGGATGGAGGACACATACTCGGTGGATGCCCATGTGGCCTCCTACGTTTATCTATCACGGGCAATCTTCCACAGCACAGAGTGCATTTTCTCCACCAAGTAACAAAATGTTCTCTTATTACTTATTCCTTTATAACTCATTTCTACGCAAAGTCCATTTTCCAACCAGAACTAAATTCCTCTCTAATTCTTCCACAGATAACTTTTATTTTGAATTTACCAAAACTGTCATGAAAACTGGAGGTGCATATGTAGATTATTGAGTGAAATTAGTTGCCTGTCACCATATTAGTCTATTGCCCATACAGTATGGATGTTAATAATCTATACATCATCTAATATATTCTATACATCAGAGTTAACCCAAATCTATCTACTTGTTTTCTAAAGTTGAAACATAATTAGAATGTATGCTTATTAACCATTGCCCCATTAAATGTCTCTTACAACCACTTATTTACAACATGCTCTTCTGAAGCACTACATGTAGGAATGGATTAAATGTCTTTAGAAAGAAAAAAATCAAGCCTTTAATTTATTTTTATGTGTAATTATGCCGCCATTTTTACTTCTGCTTATCTCTTTCTACAAGTGACAAGGCAGATCTTGCCAATCCTTAGTGCCACCAGGACAAAAGGAAATATCAGCAGTCTAAATGACCCTTTGCTGATGAGAACGTAGCTAAAGAAGAAATGTAATGGCTGCCCCCAGAAAAGAATAACTGCATATAAAGTAGAAATTAATAAATACAATCATTAAATATTATAACGCATTTTGCCCAGTGCAGTTCTTATTGTAAATATAGAACTACAGTGGTCCTTTAACTTACTAGACATTGCTATACTTTTACTCCCAAATTAAGCCTTGGATTTTTTGGAAAATCAGATGAAGTTGCCGCCATCTTGGAAAACAATGGTATATACATTGCCCAGTTTTCTCTTTTACACAATATTTAATATTTAGCTTGAACGCTTGTGTAGATTTTATCAGCAAAAACACATAGCTTCTCTTCCAGACCATTTGTAATGTTACAGCTAACACATTACTACATAGGTCCCAGAGGCACTCCATTAGTAACCTTTCCTTTCTCTGAATGTAGACAATTCCCCACATTTCTCTGCATCTTCTCCATCAGCAAATAATATATCTGCTCCAAAGTCATACAAATATTCCTGTTATTTAGTGTAAAAGCACTATTCGGTATGAATATTATCCACAGAGAAAATGTAACCACTACAGGTTATGGATGAAGGTCACCACTTACCTGACCAGCTCCTCGTTGTAGAGGGACATTGGCGCCTCTCTGCCCAGCACGTACACCTGGCCCTTCAGCACAGATAACTGGACCTTGCCCTCCACCAGCTCCTGAGATTTGGCGATACAGCTGCGGACATATTCACACTCAGGGCTGTACCAGAAGCCTAACAGTCAAAAAAGTCAGGATTAGTTACACAATAGTAGTCATATAATAAAATAAATGTATTTATTTAGTAACTGATTAATAAGGTTACTATAGCAGGATTTTTCTTTTGTCTATGCCCCTTATAAATTGTTCAGGTGTTTGAGCAGATCTGCCCACTGGTCTGTGCCTGATTTCTTCCTGAGAGGACTAGGTTTGCTTTCAATACTCATGGCAGGGAAGGACGAAGATAAGACTCCTATCAGGACAAGCTCATAGGAAAATCCTCTCCTAAATCCTGGACACTTCATAGTGGCGGAAAGTTAAACTTTAATCTGCCATTGATTCTTGTATTTAAAGGAACATTTTTTCAATCTTTCTGATCTACCCACCCCTTTGTTAACAAGAGATCATTGTCATTAAGTACTGATAAGCTCCTGGAGCACTGGGTCCTTGAGTGCAATCACCTGCACAAAAAGAGACTCTATATGCTCAATATGCAGGTGACTGCAGTCAAGACAATAGATCCAATGCCTCAAGGGCCTCAGTACTTAAGGGCAATGATCTATTATTAACATAATATATGAATCCTGGTTTTTGGGATGTATCAAAGAGGCTGACTGACTGATAAAAATTGCAATCTTCAATGTTAGTTAACTGTAGGAAAATGTTACATTGTGCATTGTTGTTTTATTTATTAATAACTTTATTTAACTCCCCATTTCTTTGCTGTTTAAGGAACACAGCAAAGTTCCCAATTGTAGTAGAAACTAAACCTTATCAGCCTTATTAAATTGCGATTCAGACAATTGAATAGGGCTCTATATAAGCACATAGCATTCTTTTTACATAAGTTTTTAGTTAGTGAAGACTTTGCTTTTGGATAGAAGTTCACTAACTAAAAACTTTTGTAAAAAAAAATATGCTCTGTGCTTATATAGAGTCCTTTAGAATTGGCCAAATCACAATTTAATAAGGCTGTATATTCAGGTTATTTGTAATTAGTTGTTATTATACAAAAATCTGAATTTACATTAGATAATATCACTGAATGTCGCTGCTTTAGACAGAAATGATTATCCTCATACCAATCTCATTCTTTTATCTTTATTAATTACCTCTAAATATGTTGATTAGTAAAAAAAGCATGCCTAATAGGTTAAATCCAAATATTCTCAAAGGCTTATAAACTATTCTGATCCACCCTGCTAATCTCCGCAACTGTGTGTTGACATGAGGTATGAGATAGGGACAAGGAGGAAGATCTTGAATAGTAATTTCTGCCTAAAATAGCAACATTAATACTAGGTTTTAACTAATTGTATACAGATTTTTGGGTTCCTTGGTGGTCCAGTGTTTAGGTTTCAGTGCTTTCAACTCTGCAACCTGGGTTTAATTCCAGTTAGGGAACCAAGAGGTCACAACACCCTGAAGCCGAGCAGATTGGGCCTGGTCAGTACTTGGGACACCACCTAGGAATACCAGGAGCTGTATGCTGTGGTCCACTGCGGAGGGAACTGGCAAACCACTCCAGTACCTCTGCCATGAATACCAAGTGGATCAGCATGGTTGTGTCATGAAGAGTCAGACACGACTGAATGACATGAGCACACATACTGATCTTTGATTGATAGCTCCCTAAATCTTCACTAGTTAGTTTTAATTTTGTGAATTCCATTTTAGCAGCCTTTGTTTTGGAAGGTCTCTTACTTATTAATGTATATTTGATTAAATAAAGGGCCAATATAGTTATATACAGCATTTTAAAGAACTACAAAAGTTTTTTTTTTATAATGAAAACAAAAAAAAATCAATCTTTAGATTGAAAAGTCCTCAAAATATGCAATCATACAGCTATTTTAATTTCCACTGCAGTGGGAGGAAACTTTTAGTGTACAGGAAGCTTCTATCCTGACAATGGCAGCTAAAACTGCCAGTGCTTCCATTATGACTAACAGCTCATTATTTTACAAGGACCCGCCTTGCTGAGACAGAAACTGTAAAAAGCAGCTCTGTTAAGAAAATGGAAAATTACTGTAAAGAATAATTGCACATAAGAGTGAAAAGTGCAAAAGACAAGGTTTATATATTTATTTTTGTAACTTTCTAGATAAATGTTATCCTGTTATTCAGGTTAGTTTATTTAAATAATCTTATAAAAATGTCACCTAGAATCACATAATCGTTGGTTTAATGTGGTATTAAGTTTCCATTGTAGTCACAGCAAACTGGGACCCTTTTGTTTCTGCTGATTTTAACTTAAAGAAAGATCGCGTCCCTCCTGGGATGTATAAACTACTTAGACTTTTATTTGATTTTTTACATCTTTTCATTATTTTTTTGCTATCAGATCCCTGTTCCCCCCCTGCGGCCTGCTTATAATAGACGCCAGGCTGCGGCCTGACCTTGAGGCTTTATCAGGGTCGCAAATCAGTGCCCATATGGGCTGCTGTATGGGGAGAGCTCCAACCAGGTGATCTCACCTTCCCCTGCATTTTCCTAAGGTAATATTAGTAGGAGAGGGAAGAAAAGACTTCCCGCTTCTCTTCCCGGCCTCCCGAGAAAGGAATACCAGTGCACATCTGTCCCTGAGACTCCAACAGAGCGGCCATTCCCTAGGGCTGTCCTCACTCTATCAATCGGCAAACTTGCTGAAAAAGAGACTTGTGAGGTCTCAGTGGCCGGTGCACAATGATATCTCTCCAGATCTATAATAGCCCCTCAACTGATATCACTCTGGAAGTTGTGAATTGTACTGGATGTTGAAGGCAGATTGTAAGCTCTTGGGACTTCAATTGATACTATGTGAAAGTGTGGTAGATTTAGAAATATGCTTTATCATTCTGTGTGATGGTCAGGAACAATTCTTATGAATTTTGCTGGTGAATAAATTATATATATATATATATATATAATTATTCATCTAGATTACAGGACACTCATGGCTATTTCACTATATATATATAAATATATATATATATACCTATTCTTCTGTCACTTTTCCAAGCGTGCCTATGACAAGCATAAGTATGAAGCTTTTAGGTAGACGGGATGGGTAAACTAGGTATATGACATCTTATTTGCCGTCAAATTTATAGGGGATAAAAGGGAAGTAATCCAGGGGCTAGAATGCATCGAGGAACACTCCAAGAGCTATTAATTTGCAGTTGCAGCCCACATAATGGTTAGTAACACAATGGTTAACTAATGCTTCCCTATGTGTCTTTTTAAAATGTGCAGGGTTAATTAATCCTTATCTGACCATTTTTAGATATCTTTCTTGTGTTTAACCCTAACACTTCTGAGGGACAGACAGCCTAGGTACATAATGACCTGATATACAATATCTACTGATATGTTTATCCATTGATCTCTTCTGATCTAGCAACACTAAATTTTAATCAAAAAGTAAGAACAATTTAGTAAAAGGGCACTTAGCTGGTTTAATATACAACACGTAATGGATTCTGGGATTGGATGATGGCATATTGAACTTATATCTCCTTCCATGTTGTTTATCAGAGTTTTCCAGACCTACCCTGTATCTTTTTGTATAGGAGAGGTCAGTGTAATCTTATGGCTAGTGGATAATGGATATTAGATGATCTTGAGAATGTGTGTTAAATCTGGGATTCTTAGATCCAGAACTCAATGGCCATCCCGTCTTTACCACAGGTTGCTTAATAACAATCACCAATCTGTGCTCTAGCAGGAAACTGACACCTTCAAACAACTTGGCTTCGTTTTGAAGCTAATATTACTTGCTTGTTTTGGGGCCAAATCAGCCTAAATGATCACGCCAATTGACCTCTGACAATTTTTGCACTGTTTCTGTCCATCTCCTTAGGATTTGGTATCTTTCGCTTTATAATGAAGTCAAGGTGTCAATTTCCCTTTATAATCAGAGAACCTCAGCATTAAAGGGTTCATAAAGAAAGGCCCTTTTTATTTACTATTGAGATAGCACCCAAAGCTCAGAATTGGGGACCACATACCGTTGTAGACTTGTTCGGAAAACCTCAGCGACAACTGTTGCTTTATTTTGCGCACCTCTCGGTCCATGGTAAATGTCTCAATGTCTAAGTGAGCGTGGTGTAGAATGGTTCCAGCCGGTGTTTCGTAGATACCTAGCCATTTTTCCAGGCAGGGGGAGGGAGGGAGAGAAAAAGAGAATGAGAGAATGGATACATGAAGCCCAAATTGTTGGCAAATGACACTATTAATGAGGCCTGTGACAGGAGAGCTGCTGTCGGACTGCATTCAATCCCAGCTTGCAGTAGAGTGTATGTGTCATTACCACCCCGCTGGGGGCAAAGACAGACCACTTCGCACCTTGTGGTGAAAATGTCTAGATTTCTCCTCTTTGAAGAGGTTGAAATGACAGGTTTCAGGAACTGATCGCACCACCGTCGCTAGCCTACTGGACTCCCGCAGAAAGGCTGTAATTAGCCCGAGCGAATGAGAGGAGGCATGGTGGTGAAGGGGCTTTAAATAATAGTTCTCTCTCCCACCCCCCTCCTTTGCTTCCCCCCTTTTCACTCTCATTTTTTTTTCGCCCAGGCATAAGCTGCAAGGAAAATAACAATATTTAAAACAAGACTGGGAGGCTGGTGGCTCGTGGTGTGACTGAGAGCGATGGAGGACGGGCAGCGGCTCAGGGCTTCTGAACACAACATACAAGTTTGTAACAACACAGAAACACTGTACTTATAATGAAGAAAAGAAAAAAACACAAAACAACTCATTATTTTTTTAATTTTCTTGATTTGGCTTTGAGTTTTAGTGGCTTCTCTACGTCAAAAGGACCAAGTGATTTATTTTTAGTTTTTATAAAGTAGTCCTCACTCAGGGCAGTATATATTTGGCTCTACAGCTTCAGAAAGGACCTAAAATCACAAGCTCCCTGACAACACACACTGTTTGCTGCAACAAAAAGGTCACCTTTACCCATTGGTTTCACCAGACATACTAACCCTAAAGGGAAAAATCTGAATGTAATAATTGCAGTGAAGTGAGTATATAAGCATTTAGAGGAATTTTGTCATTTATGTTCCCTTCAGGACCCCAGTTTTATTCTCCCCATAAGCTTAATATAACTGCTTGTGCAGCTGAACTACAGATAACAACCAAGCTACATAAACATTTTAAGGACTTTAAAGCAGCAGCAGCCACATATAGTTATATATCACTGAAAAGAGAATCATGAAACATTTTGCAGCTTCTTCGCTTGATTGTGACTGCTCTACATGATGTTGCAAAGCAGTATCCATGAGATCAGTGTCAATTTATTCTAATATGCTTCACATGTCTTGTGAATGAAGTCTAGACAAAGTGCAGATTGGGAGACATTTGTAAGTTTTAGGGTATGCTAAGCAAAGAGGGCACAACATGTTATAAAAATGTGGTATAAATAACACCATTTTGTGTGCTTTTTATAATGCAGAATACATACAATATAATGAGACCTCTCCTCCTGACTTCATAATCTATTGTATGATCACAAGGCTTTGAGTTATTGTATTATTTTCTCAAGATTCAACTACTTAAGATAAAAACATATTTTAATAAAATGCCATTTTCAATGCAAAGTGCAATGTTCCTTCAGTGATCGGGCTTCCTCTACTAAACCTCTCTAGAGTTATCCATGAGGTGCCCAACTCTGGGAGAAACACGGTATCTAAATCCTAATTATTTCTAAAATATTGCAAACATACATCAGATTTTGTGAGATCCTTAATAGACTACAATAAGTACGACTTTACAATAAGGTGGAACAATCTTCAAAGCAGGTTGGTAGGGAAAAACATGGGGGTATTCTGAAGATTTATTATGTCAGTGTATTTTGCAGGCTAATTTTCTTTCCGCTTTATCGATCTAATGATGTCTCACCCGTGTAGGAGGTAAGTCAGCCCCAGTGACCAGCGCCGAGTTTGGGACAGTACAGATTCTTTAAGCTAATTCCCCTTTTGGTGTGATGGGTACGGAGCACTGCAGTGGTTAGATGTCAACTAATCATCCACTTAGGGACTATCCTGCAGTGATGCCACTGACCCGCATGACATTTTGAAAGCATATTAAAGGCTACAGTTGTCATCAGAGATCAGGTGCTAAGCCAGCCGCAAAACTGGCTTCCCGGGTGATAAGGTTAAAGCCTTCCTATTTTCAGAGTTTCACTTCCAATAATCTGAAATCTCACCAGGAAAATAACTGGAGTGATACAGAGGGAGAGAGCGTCCATCTACTGCAAGGTAGACGACCTCCAGGGCGCACACAGCCAGTCTCACCACTTCCGCTGGAAGCCAGATCCACACATCTACTACCATTGTTGTAAAGTAGTACTGTGCCCCTACATTTTCTACCTTCAAAACTCTGATGACTTGTTATTTTATTCTACTTATTTCCTGAAAACAATAGTTCCCCATCTGAGCTTTATTAAATCCCATAAAAGGATATGGTAGTTACTGAATTTTACTAGGTATGTAATATATCTGTGTTTTTTTATATTTGTAATATACTTTACAAATACTTGTATGGTTTTGTTTTATTAATAAACTATTAATGGTTCTGTTTTTGCTGTCTAAAATCATGCAAACAGTCCCTGTATGGGTCTGCTCTCTACAGTCTCTGCAGGACTGGATGTGCAGTATAGTTTTCTAGCCTTTCAGGGACTACATCTCAGAAAACATGCTGCTAAGACATGGTCCCTGATAGGCTAGGTCACTACACTATACATCAAGCCCTACAGAGCCTGTGTCTGCATATGCTGTAGTGGGCAGACTCACACAGGGACTATTTGTATGATTTTAGGCTTCTTAATAAAACAAAGTACATAAAAGTAAATATATACAATGCTTGGTTCTCAACCTTAATCTGTTCTGGACGGCAGGTTTAGTACCAAAAACGATGAGTACCAATCTTCCATAAGGAGAAAATTGGTTTTACGTGTCGAGTACTGAAATCAACGAGTTCTGAGGTAGACGAGTACTGAGGTACCACTATACACAGCTATATTATATACCTAGAAAATCCAGAAACCTTTCATATCCCCTTTATGCCATGTCATACTGCTCGTTTCCATCTTGTATGTATATTAATGACACAGTGGTCCTATATTTAAAATAAACTATTTTGAAGAATTACACTTGAAATTCAGAATGTAAAACAAAATTATATAGCCTCTTGTATATTTATTTATGCCACTGTGAAATCCCCCATTTTTGTTTTTGCACATCAACCCATTGGAGATGAGGCAGCTAATTGTTTTCCCCAAAAATCATATAGAAAATAATTTGACCACAGTGCTTCTTTAACGTCAAGACATCTTAGCTTTTCCCTTTAGGCACAAATATTTTTAGTCACTCTCCTTTGAATTGCTCTAGGCTATTTTATGTCCTTATATAGATAAGTTCTGAAGAACTAGACAACATGTATAAAGATCAGGTTTTGTGTATTAAGAACTAGACACAGTGGCCTCCATTCAATTGAGCTTTCGGGAGGTCCGGTAGCCCGTAAGGTAGGTCGCAAGCTACTTTGCTATTCAATTGGCGTCTTTTTGCAGGCTCCGAATGGCTTCTGAGTTACGGCCTTGAAAACTCTGCGATGGTTAAACTCGTAACTTACAGCCTCCAAAAGCCTTTTTGATCTGTCACGGCGGCAAGGCGAAAATCGCAAATCGCTATTCAATTGCTCATTTTCCCTAAGCCTGCAAATGTTTTCACACCCTTATAAGGCAAATGAAGGAGCAAATCCATCGAATGCTAGAAAGGACCCGCAAGGGGGTTAAACACCTATTCGTAGACTGTAACTGCAAATAAAAAATCACTACTGCACTGTAAATAACGGGGAAAGCGATGACAGACATTAGAATTAATAGCACAACAGTCTCAAGCCCGCAAATCGTCATGAAATAGAATGTATTTTCATGTTTAACTTTAGGGTTAAATCGATCTCGGGTATCAATGAGTTAATATATCAGGCATCTGATATGGACTAGAACAGTATTGGCATTCCTTTATATAATTCTTTATTGTGCGGGTTTGAGAGTCTGATCGCATATCGGATCCCCGAACCTAATTGATTGACACGTAACCTCCCTGTTTTACTGCTGTAATAATGACAGTCTCCTTTTCTATTGGCTGATTTCAAATGGGAGGTTACAGGCTTGCTTGATTGATCATGTTCCCGCCCTGAACTACTCCAAACCAGTGCATGGTTTACGGTTTCGGCTTTGGGCCAGTAACTTGCGGCCGTGGGGAATTAAATAGTATCGGATGCGAATTGGAGCCCGCAACACACTCGCAGACATTTGGCTGTCTGCGATCGAGTTGCGGGCTTCGAATTGAATGTGGGCCAGTGTATTTTAGGTGAGGTTTAACCATAGAGCTCTTTAATAACAACAATTCTCTATTTCTGCAGCTAATTCCTCTAAATATAAAGCCAAGTATCCTACTGGCTTTCCCCGCAATTAAACAGCATTTTTAAATCTGAAATACCGTAATTGTTTTGAGACCTATTTCCTCTTACTAAAGCACCATCAGGCTTGATAGGCCTTTCAGTCCTTGTATCAAAATGGCCACCGTCAGGCTTCGGCCTAGCAATACGCAGAGTTAGCTTGAGCTATGAAGTGTCTTGAATAAATGATTCTGGGAAATATAATTAAGTTATCAAAAACCATTAGAAACAAAATGTCATCCTATTCATGAACACTATTTTCTTCTAAGCTCACAGCACGTTGTAAAGAGGGTTTATACTTATTTTTATATTTTCTTTGCTGTGACAGCTGTCTACAGCTAAAAGGCTGCAGGTTGACAGTAGTAGAGACAACGTGACGAGAGGGGGAGCGTCGCCTCCCACATAACCGCTGTGAGAGAGTGCCGCCATCTCTCTGTGTGTTGTTTATGGGATAAAATGTTTCTGTACATTTTCTATATCACTAGACAATATTTGTTTTTCTGAAATATTTGGCACAGAATTCATATTTTATGACGGGGGAACGAATGAGACGTTTTGACGGTTTTGTGACAAGTGAAGTTATCCCAATGCACATTTTATACTTAAATAAAGGGCCCTCCAATTTTTGCCATCTATTTAATATTGTATTTTTCTTTGCACTTATATATAGAATATGTTGTCACTTTACAAATAAAGAATAAGCATATATCCCCTAATACAAAAAGCCACAAAAATAGGCAATAGTTTTGTGGGCGCAACATCTTAAACAACAACCTTAAAAAAAAAAGTGAATTTAATCGTATGGCGGTTAGGAGCACAACAGGTGCGGACACTGAGAAAAAATCTGTCAATATGTATTATAGGTTTTTACTAAGCTTTGCATGAGCTATAATAAAATAAATCTGATATACTGATCAAAATGGGTAAAAAGTAGAATAAAAATAACTTTGTATGTTTTTTTGTGGATTAAAAATGTACCCATTTATTTTTAATAACAATATCACTGAAAGTTGGGGCTATTGGCACTGCATTGCCCACTTTTTAAATACTTATAGGCAGAAATAGTTTTAAATACAGCCTATATTGTTAGGTATAATTATTATCATTATTATTATCCTTTATTTGTAACGCGCCAACATATTCCGTAGGGCTATACAGGGGTTAAGTACAAGTAAAAAAAAAAAAAAAATTTCCCTAAAGCACCGACACAAGATTAAAATCTCTAACAATCTAATGAACAACAACTATAACAAGCTTCTCCCACGTGCTATCCAAATTTTCTGAAAAATACCAGACAAATAGGGCTGGCTGCGGTTAGTCTGAATGGGAGATAACATATAATTGTCCTGGTCTATTCCTTGTGAATTAGCAGTCTAACCCAGTATGCTAGGTGTGAGAACCTTAAATATTAAATATTAATACAGCTTAACTTTTGTATGTGTGTACTTATATATTAAGTGAAAAAATGCATAGAGCTTCCTAAGCTAATAAATATTAAAAATAAGTTATTGTATGTTTTGTACTGAGCTCCTGTATATGTTGGTGCTTTGTAAATATATGAATACAGTAATTAAAACAGGTACCATAATATATGCAGATATGTATGTAAATTTAGAGATGTGCATGTATGTGCATGTTCTCAAAAACATGCATCCATGTATAAACAAATTAAAAAGCAAAAGCACATAAGACATGTGAGGTGGATTAATTAAAGGGATTATTTGTGTCACACTGCATGGCACCATGTTGGGTGGTATAAATATTCTGGGACTGAACGTGTGCTAACTCTTGGGGGCCACTATTCTGACATTATGACTGGCATCTGTGCCTTGAGACATTTGCTCTGTGTCTGCCAAGAAGAGAAGGGGATTTCTATGAATCTGTCTGGAGAGTTGAATTCACAGGTTGACATGTGGAGTAAGGAAAGAGACAGAGGAGAGACAGACCCCTAGATTTACTACGAAAATAATGCAATATGAAAAAATATATATGTTTGAAAACTTTAAGCTTTAACTTAAGAGCATAATTAATCAGGACAAAAGTCATACATCTAGTTTTTTCAATTAGAAACAAATAAATGTTCCTGCATTTCATGTCTCTGGTGGAACCCATTATATATTGGTGGAAGCTTTGTGTGAGAGAGGGGCATCTACATTTTTGGAGAGCTGTGGTTGCACTGAATGATGCAAGATGTCTGCTTCTGGGACAATAAGTGGGAAGGGTGTGGTGTCAATTTCAGTCTTATCTATTATAAAACAAAGACTCTGTACTCCTGTCTGTTCCCTCCTTCCCACCCCTCCCTCCACAGATAGCTACAAACACAAATACACACCCATCATCCAGGATGTGATGTAACAAACCCAAAATGGCATCCTGTACCCATAAAGAGATTCTTCAAAAATGTATATTTTCTCCAAAAATATTTTATGCTATGGCTTACACAGCTGCGGATAATGTTAGTTTGGTACAAACCTGAAAATATGGGGGGCTTTGCACATGGGATTTGTCTGTTGTGTATAAATAGGGTGTTTGGTGGTATTGGTAGAGGAATTAGCAGCAGTCATATGGAAAAAAACATTCAGCCATGTTTTGGATAAGGATAATGTCATTTTGAATAAGCCAAAGCTTATATATATATATATATATATATATATATATATATATATATAAATATATATATATATATATATATAACAACTATTTACTATTCACTTGTGCGCATGAGATAGAAGTTTCTGTATTAAGAGTTTTATGTCCAAAGGGTTAATAAAAAAAGAACACTGAAACAAGAAAAAAAAAAAACAGACAAAAAAATTCCTTCTTTTGTTCTTTTGGCAGAATTAAGAGCCCAAAAGTGCTGCTCTTTCTTCCCTCCTACAGACTTAATTTACTTTGCTTAATTAGGCCTC
The DNA here is from genome assembly GCA_027410445.1 of Discoglossus pictus. Lineage (NCBI taxonomy): Eukaryota > Metazoa > Chordata > Amphibia > Anura > Alytidae > Discoglossus > Discoglossus pictus. The sequence continues at coordinate 37,646,272 of CM050168.1, forward strand.
CTTCAGAGCAAAAAAACATAATTTGATAATGAGAGTGTGAAAAAAACACAATATAGAGAGAAGCGACTGCAATTTCATGTGCCCTGCGCTCCTAGCACACGGCGCTGGGAATCCAGAGTCTATTGTTAGACGCACACGTACCGGGTAGTGCCACACGCTGCCACCTGCACGCTTATCTTGCAGCACATGGAAAATGTATGTATTATAATTGTACAACTTAAACAAAAGACACTGCAATGTAAGTGCTATCATTAAATCGCTTAGCACTTTGTATATTACTATAGATCCTATAAACTTTATGACTTGGTAAAACGTAACTTGAGAATCACTTGGACTGGTCTTGAACCACGATATCCTTAATAAGTCAAAACTGAGGTTCCAAATAAGGTATCATTTCAAACCATAGGCAAGTATTTTATCAATTTAAATAATTTTATCAATTGGATGGGTTTAAAAAAAAAAAAATCCTACAGTAAACTATCATTGAAGTTTGTAATTTGATCTGTCAGTCCAAAAAAACAGTATTTTTATGTTTCTTAATGAGAGATCATTGACATTAATTGCTGAGGCATTGGCTCCCTTTGTCTTGACCACATCTTAGAGTTAGACAATCTTGTTTTGTGAGCGGATCAAAAAGTCTGACACTTCAAAATGCAAACTTTAATGTTAGTTTACTATAAAAAAACATCTGATGTTGATGTGTAATTGTATAGCATTTTAAATTATGCCCTATTTGGAACCTCAACTGTGTCACATTGTAAACCAAATAATACAGGCTGTTTTTTACCTTTATATGCAATTACAGTAGACTCTCAGTTATCCGGCACCCATGGGGATTGGTATATGCTGGATAAATATAGTTTCTGGTTGCTTGAGAGTTACATATAAAAGAGGCCTAGATTAGCTGCATATAGGATGCTCTGCTAAGTATATTTGTCAGTGAGGGCCGTTCTAGCAGCAGCAGCTTTCACTCCTCACTTACACACAGGTACCTTCGGCTGGAGGGTGCGGTGCTGACCCTGGGGAATGTAACCCCAACGCTGCACTGGCTCAGTCACTCATGCCTGTCTGCTTCCAGGTAAAACTGAATTGCAGAGACATACAGTGGATGACATCTAGGTGCCTGTAAGCATGTTGTAGCATGACAACCTGGCTCCTGGCATTTGTTGAGCCCTGTTTATTTTCATTTTTATGTAAAGTACAGTATTCATTTTTTTTCTGGTTGCTTGAGAGTTCTGGTTGCTTGAGAGTTCTGGTTGCTTGAGATCTGGATAACTGAGAGTCTACTGTATATCACAATGGAACCTATCATTTTAGTTTCTCATGATCAACTTCCTATGATAGGAGACATGAATGCTGAGAAAGCTTCTATTTGCACTGTGGGAGCAAAATATGTCTATGCTTTCTCTAAGACTAATGCAAAGCACATTCATTTACAAGGACACAACCTTCTGAGAAAGTATCAGATTGAATCCGTGCAGAAAAAATAAAACAACCCTGCAATAAAGAATAATTGCATATAAAAAGTCTAGTTATTCATTTAAACCCTGAAATACCTATATTCCAATAAAAATTAAATTAAAAGAACGCCCAGCTCAGTTGGTTTGTTGTTTTGCAGAACACTAGGCTTTTAAAGAATAACATAGATAGTGAAGCTATTACAGATATTTCCAAATATCTTACCACGTGACTTAATGCCGATGAATCTGTTCTCCACGATATCTATCCTGCCCACGCCGTGCTTCCCACTGCAAAAGATACAGGCAATTATTAAACTTCACAATGGGCCAGATATACTAAAGATTGAAATGCTGGAAAACCTTCCCATTCCTATGCTATTCTAAGGACATTTAAATCAGTTGCCTGCACATTGCACATGCCCAGTCTGCTTTTGTACAGGCCAGACTCAATGTCCCTGGGGCTTGTCAGTAATTAATGACAATGATCTGTCACTAACAAAATATTAGTTTGTTAATTTCTTTTAGTGGGTGGATCATAAAGGCTTCTGTCTACCAAAAAGCTTTGCTTAATTAAGCCTCAGGATATATTAGATTTAACCTGTATAAGATATAAATATGAAACGACATCTTCTAAAACAAACTTGTTTAAAAAGTAAAAAAGTATAGTATAAGTTTATTTGCTTTTTCCAAAAAAACAACATTTTTTTAATGAACTGCCAGAGTTAGTCAGATGGTTTAATAGATTATTGCAGCTGCCAATGGACCTGGTCTGTTATTTTAGCGCCACTCTACACCCCCTCCTAGTGGTCTGTGACAGGTTCTGTCCTCTTAAGATGGATTAGTACAGTTACCACCATCTATATCAATAATGATATAGCGGAGGAGATCATAATGGGGGAACCTGGGGGGGGGGGGGGGGTAGGAGATCAGAACGGTGGACCTTTGGGGGGGGGTTAGGAGATCAGAATGGGGGACCTTTATGAGATCAGAATGGGGGACCTCCGGGGGGATTAGGAGATCAGAATGGAGGACCAGGGGAGAGGGGGGTAGGAGATCAGAATCGGGGACCTTTAGGAGATCAGTATGGGGGACCTGGGGGGAGGAGATCAGAATGGGGGACCTTTAGGAGATCGGTATGGGGGACCTGGGGGGAGGAGATCAGAATGGAGGACCTTTAGGAGATCAGAATGAGGGACCTCCGGGGGGGGGGGGGGGGGGGGATATCAGAATGGGGACCTGGGGGGGGGGGGGGGCAATTATTCAAGTAGCATATTTAAAGGACAAAATAAATTACTTAGTAACTGAAGAAAAAAAAAACCTTTATGTTCAATTCCTACAAGAAATGAAAACAGCTTTAACAAATGCACTGAGCATTTATGAATATGGGATGGTGTTTTGCAATTCTAAAAGTTCTAAAAATGCCCAAAATGTAATTGTTGGTCACTTTACAGAATAGTAATAAGCTCCACATGGTCATTATGACCAGAAGGGGGCGATCATTGCAAAAGGCACATGGAGCTTGCATACATTTTTCATTTTAAGAGCAGGTTTATACACATTAAAAAAATGTATTTTTGCATTGAAAACCCAACCATGGGATGGTTATAAATTAACTTTTAATTCCTTTGCAACAATATTAACCCCTCTTTGTCCTGGAGTGTGTTAGTGCACTGCACTAGTGGAGTTATGGAGCGCTATGTAGAAATACCATGATGTACTCTGTCTAACCTGGGCATCCAACAATCCCAAATCAGGGGAAACTCCCGACATCATGTCAGCTTCCCTGATGTTTTATTTGTCAATTTTTTCTTTTAAATAAATGCTATATACAGATGTATGGTATCATAAATCCTCAAGGAACTCAATAATAGACATGTCTCAGTGCTTCACAAGTCTGATTTATAAGGCCCCTATTATGAATACTATAAGCCATTTACTTTCTTTATTTTTTAATGGCATGTGAAGAACCTGCTATTTAATGAAGAGGTGCTTAAACTGATTTTCTAACACCGTGCTAGGGAGATCACTGAAATCACATTAGTTTTGCAAACTAACTATTGTGTTGCAGACACAAAGAGGTAATTAGTCAGTGTAACAAATTACCCCAGCAGCTGGTGGTCTATCCCATTACAACATGTAACAGTTACATACAATGGGTGGACAGAGAAGAGCCTCCTTCTATCTTACATATTTAAAAAATCATTCTATTAAATAATAAATTATTTTACTATAGTGATCCTTTAATGATATCTTTCCTTGTGCGTATGAGGGATAGCTAAATGAGTTCTCGAGTAAGCCATCTGGGCACAGAGACCAGTTATAGTTACTGGTTGGCCATGACTTCAGCTTTGATACTCATTACGGTCATTGGTTGAATATGGTTTTGACTTAGAACCCTTTGTGGCCACTGGTTAGACACGATGTATGGCCACATTTTGGTTATCAATGGACACATTATGGTGGTGTTAGTTTAGGGAGCCATTTTGGTTAGGCATGATGTTGTCTTTGATACCTATTATGGACACTGGTTGCACACGATGTTGACTTTGTGTTCATTGATTGGATATCATTATTTTTTTAAGACTAGCTGCTGTCAATGGACAAGATGTTGGGTTCTAGATACAGTATGCATTCATAATGGAATGGTTAATAGTCTAACAATAGATAAAAGGGGAAGTAAAGATCTGGCATTTTAATGGTTATCTGGTTGTGCGTTCTTGGAAGCTTGCAATCAAATCTTACCCAGCAGCCATGAAAATATATCATCTTGCGGTTGTGCTGCAATGACTTGGCATCTTCCAGTCCCATTATATACATGGATGTCAGATTTTAAGGTTGAACTTGGTTCAAATAAAGTAAACAAGACACATATTGGCGCCAGATATGGTCCAAATATAAAACCTGACCTGTTAGTAAGTCTGGTCCAACTGGGAGTTGGGCATTAATGGCACTTACGCAATCTCATTCAGATATATAAAGAGGTCCAGAGATGATTGGTGATGGGTTCCATCCTTCATATTAGTGACTTGTACAGGGACACCTGTAAGGGAATAGAGACTAAGTGAGTGAGGGGCGTCTTTTGCCATACAGACAGAGAAACCCCTGGGGACCAGGCCCCCTCGTTACACCACACACAGCACTAAATAGATGAGACAGATATGAACTCTCAGTAACTTCTTAAATAGCAGGAGGTAGGGGAGAGGTTACAGATTCAGGGTGAAATAGAAACGGCAATAAAAATACAACCCCCCCTGACTCAATCCCACCACCAGTCTCTGTACTGTCGCCCAGCCTTTCATTACATACACTGTGAAATTGCAACCAGTCCCATTACTAATTACATTTCACGCTCTGCCATTGTTTTATAGCACTGCGCCTTCTGTCCCACCACTCAGAGATTTGAGCCTGACAAATGGGTATAGGGGAGGGGGAGAACCGGTGTCCCAATTGCATGGAGGTTTTGAACACACCCACCCACCCTAATTTCTGTTTCAAAGACATACAGCCAACTTATGGGCCTGTCACTGCTCAATAGGGTCTGCTCCAGTCACTGAGAAGTTAAAGCCCCTCTGCTAAAGAGGAGATCCCATGAATTAATTATTACACCTTCCAAAAAAAAAAAAAAGGAAGGGTGTGGTGAGGGAACAAGGGACGGGGAGGGGGGGTACTTGGATGGAAAGGGTATTGGTGGGAGGGAGAAGACAGGCAATGAAAAGAAAAGACTTATTATGCTTTGGTAGAGTGAAATGAGCAATAAATGTATTAGCAATGTGACAAGGGGTTGTTCTACCACAAAGCAAAACTGGGCCCACTTTGCTGCCTAATCTTTCCTCCATCTGTTCTCCCTATTAGCATGTATTGCACTATTCACTGCCACTCACCTCCTAACAGGCTCCTTTCATTCTCTATTGCGATTAAATGTAATGAACTTTAAGCTCTTTCCGTCACTTTCGCAGATCCTATGTTTTGTGTAAGGCTCTTTTTTTTCTCTCTCCCCGTCCTAGGGGCTGCTCTGGTCTCTCAGCTGCTTATCTTTTTTAAAATAGTCAATAATTAGATTAAAACTTCAAATAAATGAAGCAAAGGATGAATAGAGGGATATCGTATGGGGCGACGGTTGAAAAAAAACCTGCTGTTTTTTTCTTCCTACCAAATACCAGCAAGGTTCTCTATATGAATTGAGTGCGGTTTCTATGCCACGTGGAACGATGTGAACACAATATCTGCATCAATCTTTAGATCAGCAAAAACATATTTTTATCTTTTATTTATTTTTGTTAGTTTACTGCTAGTGTTATACTAAATTGACACAAAATTACAGGCAGAATTGCTAAACATAAAAAAAGACCAAAGCAAAGGAATATTAAAAACATGGTCTACCATGGTGTCTGGAGGGGGCTGTAAGCCATGTAAGGAATGGGTGTAGGAACTAAAGACAAAATTTGGGGGGAAACCGCATATAGTATACAAATGCCACACTGTTTCTCTACACTTAAACACACATATTGAAAATTCGGGGGGTGTTGTACCCCTTACCCCCCAGTTCCTACACCCATGATGCAAGGCAATGCAATCTAATATGTGAGTGTGATGTGGATTATATGTCTATGCTCCCATTTTTAATGTATCAAACCTACTACACGTAAATCCCTTTTTTTTGTGGGGTTTATTTCCCCTGTTTCTTGTATTCAGATATACTGGGCATCAGCAGAATTGCCATTCAGCTTCATTTAAACCAATGTAATGTCCTAGCAAGAAAAGCTACTTATTTTTTTCTTAAGGCAGTTTTCAATATTATATTAATTTTCAAAGAATCTTGCTAAGTGTTTGTCTCCTCCCTGAAAAGGTCATTAAAAGGGGGTGTTGGCCTTTTTGCTGAAAGACAGATCTAAAGGGGTTCAAGAACAATCAGATATAAAAGAATAAACAACTATTATAAGGCTGCCTCTGCGCAAAAGGAAACCTCTAACAGAAAAAGTCTCCAGCTAATGGCGATGCTTGTGTCTGAAAATATAGCAGCTATCTGCTAGACAAAGCCACCTCCCCCACTAGCCATATAGTGGGTGGATACCGGCAGCAGCTGCGTCTGAACTTTGACTGTAAGATTAATATTGAATATTGCTTTTATAAATAAGTGAATATAAATGTTATTAATGATCAATGCCTAATTAAAACATCAAGCTCATGTTAATAGGGCATTACACACATTTCTCCCAGTGGGGATTAGTACTTACCTTTCTTAAATTCAATCTCCAAAATGTCTGGGGTGCTGGGTGAGGTGTTGGGGTCCTTAGTTTTGGTAAACAGTGTAGAGGGAGCGTGATTCTAAAGGGGATAACATGGAAAGAAGGCATTAGAGGGAGAGGGAAATGTAAAGAGATATGGAGAGAAAGAGAGGAAGGCCACCAAAAGAGAGAAACTGAGGGATACAGAAAGAGAGAGAAAAGAGGGGAGGACACAGAAAGAGAGGAACCGAGGAAAGAAAGGGGCACAGAAAGAGAGAAAAGAGGGAAGGACACAGAAAGAGAGAAACTGAGGAAAGAAAGAGACACAGAAAGAGGGGGAACAAGAGAGAAGAGAAGAGAGAGAGGGATGGCACAGAAAGAGATTAACTGAGGAAAGAGAGAGACAGAGAAAGACACAGGAGAGAGAGAGAGAGAGAAACAGAGAGAGAGAGGGCATGGAAAGAGAGAAACTGATGAACAAGAGAGAGAGAACAGAGAGGAAGGGTAAAGAAAGAGAGTAAAGTGAGAGGGAAGGTACAGAAAGAGAGAAACTAAGGAAAGAAGGAGAGAGGGAGAAAGAAAGGAAAAGAGAGGACACAGAAAAAAGAGAAACTGAGGTAATCAGAGAAAGAGCGAAGAGAGAGAGAGGGCACAGAAAGAGAAACTAAGGAACAAGAGAAAGAAGAGAGAGGAAGAGTAAAGAAAGATAAACTAAGGAACAAGAGAAAGAAGAGAGAAGAGTAAAGAAAGATAAACTAAGGAACAAGAGAAAGAAGAGAGAAGAAGAGTAAAGAAAGATAAACTAAGGAACAAGAGAAAGAAGAGAGAAGAAGGGTAAAGAAAGAGAAAATAAGGAACAAGAGAAAGAAGAGAGAGGAAGGGTAAAGAAAGAGAAAATAAGGAACAAGAGAAAGAAGAGAGAGGAAGGGTAAAGAAAGAGAAAATAAGGAACAAGAGAAAGAAGAGAGAGGAAGGGTAAAGAAAGAGAAACTGAGGAAAGAGAGAGAAAGAGAGTAAAGTAAGAGGGAAGGTACAGAAAGAGAGAAACCAAGGAAAGAAAGAGAGAGGGAGAAAGAAAGGAAAAGAGAGGACACAGAAAAAAGATAAACTGAGGTAATCAGAGAAAGAGCGAAGAGAGAGAGAGAGGGCACAGAAAGCGAAACTAAGGAACAAGAGAAAGAAGAGAGAGGACGAGTAAAGAAAGATAAACTAAGGAACAAGAGAAAGAAGAGAGAGGAAGGGTAAAGAAAGAGAAAATAAGGAACAAGAGAAAGAAGAGAGAGGAAGGGTAAAGAAAGAGAAAATAAGGAACAAGAGAAAGAAGAGAGAGGAAGGGTAAAGAAAGAGAAACTGAGGAAAGAAATGGAGATAAAGAGAAAAGTGAGAGGGAAAGTACAGAAAAAGAGAAAACAAGTAAAGGAAGGAAGAAAGAAAAAAAGAGGACACAGAAAAAAGAGAAACTGAGATTATCAGAGAAAGTGCAGAGAGAGAGAGAGGGCACAGAAAGAGAAACTAAGGAACAAGAGAAAGAAGAGAGAGGAAGAATAAAGAAAGAGAAACTGAGGAAAGAAACGGAGAGAAAGAGAGAAAATTGAGAGGGAAGGTACAGAGGAAGGACACAGAAAGAGAGAAACTGAGGAAAGAAAGAGACACAGAAAGAGAGAAAAGAGGGAAGGACACAGAAAGAGAGAAACTGAGGAAAGAAAGAGACAGAAAGAGAGAAAAGAGGGAAGGACACAGAAAGAGAGAAACTGAGGAAAGAAAGAGACACAGAAAGACACAGAAGAGAGAGAGAGGGCATGGAAAGAGAGAAACTAGGGAAAGAAAGAGACACAGAAAGAGAGAAAAGAGGGAAGGACACAGAAAGAGAGAAACTGAGGAAAGAAAGAGACACAAAAAGAGGGGGAACAAGAGAGAAGAGAAGAGAGAGAGGGAGGGCACAGAAAGAGATTAACTGAGGAAAGAGAGAGACAGAGAAAGACACAGAAGAGAGAGAGAGAGAAAGAGAGACAGAGGGCATGGAAAGAGAGAAACTGATGAACAAGAGAGAGAGAACAGAGAGGAAGGGTAAAGAAAGAGAAACTGAGGAAAGAGAGAGAGAGGGAAGTGAGAGGGAAGGTACAGAAAGAGAAACTGAGGAAAGAGAGAGAAAGAGAGTAAAGTAAGAGGGAAGGTACAGAAAGAGAGAAACCAAGGAAAGAAAGAGAGAGGGAGAAAGAAAGGAAAAGAGAGGACACAGAAAAAAGAGAAACTGAGGTAATCAGAGAAAGAGCAAAGAGAGAGAGCACAGAAGAGAAACTAAGGAACAAGAGAAAGAAGAGAGAGGAAGAGTAAAGAAAGATAAACTAAGGAACAAGAGAAAGAAGAGAGAGGAAGGGTAAAGAAAGAGAAAATAAGGAACAAGAGAAAGAAGAGAGAGGAAGGGTAAAGAAAGAGAAAATAAGGAACAAGAGAAAGAAGAGAGAGGAAGGGTAAAGAAAGTGAAAATAAGGAACAAGAGAAAGAAGAGAGAGGAAGGGTAAAGAAAGAGAAACCGAGGAAAGAAATGGAGATAAAGAGAAAAGTGAGAGGGAAGGTACAGAAAAAGAGAAAACAAGTAAAGGAAGAAAGAAAGAAAGAAAAAAAGAGGACACGGAAAAAAGAGAAACTGAGATAATCAGAGAAAGTGCAGAGAGAGAGAGAGGGCACAGAAAGAGAAACTAAGGAACAAGAGAAAGAAGAGAGAGGAAGAGTAAAGAAAGAGAAACTGAGGAAAGAAACGGAGAGAAAGAGAAAATTGAGAGGGAAGGTACAGAAGAAGGACACAGAAAGAGAGAAACTGAGGAAACGAGAGAAAGAACAAAGAGAGAAAGAGGATATAGAAAGAATGCACCTGAGGAAAAAAAGAGTGCACAAGAGAGAAGAGAAAGGGAAGACATGGGAAGAGAGAAACTGATTAAAGAAAGAGAGAGAATAAAGAGGGAAAGCACAGAAAGAGAGAAGCCGAGGATAGAAAGAGTGACAAAGAAAAAAAAGAAAGAGTAAAGAGGGAGGGTAAAGAAAGATGAAATATGATGGAAAGAAAAGAGAGAAAAAAGAAAGAAAGAAAGAAAGAAAGAAAGAAAGAGAGAGATGCTGCTAATAGCTGCTACAGTGTTGCAAATGTCAAAAGCAAAAAATAATTTCTCACAAGATCTAAAATTGGCTTTTTTGTAATCTTTGTATTATAAACTATTGCTAACTACTCCTTGGGATTCGCACATGCTCAGAGTGATTAAAACAAGTGTATGTAGGCTGACACCATCAAGCATTTTGATTGCCAGTTTATTCTATTCATAAGGTACTTGTTACTACCTAGTTTTAAAATATACTGGATTTTTTATGTTAATTTCCATGAACAATGTAGGGGGAGCGAGATTCTAATGCGGGTAACAGAGAGAAGAGCATGTGCAGTTGGTATAGATTAGGACAATCATAAGACTCTATCACTTTAAAGTCTCTGTGACTATTCTTACATCTCCATCTGGGTACGGTCCGTCTTGCTCTTATGACTTATTACCTCCCACTGGGAGATATAATTAACCACATGATATTAAGTCATTAAAAGAGAAGGGGGGCCATTTCATCCCTAACTTTCCGGCACAATTATCTAACAGTTACACTATTTTTTTTTAATAACAACCAATTGTAATTATATTTATTTACATGTGTACTTAATTGTTTTTGTCACTTAGGAAATGGGACATAACAAGGGGAGTAGTGACTGGAAGAATGGGCCTAAAACCTAAATACGCTCCAAAAAATCTGTTGGAAAACATTCATAGCTAGCTAGGGTACGCGTGCTGCAGACCGGAGGCGAGGTATCCTTATAAAGACAGAAAACTAAAGATCGGCAGCTTATTCTGCAGAGATGGAAAAAGAAATAAGGCTGGGTGACCCCAGCAGGTGCTCTGCAGGAACGCACTCGTACAGTGTCCCTGAGGTTAATACATCCAGGGGAGCTGAGAGGAACAAAGCAAAAACTAATCTAAAAACATATCAGCCTAATGCCAGCTTTGGCAGCATTACAATACAGCGGCGCCTTCTCTTAGCGCACATCATTCACGGCCTTTCTGGGTTAGTGGCTAAAGTCTGCTTTGGCCCGTCTGATTGCTTGCTGTCCCTGTGCTGTGGGTGGGGAGATGCTTGTCAATCAATCCTGCACCCAGCTCTCCCGGCGGGCTCTCTAATCACACTCGCCCACTGTATGGGCAAGAAAATAGCTCTGAAAAGGATGTTACTATGCCCCGAAATCCCATTGCAAAATTATAAAATGTGTTTTAATTCGCTCTTATTTTTATATTGTTTTTGTTGAATTTCTGTGTTGGACCAAACCACTGCAGTTTGGAAAAAACTTCACATAATTGTGAAACATGTACCAAACTATTGGCAGCTAAGTACTCCAAGAAAATAAAAATATCTGCAGGTACAAATAAAGTGTGGGTGGGTTTCGGACAGTAAGGAAAACTTATTTTACAACCTAGGTGGGCCTCTGAGTCCTTAAAATGCCATCACGGTACTTTAAATCTATTAATTTTACCAAAAACAAAATGGTAAAAATGGCTGTAGAAAAATAATTTCTTGGAATCAGAGGTAAAGATAATGAGGAGTGGTATATAGGAGAACAATTGTGTATTGGTTGGTAACTTTAAGAGATATAATGAACTGTGTATTGTTGAAGATGGGGCATGCTCTTCCACACCAGAGCATAGAATGGGGGGCGACCTGAGAAGTGCCTGAAGGCATTTTGTAGCCCTTGATGCCTAACACTACTCTAGGGGCTTCCATGTTGTCTTGTCTCATCCATACTTGCTGACCTGAAGCCTGAAAGGTTGTGTTCTGCTATTTGTATATCTTCAGCATTAAGTAGAAGGAAGATTTGTGGCCTCATTAGTGAGTGAGTTCAGCTTTTAGTAATTAACGCCCTCATGTTACTAGAAGCATGGAAAATTGGAAAGCGTGATTTCCTTTCTAAATACCTACTGCTTCATGAATTTAACAGGACGATAACAAGCATGGTAACCTCTAGGCACTAGTAGAGTCTGCTAAAAGTAGCATTTTATGATAAGGGAGTGATGAGTATGAGAGAGAAGATGGATGAAGAGAAGGAGGAGAAGGGTATAAAGGAGGTGTTAATAGAGTGTAAGAGGGGGAAATAGTGGAAACAAGTGACGCGTGGGGTATAAAAGAGGAGTAATTGCTTTGGCAATACTAAGTTATTCCAATAAAACATTATTGTATTGTAATGTATTGTATTGTATTGAAAAAGGGGAAGGGAATACCGAGAACACCAGAGGGATATGGAAGGGTCCAAAGTAAGAAATAGGAAGAGAAAGAGAGGGTGGAATAGAAAGAAAGAGAGCACAAGGGAAAAAGATAGAGAGAAAGAAAGAAAAAAGAGTAGATAGAAAAAAAAGGAGGGAAGGAAAGAGTGAGAGAAAGAATGAGGAGGAAAGAAAGTAAGCTAGAAAGAAATAAACAATATAGGTATAACAAAAACAAAATAGAATACAAAATAAAACTAGATAAAAACAAATATGCCATTCTATAGTGAGTAATATATAGTGAGAGAAAGAGCGTGAGACATGCTGAGGAGTACATGGCATAAACATAAACATATAGGAGATTAAGGTGCAATAAGAACCAAAAGATCCATTTAGACTTCCCATTCTTCTATAGCTTTATAAAGATGCAGGGCCTTATTGTACCTAACCCTTATACTTCAGGGCCTTCTTGTACCTAACCCTTCCTTTGAAATTGTATATCACTTATCTACAACATTTTCTATTTTACTTTCCACTTCCAGTTGATGCCACTTGCTTTTCTGTTTAATGCTTCCCTACAGACCTGTATTTAATCACTTAACATACTTGAAGGTTTTGTTCACATTAAAATGGTTTCACAATAGTCAAAGTTGAACTTTTTGCTTATATCAAAATGGCTGCACAACGGCCAAAGATGAAAGGCTTCTTCATACTAAAATGGCAGCAAACATCCAAGGTTGAAGGTTAGGTTCATATCAATATGGCTGCCCAACAGCCAAAGTTAAGTGTTTCTTTCATATCAAAATGGCTGATCAATGGCCAAAGATGAAAGGCTTCTTCATACTAAAATGGCAGCAAACGTCCAAGGTTGAAGGTTAGGTTCATATCAATATGGCTGCACAACAGCCAAAGTTAAATGTTTCTTTCATATCAAAATGGCTGCACAATGGCCAAAGATGAAAGGCTTCTTCATACTAAAATGGCAGCAAACATCCAAGGTTGAAGGTTAGGTTCATATCAATATGGCTGCACAACAGCCAACGTTAAATGTTTCTTTCATATCAAAATGGCTGCACAATGGCCAAAGATTAAAGGCTTCTTCATTCTAAAATGGCAGCAAACATCCAAGATTGAAGGCTAGGTTCATATCAATATGGCTGCACAACAGCCAAAGTTAAATGCTTCTTTCATATCAAAATGGCTGCACAATGGCCAAAGATGAAAGGCTTCTTCATACTAAAATGGCAGCAAACGTCCAAGGTTGAAGGTTAGGTTCATATCAATATGGCTGCACAACAGCCAAAGTTAAATGTTTCTTTCATATCAAAATGGCTGCACAATGGCCAAAGATGAAAGGCTTCTTCATACTAAAATGGCAGCAAACATCCAAGATTGAAGGCTAGGTTCATATCAATATGGCTGCACAACAGCCAAAGTTAAATGCTTCTTTCATATCAAAATGGCTGCACAATGGCCAAAGATGAAAGGCTTCTTCATACTAAAATGGCAGCTAACATCCAAGGTTGAAGGTTAGGTTCCTATCAATATGGCTGCACAACAGCCAAAGTTAAATGTTTCTTTCATATCAAAATGGCTGCACAACAGCTAAAGTTTTGCAATCTCAGACTGCCGTTCTTCCTCTAAGTGTTTATAGAACTAAGTCTAAGCTAGTCTGGGAATGTCAGGCCGGGCGAGGGGGGCTCCCATACAATATGAGGGCTCCAATCTCTTTACTAAACCTTCAAGTCACAGTCAGTTAGTGTCCAATTTTCCAAACCCCGATTCTGACAACCTCTATTAACTAAAATAACCAAATAGAAATAAAGTGACAATTGGCCTGGCATTGCCTTTATCACAAGCCATGTCTGCTGCCTTATTTATTGCCTTTCAAAGCCTCGGTTCAAATGACAAGCCTCTGCCTGCACTGAATCACCAGTATTCTATTTATCTGGCCCCGCAGGGGGGCCGCTGCGGCGATGTCATCTAGAAATGAACAGGAGCGGAAAAAAAGAGAAAAGAAGGGATGGAGAGGAAGGGGGAGGGATGGAAGAGGGGGAGAGAAGAGAGAAAAAAGAAAGGGAGTGTGAGAGAAAGGGAGAGGAGGGGGCACAGAGGGGAGAGAGAGATTAGGAGGAAATGGGGCATGCATTGAATCCTAGTGTAAAGCTTGTGGTTTCATCAATGGGTTTATTCACCAGTTGATGTTGCTCTGTCCAGCTTTGAATGAACTCTTTCAAAGCGTCATATGAAGTTAAAGCAAGTAAATTTCTATCTTTCTGCCATTAGAATGCCTCATTGCCCCTCAATCATGTCTCATGAAGGCAGAAAATGACCACACCATCTGTGTTGTATTTTTTTTTTTTTTTTAAATCCCCACAGTTGGCTGAGATGGCTTTGGATGAGGTGTGAGAGGGGAGAGAAACAAGGAGGGGGGCTGAGAGAGACTGGGAATTGTGGACCAGGAATTAGCACCCACAAACGAAATATAAATGAAAAACATCCCATTAAAAAACAATAATCTACTAGATTTAGAGGATGACTACCCTTTGGGGTATGGGCAATTTTATGAGGCTACCAGATCATGTATTCCAAAAAATTGCTCTGACCTGGGACTGGGAATTGTGGACCAGGAATTAGCACCCACAAACGAAATACAAACGAAAAACATCCCATTAAAAAACAATAATCTACTAGATTTAGAGGATGACTACTTTTTGGGGTATGGGCAATTTTATGAGGCTACCAGATCATGTATTCCAAAAAATTGCTCTTTCCTTCAGTTTACATATCTATCCCCAATATGTTCATTCACATGTTTGTGAAGTATGTAACAAGCTAATAACATTAGCAGCTATCTAAGACATGCGCATAAACATCTTATTAGAGAAAAATAATTTCAGCAGACTATGCTTGTGTGTGAAGGAAACCAGGACATCGTCCATATTGGACATCTAGATTAATGATTGTTAGCCAGGAGCTGAGGGGGACAGTTGTCCAAATGTGAGTTGCACTTCCATTTATTAATAATGTACTGTTAAATGTTACAACATAGTGGCTGTTTTTCAAAGGGAGACTGGAGATGTTATCTGCACCCAAGGGGCCTCATTCAATTGCGATTTGGCCAATTGAATAGGGCTCTAAATAAGCACATAGCATATTTTTTTATAGAATTTTTTAGTTAGTAAAGACCTTGGTTTTTGATAGAAGTTCACTAACTAAAAACTTCTTTAAAAAATATATGCTATGTGCTTATATAGAGCCCTATTCAATTGGCCAAATCGCAATTGAATGAGGCCCAAGGTGACTAATCCTAATAGAAGCAAAGCAAATGTCTCCTCCCAAAATCATTGTGTTACTAGCAGAAGATACCCATTTTAAACCTAAACCTAGAAGTGCGCAACTAATTCCTGCATAAAAAAACATATTGCTTATAGAATTTGATACATTTATGAAAGTTCCACCAAATGCGTTTTTTTAATATTCGTAACAAAAAAAACCAATCTAAAAAATGCACATATTTAATCTCATTGGTTCTTAAGTGATATATTAATATTGTGAGGGTATTGCTGGTACAGTGAAATTGAGATGTAATGGTATAATTGTCACTCTTTCGTGTGATAGTGCGTGTAATTTTAACTCGCAAAAAGAAAAAAGCGCAGTGCAATGGGCTGCAAAGATAATTTTTTTCATGGATGGATTAAATCTAAAGGTTTTTTTTTCTGAGTGAAATGGTTAAGCAGAGTGAGCCTCTTGGGCGGACAAGATAATCAAAGGCTGAAATGTTTATTAGAATATAGGAACAAAGTGGATCTTTCCTTCTCTGTCTACACACCTCAGCTCTGCCTCTCTCCCCCCTGCCCTCCGGGCTCATTCAGTCTGACTGATAGTGTAATTAGTGTTGATTGATAGCTTAAGTAGCACTCAGTGACTGTCAGTGCATGAACAGAGCAGCAGGCTGTGGAAGTCCTGTCTTGTTCAGCCACTGGACACAGCAAAGGTCTCATTTATTGCATATAAATAAGCATAATTGCAATTGGCTGCAATTAAACATATTGAGTGGAAAAGTTAGCTAATTAAGCCTGAAAGTTCGGTATTTTAAACATAATTTACATGAAGAAATATTCTCTCTGTAATTTTCTTTATCTAAGGTCATTAATAAACTATCACAGTGAGGGAGAGTATAAGCAGGAAGAGCATGTCCAGTTGGTTGCATCATGATGGTTATTTTTATTACTCTTTTTATAAAAGCACCATTATTTTCCGTAGCGCTATTTACAAAGTGGTATAGGGCCTCATTCAAATGCCATTTGGGCAATTGAATAGGGCTCTATAGAAACACACAGCATATTTTTTTACAGACGTTTTTAGTTAGTGAACTTCTATACAAAGGCAAGGTCTTCACTAACTAAAAAATGATGTAAAATAAATATGATCTGTGCTTAAATAGAGCCCTATTCAATTGGCCGAATCGCAATTTAATAAGGCTGATAGTGTAATACAAATAGGTCCACGGACAGATTGGCACAACTGGCACAAGCTCTTCTCAATACAAGAGTTAATTACATATATTTTCATATAATTTTTAAGCTCAATGTGTCTTCTATGTGTCCGCTAGCTACAAATGTTAACTTTATAGGATGCAATTTACACACCTTCACAAGAACTGCTTGCAATCCAGGGCCAAAAACAAGCAATGACTGGGGCAATAAACACATAAGATGTAGTGTTGAAAATGTACATTAATGTCGCTGGAATGTGTGTTGCAATGTATTACCATGAATGCAGAGCTAGCTAAGCAAACACAGAGGGCCTCATTCAATTGCGGTTTAGCCAATTGAATAGGGCTCTATATAAGCACGTCGCATATTTTTTTTACAGAAGTTGAATGAACTTCTATACAAAAGCAAGGTCTTCACTAACTAAAAAATTATGTAAAATAAATATGATCTGTGCTTATATGGAGCCCTATTCAATTGGGCAAATCACAATTGAATGAGGCCCAGATAGCTTAGTTTGGCAAAACACATGATCATTTCTCTCAAGTTTTGTTTCAATCCACATGTCGGTCAGGGAACAGATCAGACCCTTTACTCTGGAGCTATTTTTATTTTTGTAAATGTTGTGAACCTGCCCTTGCTGCCTCTTGGACTCTGTATGCAAGGTTGGGCAGTTATAAGCACATACCAAACATTAAGTTAATCTAATGATCATGAATTTGAAGCACGCCTGTATTCTGCCCATTTCAGCCAATTAAATGGATACTCTGAATTCGAAAGTGTTAGAAAAAACAGGAAATTGTCCCTGCTTCTTTTTTCAGATCCAATATATATACATGAAAAAGATGGCGTATAGACTCACCTTGGGGTTCTCCAAAATTCCAGCCTCATAGCTGAAAAATAAGAGAGGGGTCACTCAGTAACACTACAAAAATATAACTTTGTGCCGTATACTCAGCTTTACAAGCAGGGAACAAAACATGTCGGGATCCATGCTACACTAATGGTCACCTGATGTGCATGAGGTTCTCATCCATACTCCATGGGTTCTTAGGGGTCACGGGCACAGGGATGCCATGTTTCTATAAGGAACACAAAAAGCAAATGTTATTTGGGTGAGATCTCCATAGACAGATGTTTTAGGTACAACATGTGAATGGATTTTTTTCAAAATGGTAATATATTTTAGAATGGGGGTACTGAGATTAGGGTAGATCGATAGATAGATAGATAGATAGATAGATAGATAGATACAAAATAGAGATGAAGTGAGAGAGACATATGTGGGTGTGTGTTTGTGAGACAACATTTCACTCTCTGGGCCTCATTCAATTGCGATTTGGCCAATTGAATAGGGCTCTAAATAAGCACATAGCATATTCTTTTTAAAGAAGTTTTTAGTTAGTGAAAAACTTGCTTTTGAATAGATGTTTATTAACTAAAAACTTCTTTAAAAAAATATGTTGTGTGCTTATTTAGAGCCCTATTCAATTGGCTACATTGCAATTGAATGAGGCCCTCTGTCTTTAGTATTGCTTTGTCTGTTCTAACCGGTACATTGTGTCTTCAATAAATCTGCTGCACTTACTATTATGGTTACGTTCGCAAGTAAACAGACTTTTAGTATGATAAACAGGGCTACGGAAATAGGAAATAAGTCACTAATCACTCAGTCTTATACATTTATACACATTTTTACATCGCTACACAAACATTTCACCGGTTCCCTGTTAGTGGAAATGTGTACACATTATACGTGTGCAGTCAGGTGCACATGGTATTAGGTACATATGTAGTTGGAGAGGTGAAGAGAAGCAGTACAACAATCCAGGTGAGTGAGCATGGAGATGTACTTTTGAATGGTCAATAGATTCCATGCATTACAAGTACCGAAAAGGTCTTCCTGTGCATTTAATCATCAATCCAGCACAACACATTACATAAAATGTATTCCTCCCCTCACACACCGCGGTGGTGAGAAGCTTCACGGCCCTGTCCATGCCAACTGCTTGGAAAAACTCAAAATTGCTTCTGTCTCAGTGGGACCCCTAATCTGTTAACAAACACATTGCTGGACCCAACCGGGGCCTAGGTGGGCCCCTTAGGTGGTCCGCCAGCTTGTTCAGGATGTGCTGTACTCATTGGGTTAGGCATTGAAGGGTAAGGAATGTCCCCAATATGAGCAAGACAAAAGAAGCGTTCGCCCCCTTCGTACGCTCCCCCGGCTTCCTTTTATAACCGCACAAACCAATGCCACCCACATCTGTAAAGGCCCTCGGCTAATGTTTAGCACAGGGCTATTGTAGGGCCATTCAGAGTTATGAGCTCCACAGTATATTCTCTCAGCTGCCATAATGAAGATGTCACTGGCTTGGGACAGAAGTCACTTCATTGTTACATTGGCTTGTCCTTCATGGATCTCCTCAATGGCAAATAGGCCGGTGGGGCCCGTGCTCTGCCCACGCTGGAGCCACGCGACCACCAATATTACAACTCAAAGGAGTTTGTATTTTTCTAAAAAAATTTAAGCATTGAAAAAACCCATAAACCATGTGTCGAAAGGTTGGAAAGAAACCAGACACTCAATTAATGTTTTTCTTACAGGAACACAACAAAGCTCCCTAATTATGATAAATACAAAACCTTCACCGATAAATAAGGAGAATTTCCTCTGGTTGTTATTAAAATGAATATTGTTATTTTCAGGCAGTAATTACTATTCAAGATCCTATTCACCATTCTGTTACCTGGCTTGCTCTATTATCTGAGATAATTTAACACTTATAAGTCATTATTAGTATTTATATCAACTGGCTATGCTCTTCTTACTAACTCCCCGGCTGCGAAAGTTAATTAATAATCTCAAATAAGACAGAGAGCTTGGTAGTAAGAACAGTAATTTCTATCTAAAATAGCAACATTCAAGATAATTATTCAACACCAATTTAGCTTATTTTTAATAGCAACCTGTTGTAAATACACTTATTTATAGGTAATGTATAATTATACTATAATTGTGCCCTTTACAATTCAAGCTTCCATTGCTATGTTTTTCAGAAGCTGTTTGTGTTTAAATATGTATCAATTGTAAAAAAAAAAAAAAAAAAGAAAATAACGTATGGTTTTCTTTAACAGAGTGGATGGACCCGTGTGTCTCACAGAACAATTAGATAAACCTTTTAATAATTCATTATTGTCAGAATTAGTTTTAGAAGACTGGGGAATTGCTAATATGGAACTATTTCACAAAAAGGGAGCTGAGGATGATTCTGGTAACTACAGTCCAGTAAGCCTGATATCAGTTGTCTGAAGATTAATTGTGACATGTTTGAAAGAAAGAATTGAATATCTAAGACCAAATTAATTACAATACACAAAGCAGCATGGACTTCCTACATCACAATCATTTAGGATTAATCCAGTTGAATTTTGATTAAAGAGCCACAGCAGAGGCCCCTATTCTGTAAGAATGGTAACATTACCAAATAAAACATGTCTGCAAGTGGAAGGTATACAATGTAATTTATTAACAGAAAAAAAAACTGTTTTGAATTTACTATATAATGGGGTCACACAGCACAAGAGATCATCCCACCACACTGACCTTGTTATCAGTACCTAATTGCCTCATAAGTGGATTAATGGCTTCCTTTTCATATGCCTTATGAGGTATCAATCAGTCTTGACACATACATAGATTGACACCTCAGAAGCTATACAAAAAGAAGCCATTAATCCAAGAACCATTAATCAATTATAAGATAATTAAGTACTGGTAGCAAGTCCAAGATCACTTAGGCTGAATGACAGCTAAAATATAGTATATTCAAAATTGTGTTCTTATTACTAAATGGCATTTTGTTTAATAACATCCAATTGCAAATATTTGTGTTTTAATTGGTACTTTACTAGCTTACCATAACTGGGATCTCTGCTGTAAAAAAAGGAAACGTGATAAATTTGTGTAATAAAAAAAAGAAAAATGACTTTGGTCCACTTTCACAGTGATAAATGTAGGCCAGGCCCACCTGTAACTGAAATGGTTAAAAAAGCCATGGGAAGGCTGTGTGGCCACTGGAATTTGACTGTCCAGTTAATAAATAGCCAGCCTCAAGTTAACTGAGAGGCTTTTACTTATCTGTGGACAGACCCCTGATAAATCTTTCCCCTCAGGGGGAGATGGTGCAGTTTATCTGAAGTCTTAAATACCACCAATTATTGAGATGGAGAGGCGGGTGGGGGGAGCCATAGGTGAGGGAGAAAAGAAGAGCATCTTAAGTGAACACAAGGGCCTCTGTGATAGTGATCTCTTTAAACCCCCTTCTCATTTACAGAAAGTTCCTTTAACTCTCCGATTGATACTTTATGTGTATTAAAGAGAAGGGGGGGGGATGCCCTCTTTGACAAAAACAGAAGGGGCTTCGAGGCATGGGAGCGAGGAATAGCTCTCAAAAAGTACCAGGAACAGAAGGAGAGGGAGGTGGCGTGGGGGGGGAGGTGGTCTAATGGGAATAAGATTTCAAGATCATTTTTTACAAGGCTTCTTTTACAATCCAAGTTTCTACAGTATGCCAGACTAAAGTAATATAAACAACTTTGCAATGTACTTTGTAAATAAAATCTTAGCAAAGTCTTGATTTTAAATCTGATAGATAGGTAGATAGAGAGATAGATAGATAGACAGACAGATAGATAGATAGATAGATAGATAGATAGACAGACACAGATAGATAGATAGATAGATAGATAGATAGATAGATAGATAGATAGATAGATAGATAGATAGAGAGATAGATAGATAGACAGACAGATAGATAGATAGATAGATAGATAGACAGATAGATAGATAGATAGACAGACACAGATAGATAGATAGATAGATAGATAGATAGACAGACACAGATAGATAGATAGATAGATAGATAGACAGACAGATAGATAGATAGATAGATAGATAGATAGATAGATAGATAGATAGATAGATTGATAGATAGACCGATTGATAGATAGATGGAGAGATTGATAGATAGATAGATAGACAGCGATAGATAGATAGATAGACAGACAGATAGATAGATAGATAGATAGATGGATAGATATATAGATAGATACGTAGATGGATAGATACGTAGATGGATAGATATATAGATAGATAGATAGATAGACAGACAGATAGATAGAGACATATATAGATCTGTAGAAATAGACCGAAAAATATTTGTAGATAGATAGTATACATAGATAGATGTATCTATCTATTTACAGATCTATCTATCAAAAAAGCACTAATTATCCAGCATGGCCTTTCTCATTTAGCCCTATAAACAGAGTGTCAACATAAAAAGCTAACATTAAGAACAGTGCAATCACAAAACTGTTGATAAAATACTGGCTATGCCTATAATCATAAAATGTCCAAGGATTGCATGTCGCTGTGTCAATTATGATGCAAGAACATGGCATTTCACAGCACGGATTTCACACAAAAAAAAATTGGGGTTATGTAAAGCATATTGCAAAGTTGTTTATCTTAGAAGAAATGACTGTTTGTAGTTTGAATACTATGATAAGCCTTTGTCTAGCAGAATTTGAACAAGTATTTGATTTAAATGTTTACATTTATCTTATTGTGATATAATTATGAGCCTTTTAGTGTCCCTGTCAGTACTCTGTAATGATTATAGAGCAGATTTACTAAGTTTAAATAATTCACTTTATCTTGAAGCCAAAATGACTCAGACAGAGGAACTATTTATGAGCTATCCCCCTCAACAGTAACTTCCCGACATGGTCAATTGGCCACTCTCTTGTCTCTATATTTAGAGGCTGTATCTGTACATGGTATAATCCCCAGGACAGGGCAATGGGTGCAAGTTTAAATGACCACTGTAATAGTTCTATTTTCCTAAGAGGTCCACTGTACAATGAAAAATATATATATATATTTGAGCCGAAGAGAATAATTAATCATGGGGAAAAAAAAAGTAATTAAGCCTGTTTTCAATATAAACAAATCATTTTGATTCCTCTGCTGAAACCTGGAGGCATCCATGATACATTAGTGAAGGCTCTGTGTGTGAGAGGAGCATTTACATTTTTGGAGATCAGTTTTTACATCGGTTCATGCAGAATGGGACTGTGGCAGCTAAAACAATGCTTTAAACAAGACTAATGGAAAGCTCAATAGTTTAAAAGAACACATCCATTCATCAGCATAGAAAATATAATGGAACTAAGGGGTGAAGAATAATTGCATACAATAGTTACAAATATAAATCACACATTGATTGTATTATTTTGCCAACTTTCAGATTTAGTTATCCAAATGAAACAGAAATATGAAAGCAGCAATAAGTCCCAAGCTTCAAGTGTTTTTTTTTTTTTTTAAGTATAAAGACATATCTAGAATATAGGGACAGATGAACTAAACCACTAAACCATGTTGAGTCCTGCACTGGACAGCAAGGTGTATGAATAGAGAGTGTGTGTTCCAGATGGGCCTATCCTCCCCTCCCTATGTGCACCATGTCTCATGCCCCATTGACTGCACCACTCAGAAAGGCTTCATTAGTTTTCAAGAGCTTGTGTGTCAATTAATGATGGTCTTTGTTTATTCTGAATAGATAATGACCACTATCTCTGGGTGTGCCAGAGGGCAAATGTGTCACACACCGACTAACAGTGACACTACACATCTCCCACTACAGAGAAAACAGCTTTAATATAACAACCCCGAGTGAGGACAATCACAATATATATATATATATATATATATATATATATATATATATATATATATATATATATATATATACCATCGCTATGTTAGGAGGATTTGGAATAATGTTGATAGGATTGATTCCAAAGGTGAGGCAAACAGGCAGTTTTGTATACCAGAATGCAACGGGGCAGCACTGACATACCTTGGCGTATTCCATCAAATCGTTACGGCCCTTGAACCTGTTGTAAAATTCCGGCATCCTCCAGGGAGAAATGATCTGCAAGTTGGAAAGCATATCACGTTTATTGGAAAATAATGTGTTACATAGTACCAGAGATTTATTATACATTAAAGGGCCAATTTTGTATCCTTATAAAGCGGCTCTCTCAGAATAGTTAGGTAGAGAAAAAAACATTTATTCAACTTTTGCTGTGTATTTAAACAGTAAATTATTATTATTTTTTTTATCAAAACAGTATGCGCTCCTTATTTCTTCACCTCTTGAACAATGTATTGTCTCTGGAGTGGGAGCCGCCCAGAGGGGAATGATCTTCAACAGACATACCATACTTACAGTATGATAGTGGGAGCTGACTATAAAGCGTATTTGTGTACATTGCTAGCAGCTCGTGTTACACTACTGCCTGCTACTAATGTGTGTTTTACATAGTGGTCTCAAGAGATTTCAATTTGGTGCTTCCCTCTGGGCGGCTCCCACCCCAGAGACAAAACATAATTCAGAAGGAGGTGAGATCTGGAGCTTATACACAGCCTTATTAAACTGTGATTCGGACAGTTAAATAGGGCTCTATATGAATTTTTTACAGAAGTTTTTAGTTAGTGAACTTCCATCCAAAAGCAAGGTCTTCACTAAAAACTTCTGTAAAATAAATGCTCTGTGCTTATATAGAGCCCTATTCAATTGGCCAAATCGCAATTTAATAAGGCTGATAGTCTGGGGCTTGATTTAGAAAGCAATTTATTGTTTAAAGGCACACTAAAAGTTTAACAAACATTTTTTTTAAGTTGTTAATTACGTTTATACGTTAATACATTTTTCTAAATATGTAAAATGTAATTCACTTCTTAAGTAATATAATAAATATAATAAATACAATATGTAATATAATATAATAATAAAGTAATAATATCAGTTCAGAGAGCGATTGTTGTCCTCTTTCCACTATGGTGAGCCGGACTGTATCTCAAAATTGTATACAGGGGCGGTTTGTCTAATTCAGTACATATACAGCCCTATTAAATTAGCTCAACGTGTAAAACAGTAGCCCGTAACGTAGCCCGCAAGACTTACGGCTAATAAATTAGCCCCGTAAAGCAACCCGTCAACGACTTTCGGGTTAAGGGCAAGAAAAGTCTACGGGACAAGGAAATTTGTACTGCACGGCCACAAATCCTTTGATCTGTCAAGCCCGTAACTGGTACGTTTGCAATCATGCTATTAAATTGCAACAAATTCCCTGGCATTTAAGCCCGTAAGCCGCAAATGGAGCCAAGAAGCCCACGGGGGTACCAGAGAGTACCCGCAAGGGGGTAAAGTCCAATCAGTAGCACTCTAACTATTCTTTAGAGTGCCCTTTATAAGTTCACCTAAGTAGTCCTTTAAGGGGCACTGTGTGAAGAGGTGAGCCTTTGCATTCACATTGCTGCTCAGTGATACGGTATTTGCATTCAAAATCCCAAGATCATTTACAAAAATATATTAGTTTATTTTGTACCAAAATATGATGATGGGTCAAAATCCTGACCGGTCGGCTCCTGTACAAATTTACAGCTAGAGACACCAACAGCCTCATTAAATTCGGGGACCGTAAGTCCAACGTGAAGTTCGCAATTTGGCCTAATTGCGTTGCTATTAAATTAGAATGGGCTACCAGCTACGGGCTTGAGACGCAAATCGTAGCTCGTTCGAGGAAACTTTGTATTTGTGGCCTTGAGGACGATTAATCAGTGTAGACTGTAGTTACAGGTTTAGATGGAGCCAATGGAAAAATAGATTGTTAGTGTTACGTCACAAGTTGCCCATCGGACCCACATTCCACAATAATGCAATATTAATAAAGCGGTAAATATGATATTCTATTACATGCGAGTTACAGTATATGTATTAACACATTGATTGCCGGGTTCGATATTACACGGAAATTAAACATGAAATAAAGTATTTTTTGGGGCCGATTTGCGGGCTTGAGAATGTCGTGCTATTAATTCTAACACCTAACATCACTTTCCCTTTTAATAAAAGTACAGTAGTTTGTTTTTATTTGCATTTACGGGGCTCCAGCACTCATATGGCTTTGGGCTCCATTTGCGTGTTACGGGCTAGCTCGCGGGTGACTTCGTTGCAATTTAATAGCATGATTGGAATTGGAGTTGCCAGGCTGGGAAAGTCAACGTTCACGCCCCGTGGGCATTTTTCTGCCGTCCTGCGACTTACCCCACAAGGCGTCTGCAGGGGACGTTTACTGGGCTAATTTAATAGCCGTAAGTCCTACTTTCTACGTTGCCCGAATTTAATTCAAGACAGATGGATAATGTCACAAGGGCAAAATATGAAGCAAAAGCTGCTACTGAGTGTCGAATTTTGTCAACGGAGATTCTCCTTGATGTGAGATGTGGTGCACATGCTCATTGCTCCATTAGTAATGAGATGTTTGTGTATAAATACATTTAGTATATTACCTTGAGCTCTGGGTACAGGGAGAAGCAGCTCAGCTCGAAGCGAACCTGGTCATTCCCCTGTAAGTGCAAGAAAGAGAGGGGTCAGAAGAGACAGATGGGCAGTCACTTATATGTTCTTCTGATTGCAAACTCGGCTCTGAAACCAACACAAAACATATCAATATCTCACTGCATTATTATCAATTCATTGTAAAGCAACAGCATTTTATGCAGCACTGCGGTGGCCCTTTAAATGTTTAATTTGCATTTAGCATGAAGAAAGCCAGTTATCCCAAATATATAAAGTTTTGAAGTATTATTATATTTTTTATTTGTATTATTATATTGTATATTTCCGTCTCTTTATCTATAGGTGGCTGCCATGTTGGCCTCTTTCCCTCCTCCTAACAATCAGACATCTGTGATTCTCCATACTGCATCTCCTAATGTAAACACAGCACCACATGGACCAAAAGGAAGCTGCTTTATATGATGCAACATGGAGATCACGGGCATTATCATATCCACAATATGTGTAATATAAAATGACTTGTGGTGTGTAATAAGGATTATCTTGATGGCTGTTTTGTCCACAAATATCTGGGTTCCAAGCAGCGACCATCTTGTGCAAGGTCCGTTCTTGAGGTTCTCAGCCCACTTTTATTTCTGAAAGTTTAGTGACAGATATTGCAAAGTTTTATAGCTTCAATGGCAAGGGCTTGGCGAACAATGTAACCCAATAACACAAACCAATACAAGATGGCGGATGTGATGTGTTAACACATTGCCTATATTCTCCAAAATAGGTTAGATTCTACAGGATTTATTAGTCGTGATCCTTTCCCTTTTAAAAGACCGATCCGACCAATATAGATAGTAAATAACTAGTTCAGCCACATGACTATAATTTAGGTGCAATTTAACTGCAATCACATAATATCCACTTCTGGTGGTAAATATAAACTACAATTCAATTAAGATTCTACTTAATTAAAACACTTAGATCTCCTATAATTAGAGATGTCTAATTAGCTTTACAGATTTAGGATGGTGTTAAAAAAAGATAAACACTGTTAGCTAAGCATTAGTCATACAGCTTTAAACAAAAAAAAATGGATTGCAGGATGTTGGTCTATGTCTCCCTCTATTGGTCAGGCAATGATACTACAATAAATGCAGGATGTTGGTCTATGTCTCCCTCTAGTGGTCAGGCAATGATACTATAATATATTATGACCTATCTTAAAGGGATTTTTTTTGCATGAAAAAATCCCAAAAGAATAATTTAAACACTTACATTGAAGTCAGCAAACTCTTGTAATTTCTGATAGTTGAACATCAGGGTTTACACCCTCCAAACCCAGACTAAATTAGCATCAAATTCAAAATGATTAGTTTTGGCCAATCAGGTTAGCTGAAACTTTTGAATTAACTCTGGTTTCCTCGTTGTGCTGAAAAGCAGCCTGGGATATGTAGTGTATCACTGATATGTGCTATGTATTGCTGCTGACAGGAAGCTGCAAGGAGATTGGCTGAGCATGCAACAGCAGGAAATAGCGGGTTAATATTGCTCCCCTGATGCTGCATGCTGATTGGTGGGGATCCGAGACTGTGTAGACACCCCTGGAGGTGCCAACATAATCATTACAGGGATTTTTAGATATTAATAAAATGTGCTGCATACATATAGCCTGCTTTTTGCCTAAGGAGTGCAGAAATGTATTAATCCATAAAACTTTAATAGTAAGCAATATAAAAAAGTAAATAGATAAACAAATAGATACAGAAATGTGGGAGCAGGAGCCAGTTGCACTCTTTGAGCCAACCAAGCTAGGCTTAGTGGCCAATGGTGGCCGAAGACTGTCCCCTCAACTTGAAAATCTTCAGCTAACTATAAAGTATTTATGTCCCATATCTTATCAAATGGGTTTGAGATAACAATACGAGTGTCAGGAGGATACCGCATGAACATCAGGGTGATTTCCCACCTTACACAATGCTTCACATGTGTAGGATGGACATAATAAATTACAATAATACCATCTGAACCTCGGGAAAGCATGTATCGTCTCTCCATGGGTTCCATATGGCTGATGCCATATTCATGGATTCTCTAATAATCCCTATCTTTGCTTAACTCCAAACTAAGAACCATTTGTGTTGTTTGAACACACTTGAGACGGACTGGGAAATCTAGGCCAACCTGTCTTGTTCATATAAATCCAAGGATTCTTACACATCAAGAAAAGAAGAATGGATGTTAATTACTAGAAAGTGACTGAAATTGATCCATCCATCTCCAGGAGGCCTCTTACATGTTATCAACCCAATATAATAATATATTTTGAGCAGTAGTTCACTGACGCTAGAAGGTATTCCAGGCATGGCTTTCACTCCAGTGGTTCTGCTGATCCCTGGTAACCACTCATTGCTTCCTCTGCCCCCTTTTTCTGTCTCCCACTTGGATGTATTTCTTTTTGTACATTTTTTTAATAATTTTCAAAAATTTGTTGTAAACATAGGACTTTATGTATCCCTTTAAAAAAACTGCCATTTTTTTATCTACAAGATTTTTAAAGACATATACTTGATAATGGCCATTCTACATCTGTTTTCCATAACTGATAAGTGTCCTCATTCCTGGGGGTATCTCAGGGCAGTAATTAGCTATGAATCTGAGAATTCAGTGCACTTAGAAGCTGTGCTGTGCGCTCTGCCCTAAGGCCAATTGCTAAAATCAATATGAGCATGTGCTGGGCGAGGTATGATAATCTTTATTAGTAATAAACTGCAAACAGAAGCAAAGGAGAAAATTAATGGACCTGATTCATGGCCATAAAATACTAAATTCACTCTAAATTTCTGTTTTTGAAACTATTTAATAAAGGGATATTGAAGGTTTTTGGATTTTACTATCTATCTATCTATCTATCTATCTATCTATCTATCTATCCCTCTATCTATCTATCTATCTATCTGTCTATCTATCTATCTGCATATCTATCCCTCTATCTATCTATCTATCTATCTGCATATCTATCTATCTATCTATCCCTCTATCTATCTATCTATCTATCTATCTATCTATCTATCTATCTATCTATCTATCTATCCCTCTATCTATCTATCTATCTATCTATCTATCTATCTATCTATCTATCTATCTATCTATCTATCTATCTATCTATCTGCATATCTATCTGCATATCTATCTATCTATCTATCTATCTACATATCTATCTATCTATCTATCTGCATATCTATCTATATGCATATCTATCTATCTATCTATCTATCTATCTATCTGTCTGTCTGTCTATCTATCTATCTATCTATCTATCTATCTATCTATCTACCTATCTATGCATCTACCGATCTGTCCTTCTACTTGTATGGGTGTTTTATTAAGAAACAATTAAAATATCTGGTTTTACTGCCTAAAATCATGCAAATTGTCGCAGCAAAATGTAGTGTCCTAGCCCATCAGGTGTCAGCAACACGTTGCAGTAGGCTTTCCCTGATAGGCTATGACACTAAACTGCACATCCAGCCATATAGACTTTGCGTCTGCATACACTGCAGTGGGCAGACCCATACAGTAACTATTTGCATTATTTTAGTCAGCAAAAGCAAAGCTTTTAATTGCTTCTTTAATTCCTTCCCTATCCTGTTTAAATTACATTCATTTACTAAGATATTTGTTTTAAATTTAGTTTTCAATGATACAAGTTTTGGAACATTTCTGTTGTCCTTTCAGTTTTAGTATAAGAACAAATTGCCTATCCCTATATGGTTTAACCTATTTATTGGCATACAAATCATGTAAAAGTGCTAAAAATTTGATTCAGTGGCATTGTAATGTCTAATCAAATGAGTTAAACCAAATATGCTCAAATAAAACATTTTGCATACTGACACCATTCAGAAATTACATGTTCTGTTTTTTATATCTAAAGATGTCTTTATTTATATATATTTTTTTGTAAATAAGCAACAAAATACCCAGAGAACCATAAACCATTGAATCACCAGTGCTGTAAAAAGATTAGTCTTTGGCACCATCTTGTGGACACACTTGGGATAACAGCGAGAGAAACTGCTTTTTAAAAAGATTGCTGTCAAATTTTAGAGAATTCCTGCAAACAAACAAACAGCTACGCAATATGGTTTCTGTAAAAAAAAAAAATCTGTTTTGATACTTAGATTTACTTCCTCCTCATCAGTATATCCGCTTCTATCAATATATCAAGTTTTATTATTTTTCGGACATAGTCATCAATTTTTTTGTATTACTTCTCAATAATAAAGGCCACATTGGATTAGTTGGAGTGATTTACTATTAAATCCCAAATGGATGTCACCAGATATGCACTCTTAGAAACGTTTAATATCCAGGAGATAGTAGAAAGACCTGTGATCAGAGGTGTAAGACAAAAAGTTCTTTGCAAAGTTGATTATCTTGATTAGACTACACAATATTGTAGAGTGTTGCATTATTTGAAGTCGGAGGGTAGAATATTTAGAGCTACACTGGTTATTTAATACTTTACAGACGGAGTTTCAGATAAGTGGCACAGCTTTACACCAGAAATAATAGGTTAAAAAACAGTTACGAGCGAAAACATGGCAGGGATTTGCATGAGGTTTTTCTGAAGACACCTTGGGCCTCATTCAATTGCCAATTGAATGAGGATCTATATAAGCAGTGAGTATATATTTTTTACTGATGTTTTTAGCTTGTGAAGACCTTACTTTTGGATAGAAGTTCAGTAACTACAACGTTCTGTAAAATAAATATGCTATGTGCTTATATAAATCTCTATTCAATTGGCCGAATTGCAATTGAATGAGACCCCTTGAATTTATCAATGTTGCACCACATCATCAGCCAAAAGACTGAACCCCAAGTAAACATAAAAAAAAGATTAATATTTCATCGTTTTTTTCAACGTTTTATTTAACCAGGTTAAATGGAGTCTTTTTACGCAGTTTTTTTAAATAATCTTTTAACTAGGTTACTTGTTTTGATTTAAGTTTCTCAATGTATTTGTCACATAACATTTACACTTTACTTACTTCTAAGAAGACCCCAGAATAATACATTCTTATTTGCTGGACCCTCCTACTTTTTATATGATCTTAGACATCAGAGCAGCCATGTTGCACAGCTGTGACCAAAGACCAGGGGAGGTTCTTCACAGTACTAATACCATCATGCTTACAACTAAACAGACACTGGCATGATGTGTGCCTTAGTGTGAAGCCTCTGCCTTGTGAATGTGGCCTTAGGCCACAGCTGTGAAACATGGCAGCGAGAAAACAGGAAGATGGAGAAGCTTCCAGAAGCTGAGAAACTTACTAAGAAGTATGTGAAATTTACATTTTATTTGACAACTACAGTAGAATGAAATGAAGTAATATTGTTTATCCAACTTTTTCCAAATGCTTACACACCCACCCGTGCAACCCCCTAGTTACAGAGAACAGCTAATAAATTAAAGCATATGTTTTTTTTTTTCTCTCTATTATTTTAAGATTTTGAATTCTGTGGGAGGATATAAGTTAGTTTCCTGTGCAGAACAGTATATCATTTTTGGATAGGTCCTAAAGAATTATCTGAGTACATGACACTTCCCTTTTCCTTTTTAAATAAGAAAACACAACTTCTAGATTCCTTGTGAACTAAAGACCCGACCCCTGAATCACCCACTGCAGAATAACAACGTTTTACACACAGGCATATTAGTGCTAGCGCTGGGAGAGTATAGAAAGAAAGAAAATCATTTTACAAGCAAGAGTTAACTATGAAAATTGCATTTTTAAATAAGTATATAGCTCCTGGTATTCCTTGGTGGTCTCCCATTCAAGTGCTGACCAGGCCCAACCCAGCATGGCTTCAGGGTGGTGTGACCTCTTGGTTTCCTCACTGGAATCAAACCCAGGTTGCACTGGTGAAAGCACCGAATCCTAACCACTGGACCACCAGCCAACCCGTTGGAGCATTACAGAGGTCCTTTATTATTTTAGTTAATAACTTTGCTTTCTATGTTATTCTGCAGAACTTATATATCAAATTACTTAAAGTCTTAGATCTTCTACTATATATATATATATTTAGGCTCCATAGAATAACACAGAACTTGGAGTTAATAACTATACCTCACCCTGTATCAGGAAATAGGTTGGATTTATTAACAAATATTGTGCTATTGTGTTATAACTTCTAAGCTCCTGTTTCACCTTTCCTTCTATTATATCTTTACTCCTCATTGTGTTGATTTGTTATCTTAATTCATTCTACCAGGCTTATACAGGATATCTATTTATGGGGTTTATATGTCGTGCCATTAAAATAGAAACTTCCAATAATATGGTAATAGTAACAAATGGATATATAATAATCTCAGTATTACCTTGCCAGTGGCACCATGGCTCACATATTTTGCCCCCTCTTTCTTAGCAATCTCCACTTGCTTCCGGGCAATGCAGGGACGCGCCAGGGAAGTGCCAAGCAGGTAGCGGTCCTCATAAATGGCGTTTGCCTGCACTGCCGGCCAGATGAACTCTTCCAGAAACTCCTTACGTACATCTTCTATGTAGACCTATAGACAGATGAGGATTAGAACATGTATGATAAGGAGACAATATACTAATATACTCCAGGAAGGCAAATTCTGAGAGGCACAGTATATATATATACATACTAGTCTCTTGCCCGTCAAAGATGACGGTATAATATTATCTTAAAAATTGTGCGCCCTCTCTCTTTGTACTCTGTCTCTCTCTCTCTCTGTGTGCCCTCTCTCTCTGCACCCTCTTCCTCTCTCTGTACTCACTCTCTATCCCTCGCTCCTTCTATCTCTCGCCTTCCTTCTCTCTCTCTCTCTCCTTCATTCGCTCTCTCTCTCCCTCCTTCTATCTCTCTCACCCTCCCTTCCTCTCTCTCCCTCCCTTCTCTCTCTCTCTCAGTCCCTCTCTCTCCCTTCTCTCTCTCCCTTCTCACTCTCTCTCCCTTCTCACTCTCTCTCCCTTCTCGTGCTCTCTCCCTCCCTTCTCACTCTCTCTCCCTTCTCGTGCTCTCTCCCTCCCTTCTCACTCTCTCTCCCTCCCTTCTCACTCTCTCTCCCTCCCTTCTCACTCTCTCTCCCTCCCTTCTCACTCTCTCTCTCCCTTCTCACTCTCTCTCCCTCCCTTCTCGCTTTCTTTCTCTTCCTCCTTCTCGCTCTCTCTCCTTCTCTCTCTCTCCCCCTCCTTCTCTCTCCCTTTCCTTCTTTCTCTCTCTCCCTCTCCTTTCACCACGCAATGGAAAGGGTAGTAAGGGATGTACAGAATGAATGAGCAGTGCCTAATTTATTAGAACCATAGAAACAGAAGGTGGACCATTTATACTGTCTAATTATATCTAATAAAACCTTTGTTTAATTAACCTTCAGCTTGGCTTTTTGCTTATCCTAGGCATTCATGAATCCCTTTACTGTGTTGGTCCCTACCATATCCAATGGAACTTTCCCACATTACTTCTAAATCTTTAAGCTTCTTGATCTTGCATTCCTATTTTTCTGGAAGATACTTCTCTCCTGAACTGTATAACATTGATATATTTGCAGGTTTCTATCATATTTCCCTTTACCTTCTCTCCTCTAAGCTACATATATCAAGGTCATGACGTTTTTCCTAGTAAGTGTTTCCTAATAAGTCACTGTTCTTTAAATCCTATCTAATTTATTAATATCTTTTTGAAGATATGATCTCCAGAACTGGATGCAATATTCTAGGTTAGGTCTGACTTGTTATCTATAGAGTACTTTTCTTTACTGTTGTTAATTCCTCTTCCAATACAGCCAAGCGTCTTACTACCATTTCCTGAAACTTTCTTGCATTGTTTGCCTATGTATAAATCACTCAGTATAATAACTCCCAAATCCCT
Source organism: Discoglossus pictus (assembly GCA_027410445.1). Taxonomy (NCBI): domain Eukaryota; kingdom Metazoa; phylum Chordata; class Amphibia; order Anura; family Alytidae; genus Discoglossus; species Discoglossus pictus. The sequence goes on from CM050168.1 coordinate 37,680,062, forward strand.
TTATTCTTCTGCTGCCATCATCATATTTCATTATTACCTTTTTAGCTCCAAGAGCCAAGGCCTTCTTCCGAGCCTCTTCGAAATCTTCTTGCTGACCAATGTTTGCCTATATGTAGGACAGAAAATTATAGTCAGATACAGACAGGACACATTGACTGCGGCAAATATATCACAACATGGTTCTGTAGGGAATAATAAATCATTTTGTACCAATATCAAACTGTATTAGTATGAGCGAAATGTAAACAAGGTGACTCAAGAAATTCTAGGGGAGAATCACTAGGTGGAGTCGCTGACGTCAGACGCCAGAGACCCACAGCAGCACGCTCGGCTGGTTGGAGAGGACTGGATCACTATCTAATAAGAACAGGATGATACATAGCTAGGGTCATATGATGTATGTATCCAAGAATGATACGATGGGCGGTAAGGAAATTTTACCATCAAAAGTGGGCGGAAGTATTAAAAGGTTGATGACCCCTGGTATAGTGTAATATGTTAAATAAAAGCCATAAACAAAGGTCTGTGGATGCAAGTAAATACACCACAAAGTAGCTGAACAATATGATCGCGTAAAAGGACCACCTCATTTAGCCTAAACTAGAGGGAGTTTCCATGTTGATGGTTATATATATTGCTATTTACATTTTCATACAGGAAAAGTACATAACATTTTGTATTTTTATTTGTGAATTAATCTTTTTGACCCCCCTGTAGTTCTATTACTTATATTTGTGTTGAAGACCTATCAGAATTAATTCATGCCTAGGGGTTGCACATGCTCAGAGTGACTATATACATTTCAAATGAAATGCTGGACTGTATTCTTAGCCTTCATGCACTTGGTGAAACCTACAGGTAGTATTTTTGCAATGATTAGTCTCTAACACAAAGACTTAGATGAGTGAATCACAGACAGAAATGACAAACTCTAATGTAATTTTACTGCAACAAAATTATTTTATTTTATGTAATTATAGACACAGACACATATAAAACAGGGCATGGATATTATAACTGGGGTAACTATCTCCTAAGTATAGTATAAATTAACATATCTGGAAAGTTATTTATTCAAAGACCCATGTTGTAGTAATGAGACCGCCATGGCCCTATAATTCAGATAATATCATATTCTAGACATTTCAGGGCTGTCTCTAAGCTTTTCTAGCTTCTCTCTCTCTCTGTTGGAAAAAGCAGTGGGAAGGAGTCTATGAAATCTGGGAATCGGAAATTAGTCATCGCTCGTTAAGATAATCTCCCCGGGCAGGAATTGGCAGCCAGACACTTATTACATGTCAGGTTACAACGGCATTAATTGCTGCCCTCAGTTTGTATTATCCACCCTGATGGAAGAAGGAAATGACAGGAGGAGAATAGCCCGGCTTCCTCTAGCAAAAGATACTGAGAGAATTGTTTCCAGAGAACCGCAGAACTATCTACAACTCAGGAACCAGAGAAAGAAATGTAGCAACCAGTGCAGAAACCAGAGAAAGATCAACAGACGATGCAAGATCTAGAGAAAGATCTGTAACACCCAGTGCAGGAACCTGAGAAAGATCTATAGAGTGTGCAAGTTCTAGAAGAGGATCTGTAGCATCCAGATAAGGACCTAGAGAGAGAGTTATCAATAGCATCCTGTACAAGACCCAGAAAACATATCAGTTGTACCCAAACAGGATCAAGATCATGGCAGGCTTTGAAGAACCCAGAAAAAAAGAATACATAGCATCCATAATCTATATTACACCCAGTGCTGGATCCAGATTAAGTTCTACAGTATCCAGTTCAAGATCTAGGGAAAGATCTATAACACACACTGCTGGACCTAGAAAAAAGTTCTGTAGAACCCAGAACATGACCCAGAGCAAAAAAACAAAAAAACAATAGCATGCTTTGCAGATTCCAGAGAAACATATATAGCATCATGTGCAGGATCCAGAATAATACATATTGCACCCAGTGCTGGATCCTGAAAATCTACAGCACCCGAGGCAACATTTAGATATAGCTTCCAGTGCAAAACATAAGAAAAAGTTCCAGTGCAGGACCAGTTTCCTTGCAGGATCTTGAAAAAAATCTATTAGTAGGATCCAAAAAATATCATATAGCATAATATGCCTTTGATCTGCAGTCGGTTTTCTAGCTTCTATGCAGTTGCAATGGTAATGAATGGAGGGCCTGATACAAAATAATTTGGCTCCCCCCTTCATAGGGAAAAAAGCCAAAAATATATGTAGTTAGTCAGATCAGCCATAGGGTGACCAGATCACCTTTCTATAAAAAGAGGAGTGCAGATAGCAGAGGGTCCCTACCATGCGGGGGGCCCTCGAACTTTGCACCAGCGGTGCCACTGATTCTATGACCAAAACACTGAATTTGGGTGCACTGGAAAGAAATATCGTAAGGGAGTGAATATCTATGGTCTGTTCTAGACCATGGTACATATAACTACTCTGACTGTATAGTGATCAAGCAGAAATGCAAAATATGTATTTTTAAAGATGCTAGGGAAACAAGTAAAGTGGCACTATATATCTTCATGAATAAGATACACTTTAATCAGCCTAGGAGAAACAATATAAAAAGGATAATTGATACTTTCCTTGTCCCCAGCAACAACATCTGGTTTTAATCGGCGATAATCTTTACTTCATAGATTAATAAAGGTTATATTTTAGTATTATTCCCTCAGTTCATGAAAGCTCCAATTAATGGATTGTTCTTTCTCTCCCTAATTTGTAATATACAACTACTCACCAAATAAGCAACCACGTCATATCCCTGCTCCTTCAGCCACACCAGAATGCAGGAGGTGTCCAGACCCCCGCTGTATGCCAAGATGACTGTGCCTTTCTTCTGAGACATGTTGTCTGTGGGGACAAAAAAATGGCAGGATAAGACTCAAGTATCAAATAAGAGCGCAACAAAGCTTTATTCAAGATGTTAGGAGAAACAACAGGATTGCTACTCACTGGGACACTACCACAATCCTAGGGACACAGAAATAAAGACTTAGTGAAATCTTAGGATAGCCTTATGTTTATCCCAGACGTGCTTACATTATTTAACTGTGTTTGACCTGCGTGAGATAAGATCATTAGGAGAGATCTGTCATCTTACCACACTTGTATTTCATGTTCAACAATATAACAAATTGTAATTATATGTATTTATATGTGTTCTCCTGAATGTACTAAATTTTGGCTGTCACTCAGCACATGGATTTTTTGCTTCCTGTTGCAGCCAACTCCTGTTACAACAATAGAGGCTGAATGTTCATTGTGCTACTTATCCATAGTTGAGCTGAGAGACAGCCACAATTTAGTAAATTCAAAGATGTTTTTTCTGTTACAAGAGGACATTGTTTTAAATAATTTCCTACTGCAAATAATCACATTTTTATTGGTAAACTAATTCAGAAGTTTAAGTGCTTTTGGGGGCTTGCCTCTGCCAGCCAATGTGATCTATAGACATACCTTGCATTTCCTCTTAGTTTAAAGAAATGTAAACAGGTTTTAATTATTATTTTATCATGCAAAAAACTTTTTTTGTAATGTTTCAAACATGCTCTTTTAAATGGCTGAAAAAATAGACAGTTGTGTTCCATGACCCTTTAAGTCCTGGTAGATGTAACTGACCATTATGAAGACATACACTTCCTCTTTATTCAAAGCTTCCTTCCACCTCGGGAAGTTGATCTGCTGAAACCAAAATGGTAGATTCCAAAGCAGCAGAAAGGGTATTAAATTGCATTTCTTTACATTCTAAAAACATATTTTAAAGTGTAGTTCTTCACAATAGCACATTACAGAAGTTAAAGTTCAGGATATAAGTCAATTCTGGGGAAAAAAAGGGATGCAAGAACAAGAGTTCCTGATTTGATATTGGACAGTCTTCAGGTGGAAGTGGTAGGGACAAAAACACAGTTTCAAAATTCAAGCATGCCCTAAGACTGTTCTGAGGAATAATCAAGCCAAGCTTTTTAGGTAATTGCATATTAAATGGGCCTTTCCTTCCTATATGTCTCAAGATTTATGTTTTTCTGTTACATTATGAACATACAATTAGCCCAGAGAGTAAATATCACTGTGGGCAAACTCTTCTTCTATAAACTAAGCACGTTACTTCCTCCTAAGTAGGGACTTTCTGACAAGAGGAAGTAAAAAAAGGATTTTCCTTGGTGAAGAAAAGATTCATTCAATTTCTTGGTGAGGTTTCCAGCCGAGCAGCTTTGGGTGTGACCCAGCATTGTCTGAGAGAGCGAAGTCGGCTCTGTACATTTACATTAGTAAGCCAATGTAGTCCTATATTTAAAATGTAATCTTTTAACATATTACGCTTAAATATAGGACAAATGCTTTTAGAATGTAAAAATAATAACATTTTCTAATGTATTACCTTTTATATGTATTTATGTTGCTACCATTTTGGTTTATGCTGACCTACTTGGGGGAGACTTTGAATGCAGAGGAAACTAGTCTACACACAATGGGAATGCAACAGTTAAAACTAGCAGGACTTTTACTAGGACTAATCAAAATCGTATTTGTTTTTCAAGAATACATTCTCTGGAGATTGTGGCAGACAGTATCAGCTGACAAAAGAAAATGGATCACTGCAGTAAAAAATACATTGATAAGAAAGATAAAAATGCATATTTGTTTTTACTGTCTAGAGCAGTGGTCAACCTGGTCCTTACCACCCAGTAGTGGGTGAATCAAGTTGTTATGGTGGGCGGCGGGTTGATCGATAGGTAGCGTCACTGATGAGTGACATCACACGCCAGAGACCCACAGCACCACACTTGGCTGGTTGGAGAGCTGGTGAGAGAGCCTAGGGACCGCAGTCAGGACCAGATCACTATCTAGTAAGTACAGGGCGATACATAGCTAGGGTCATATGAGAAATGTAATCAGAAATTAGATAGGGTCACTTTAGTTACTGCGGCACCGGTGGGCGATACCGAAATTTACCATCAAAACTGGGTGGTGGGTAGTAAAAGGTTGGCGACAAAAGTTAGACCATCAGAGAACTGACAACCACGTGATTTATTTTTACATTTAGAAATATTTCAATATTTTAGATGATATCTATCTATCTATCTATCTATCTACATATATATATATATATATATATATATATATACACACACATTAAATATATATATATATATATATATATATATATATATATATATGTAGAAGGTTAACACATGCCTTCTGGAGGTCCTTGAGAAAAGAATAGGGTATCACTGATCTATAAGCATTTAGAAGAAGCTTGTAATATATGGTCCCTTCAGTACCTGAAAGCTTCCAGTGTTTTATCTCCATAACTCAACTTCTCAGTTGGTTCAGCAGACCTACACATAAATACTGAGATAATTACACATCTTAAGTGATGTAAAAGCTAATGCTGCAGCCTTCAAATCAATTATAAAATATTGGATAACATCAAATTAAACTTTTGACTTGATTTTGACTGTTGTACCTGAGGGTGCAGAGCGGTTTCCAAGAGTTCAGGTTGTTTTCTAAAAGAAAATAATCAGTTTTATTTCTTCCAAACTGGATAACTAAGGCCATGGTCCTGTAACCCCTGTGTTTGTCTATTTAGGGCACATCTAGGACAGGTCTGGTGGGTAATTTGCTGGATGCATCAATGTGTAAAGTAAAGTTCAAAGTGAGTGAGTGTCACCTCCTATTATATGGGTGGCTGCACCGGATTATAGGAATCCACACTTTGTCCTGACATGGCTGGGGTAATGAGTCAAAAAGGAAAAAAAAACAGCCCCAAGGCATAAGGAAGCGCAATAAAGCAGATGAATAGGGAGGGGTACCTGTCAGGAGGTATCCTCGTCCAAAGAGTATTTACTAAGAGGACTCATTGGCTCCACTTTCAGCAGAACTAACACAATGCTCATTAGTTTCCAAGGACACACCCATTTCAGAAAGCAGCTGTAAGAAGCTTCTCAGTAAAAGAAAAGCAATTCTACAATATAGAATAATTGCACATAACAGCTACACAATTTAAATGTATATTTACATTTTACTTTCTAAAAAACACTTTGCGAACTATCAAGCCTAGTTATTCAAAATGCTATATAGAAAAAATGATACCATAGTGGTCCATTTACAGTTCTTCCCAGGTTAATTATATTAATATATAATATAATTATGTTAATTATAAGTATATAGAACCTGTTAATTAGTTATGTCTATGATTTTACAGATTTGCAGGATCTATACACACACAACATATAAATCAACTTTATTGTTTTATTATGTGATCCATAGTTTAAAAAACATATAATGACGCAAAAAAAAAGGCAACAGCAATTGGTTTCTCACTTACTTGCCGTGGCTTATTAAATGGGGCAAAGTGATAGAATTGTTTAGCAAGTGAAAAATCTCTTGTTCTACTGCCATATCCATAAATGCAAAATTATAAAAGCAATTTGTAAAGCACCTGCAAAGTTTCCACCAAATGATTTCTATTGCATATAACTAATATAATTGATAGAAATGAGAAAAAAAGGCTGAATGGACATTTTTCCAGCTGTCTGTGTTAAAATCTCTTAGCAAAGATGCTATTACTAGGGCTAAGTAACAAGCACCACTTTGAGTTCATCATAGTAATATGCTGCAACCAACAATAAAAACGCTGGTTAAAAGGTAGGAAGCAGCAATTTAATAATTAGGGCAAAATAGAGATTTTAAATGTACGTTTTCTAACTAAAGAAAATCACTTTTCCTTATAAGGACTACTGAAGTGGCATAATATGCTGTTACAAAGAACTTAACTGGATAATGTGACAGACATGTAAAAATGTATAAATACAGTCTTTAATGTATAAATATTGCATTCAATTTTGGTTGAATGATACAAAACATTTTGCCTTCATTCCTAGCGGTGTTAGACACCTGAAAGGAAACTTGAATTTATATAAGATTTGGTTTTGTTCAATCAGATCCTTTCCTTTTATTTCTAAATTAAAAAAAAACTTCTAACTTTGCATACCTTCCTACCTAAGTAAACCTCACTTCATTCCTGACCCTAGTCTATTCTTGCCCAGGCTTCTGCCTCTTCCATTCCCTTTAGATTGTAAGTAGTGAGCTTCCAATCTTGTAGGGTGCCTTGGGAAAAAAACACTTTCTACAAAGATTCTAAGCTCAAAACAGGACCCTCCATTTTCTGCAGTTTGTTAACATTGTGCTTTTTCTTGTTTTCATACCCTGTATAGCGCTATGGAATATGTTGGCGCATTACAAATAAAAGTTAATAATAATAATAATAATAATGTTGAAAGATTAACACTGTATACTGGCACTTGATAAAATAAGTAAATGTAAGAGCAAGCCCAAGTAAGGTAACCCAGTAATCATTCACCCCAAGCTACGGGTAAAGTGGCAATCCAAAAGGAAAAGATCAGTGGAACGTTTTGGGCAAGTGTATCTATATGCCATTATTTATAGGGTCAGGGTTAACTCTCCATCCATGCACAGGGTCCTTTCTACACCCCACCAGCTGGAGCAGACAGCAGACCTTGGTAGACTTCCATCAGATCAGACAGCCACAAAAAGAGCATGGAAATACCAGCATCCAGGAAGAGAACATAATGCTACCACCTATGTCTTAACCAGAAGATATCTTTATTGAACAAGGTACAGCACAACAAACAAAAACACAAAGATAGCTAAACACATTAAACACAATTATCTGTTAATGTAACTGAGATCACTAGATCTTAAGGCCAAGATAACCTAATTACTCAGAGCTGTTGCAAAATATGTGGATATTTAGTAAGCTGGTAGTTTTCATCTCTCCACATGAGGCCTTTAATTATAAACTGTACCCTTTTGAAGCATTGTGTCAGCACCACAAAGGGCCTCTTATATCTACCTTTGTAAACAACAATTTGATTACACCTCCATAGATCAGTATAGCTTGAATTACCACAAAACTATTTATAAAACAATACATACAAATACCAGGCATGCTCAATATGAATAGAATCACAATGGCAAGGTGTTTCCCAGAAATACAATGCAGCCAGTATTACAGTGACACAAGCACCTCTATAGTACCCAGAGCTTAAGATGGTACCACCAGTACAGTGACGCAACCACTTCTAAAGCACCCAGAGCTAAACATGGCACCACCAGTAGAGTGACACAACCACCTCTATAGCACCCAGAGCTGAACATGGCACCACCAGTACAGTATCACAACCACCTCTATAGCACCCAGAGCTAAACATGGCACCACCAGTAGTGACACAACCACCTCTATAGCACTCAGAGCTGAACATGGTACCACCAGTAGAGTGACACAACCACCTCTATAGTACCCAGAGCTGAACATGGCACCATCAGTACAGTGACACAACTACCTCTATAGCACCCAGAGCTGATCATGGCACCACCAGTACAGTGACACAACTACCTGTATAGTACCCATAGCTGAACATGGTACCACCAGTACAGTGACACAACCAGCTCTATAGTACCCGGAGCTGAACATGGTACCACCAGTACAGTAACACAACCACCTCTATAGCACCCAGAGCTGAACATGGTATCACCAGTAGAGTGACACAACCACCTCTATAGTACCCAGAGCTGAACATGGCACCATCAGTACAGTGACACAACTACCTCTATAGCACCCAGAGCTGATCATGGCACCACCAGTACAGTGACACAACCAGCTCTATAGTACCCGGAGCTGAACATGGCACCACCAGTACAGCGACACAACCACCTCTATAGCACCCAAAGCTAAACATGGCTCCACCAGTACAGTAACACAACCACCTCTATAGCACCCAGAGCTGAACATGGTATCACCAGTAGAGTGACACAACCACCTCTATAGCACCCAGAGCTGAACATGGTATCACCAGTAGAGTGACACAACCACCTCTATAGCACCCAGAGCTGAACATGTCTCTCTTGTCCTTTGCTTTTAAATGTCTTGGAACAATTGGCGGTTTTAAGAACAAACTTCTTTGGTGGAAAAAGTGGTCTTAACTTCAATTTTTCGACTGTTTATCCTTTAAGTGTTTTTTTTTATGTTCATTAAAGGGCCAGTGGAGGTGATTTTCATGTCAAACCATTTTTTTAGTTCACCATGAATTAGTAATACAAATATATGTACAAACAGCAGCAAATCAAAGCTTTAGAAAAAAATAAAAATAAAACACAGATTACCAATCCCCACCTCTCATATTCTTAAAAGTGTTACTGAAAGCTACAAACTGCGATAACATTAATTAGTCTGTCTTGGTAAGAACTGAATAATGTTATTGCAATTGAAAATATACACTTCCTTTCAGTAGTGCTCAGGACAATGAGAGAGGTGCAGAGGGGTACAGTAACTGCTATTAATGAGGAAAACTGTGTTTTAAAATTATATTTCCTGGCTAAAGATTTGCTTTACCGCTGCTTCCACTTTTATGTTAATTAATGATGAATTAAAACAATAGGTTTAACATGACAAGTGCATACACAGATTCTTTGAACAATATTCCCTTTAAACTGGAATGAGCACATGACAGAAATCCTTAAAGGAATACTGCATGTAGAAGCAAGCACAGTAATTAGAGGATTTGTATTAACCTCTGAATGATTTCTAAGGATTTCGGTACAAGCTTAACCATCTTGTTATGGCTGCATTTCATTGTTCACACATGCCTATTGTTACCAGATCAGGCCCTGGCATAAGTTGGTAATTCTGCCCCGTCTTGCTACTTCTAAATGATGTGACATTATAAATCCCCTTCAAACCCCTCTGCTTATAATTCACTTTGCATACCCCACAAAATTAGTGTACTAGATGCATTAGTGTACTAAAGTAAAATACTTTCAAGATTCAGCAAATTCACCTCAAAGAAAGTCCAAATGTCTGTGCCAGTTCTCATTTACAGTGAGAATCCTATACCATCAGGTTATGGAAACAGATGTTTGTTTTTCCATGAAATCATGTGATTGGTTGAGGAAATAGAGGAAAAATATGATCTATAATACGTGTGGGGCAGCAGTATTGTGAGCTTACGACTTTTACTTTAGTACACTGTTCCTCTATTTCTAAAGGTGGAAGATTAATATACATTTATCATATAAATAACATTATATTTTTGTCTTCATAAAACAGTATTAGGGGCACATATACAGCCTTATTAAATTGTGATTCGGCCAATATTGTTTTAGTTAGTGAACTTGTATCCAAAAGCAAGGTCTTCACTAACTAAACACTGCTGTAAAAAAAATATGCTCTGTCCTTTTATAGAGCCCTATTCAATTGGCCAAAACGCAATTTAATAAGGCTGTTAATGTTCAAAGGAACATGGAAGAAAAGCATTTTCAAGCGCAGGTTTTAAACATTACAAAAGTTGTTTTTTTGCTTGAAATAATTATATTAAGTAAAACCTGTTTAAACTTCATTGTCATTAACAGGAAGTGCAAAGAGCATACTTTAGTCTGTAGATCTCATTGGTTGGTACACAGCTCCTGAATAAGTTTTTGTGCCGTGAGACCTTTATTTAAAAAAAGAAAACACACTGTGACACATTATCAAATACACTGTTTCTGAAAATAAATACTATTCTTTCCGTGTCCCCGTGCAGGGTGATGAGAGCTCTTGTGTGTATACAAGCTTTAGAGTCCTGTATTTGTTCCATGCAGGTTGTAAAACCATGATATCTCAAACAGACACAATGACTGAGAGACTACTGTGGCTTTAGGTAAGACCATGTATCATCTCCACTGTACTGAACTATACTAATACACGGCGAAGAAGCTAGAATTCAAGAAAAAATTATATATTTCTGGGACAGATAGGATGGATTTGCAGTTACCCAAGCAGGGGGGCACGAAGATGGAAGGAGAGAGGCGGGAGCCTTGCTGATCTGGAGGGGGATAAACGTCTCAAAGGACTGACAGAGACAGTGAGGGCCAGTAACAGGTGTTTAAAAATCAGGAGCTACAGAGTAGGGGTCATTGGCGAAGTGATAGGAACAGCAGCTATTAAGTCAGGGGCAAGTGACAAGGGCAGATAGGCAATGACTGGGTGAGACACGGGCATTGAGAGGAGGTGTAGAAAGAGACTCGGTAGTGGTGGTGGCGGGGGTGCCCACTTGGAAATGATAGGAAATAGGGAGATTTGGTGACAATAACAGGGAACATGGAGGTGAGTACCAGAAAAAGATTGGCACACATTTTGTAATTTAATAGTGGGCTGATAGGAAGGACCTACAGAAGCAGTGGACTGAGAACTTGGGGGGCAAAGTAAGGAAGGGTGACCAGACACCCCACTTCAGATGGATACCTTTGTCCTCTGTTAACATTTGTCCCTGGAAATGTCCTCAGACGTCATAATATTAAGGCATGTGCGTTGTTAGATAATAACTGTTTATGCTAAATGTATGTGAAAAAGTCATTTCGACCAGATGTGTCTACTCCTACATGTGTCTGTGCTCGCCCTGTCCTAAGTGTCTCCAATGTTACTGGACTATGCATTGTAGGATGCTTGGGAAACGTTCGTTTATGGGACACATTCACTAAAAAACTGTGCTAGATCATTTTCAGTCTGTAATATACTGTGGAGTATGGTATATATATATATATATATATATATATATATATATATATATATATATATATATATATATATATATTACAAGGATAACACTTGCTTTATATCTACCCTTTTTGCTTGCTAACATTCTCCCCAGGTTTCATGAAAAAGTCTTGTTAGTTTAGTGTAGTAATGTATAGTCAAAGCAGGGGAAATTGATGATAGAAATAAAGGACGGATATGAGTATATGACAAGAGAGAATGTATATGGCAGTACCTAGGGTGGGTGTTTCTACCTGGGGCGGCACACTTCAGGGGGCAATATGCTGTCTGAAGATGCTGGTGCACTTACATAGTAGTCTGTGTGTACAGTATGTGCACAAACGTCATATTTCTGTCTGTTAAATGTACTTGACATTTTCTGACAGTCTGTATATACATAAATACACAAATAATTTTGGAAACAGCGAGGAAAAAGGTAGTCGGAGTTATTGGGGTGTATCAAGGCCACAAATTGGAATCGGCATAGGGCGGCATAAAACCCAAATACACCCATACTTGGGGGATCAGTGTCAGGAAATGTATAGGCAGGGCACTGGGAGATGTAGTAATAAGAGATAGGGGAGTGATGGACAGGAGTTAGAGGAGAGAAAGTAGGTGACACCAACAAGGGACATGGGGACAGTAAGAAAATATCAGGGGAAATGAACCATAAAATAGTAATGTTGGGGGTCAGGGGATGTATAAGAGGAGTAGGGGATTGGTGATGCTGATAGGGTACTAAGATGCAAGGAGCGATAACTAGAGATGTGAGGGTCAATGTCTGGGCAAACATAGGCAGATCTGATATGGACTCATCGACTTGGGGGGCAGTGTCAGGGGTAATAAAGATAAAATATATAAAGTATGGGAGTGATTTGTAGGCAGAAACTGCAAGGGACAAAGGAAGCTAATATTTATAGACTTGGGAGTCAGTGTCAGATTTAGGTAATTTAAGGGAAATTAATAATAGTAATACATGGTGATATGGTCTACATGGTGATATGGTCTAGGAGACAGTAGGCTCTATATAGGATACAGTAGGCTATATATAGGAGACAGTGGGCTCTATATAGGAGACAGTGGGCTCTATATAGGAGACAGTAGGCTCTATATAGGAGACAGTGGGCTCTATATATGAGACAGTGGGCTCTATATAGGATACAGTAGGCTCTATATAGGAGACAGTGGGCTCTATATAGGAGACAGTGGGCTCTATATAGGAGACAGTAGGCTCTATATAGGAGACAGTAGGCTCTATATAGGAGACAGTGGGCTCTATATAGGAGACAGTAGGCTCTATATAGGAGACAGTAGGCTATATATAGGAGACAGTAAGCTCTATATAGGAGACAGTAAGCTCTATATAGGAGACAGTGGGCTCTATATATGAGACAGTAAGCTCTAAATAGGAGACAGTAGGCTCTATATAAGAGACAGTGAGCTCTATATAGGAGACAGTGGGCTCTATATATGAGACAGTAAGCTCTAAATAGGAGACAGTAGGCTCTATATAAGAGACAGTGGGCTCTATATAGGAGACAGTACGCTATATATAGGAGACAGTAGGCTCTATATAGGAGACAGTGGGCTCTATATAGGAGACAGTAGGCTCTATATAGGAGACAGTAAGCTCTATATAGGAGACAGTGGGCTATGTATAGGAGACAGTAAGCTCTATATAGGAGACAGTAGGCTATATATAGGAGACAGTAGGCTCTATATAGGAGACAGTGGGCTCTATATAGGAGACAGTAGGCTATATATAGGAGACAGTGGGCTCTATATAGGAGACAGTAGGCTCTATATAGGAGACAGTAGGCTCTATATAGGAGACAGTAGGCTATATATAGGAGACAGTGGGCTCTATATAGGAGACAGTAAGCTCTATATATGAGACAGTAGGATCTATATAGGAGACAGTAGGCTGTGATGTGAGTGCAGGGACATGCACATAAATGAGTCATTCACATGCATGATATGATAGCACAGACAGGAAGCACAGGTTGGTCCCTGGAGGTATCATACAGAACACAGCACCTTCCTATATAACCCCACTCTGTGTATAAGGTGCTGTCCTGAGTACACACAGGGTAGTGTATCACAAGGTAGGTTACTCACAGTGTAGTGTATCACAGTGCAGGTGCTCTCAGTCCTGGTGCCTCTGTGCTGCCTCCTGTCCTGTTCTGTGCCCCCAGCCTCTCTCTCCTCTCCTTACATAGCACACAGGGAGGGAGGAGCTGCCTGCCCTGGTCCTCCCTCACTCTGTACTTGTGTAATGTGTCTACACTGCCAGAGTAATCACCTCAGGATACAGAGCTTCTGCACTTCACAGCAATCTCTTCTAACCTATATGGCCATAAGAGCTTGCCATCTAAATGGTTACTAGGCAACAACTATCACTTGAAAGGTAGCCTGTGTGGGCTCCAAAACTAAAACACGGCGCAATAAATATAACAGGAGCACTGCCTAGGTGCCAGATAAACACCAAATTGGCATTTATATAAAGATGTTATTTTGTACATGGCACAAGTAATATGTCAATTATTATCACATATATTGTTGTCGTAATTGTGCGTTTGTTGGTAACGCAATGTTAAATATTGCGGGTCTTGCACAGCAGGCTGCAATTAGTGCCAAAGGAGCTCATTGTATGGCTCGCGATTTGCCCTATTACGCTCCAGGATGGAAAGAGATTGAAGATGCCCATAGCCGAAGCCAGTAACACTTAACCGAAGCCCGTAACTCGAAAGACCGCCAAAAAATGAAAAACTTAAATTAAAAACCTCACATACAACTAGGGGATAGCCAGGGAGCCTGTGAGTGAGTTTGCAAGATAATTTGAGCCCTAATTGCCATTTTTCGGAGATAGAAAATAGACTAAGTGAGAAAAAAATGGGCGCTGACAAAATGTACATTTTCTAAAACAGGATCAAAACGAGGCCGAAGCTAGTAACACTTACCCAAAGTCAGTAACACTCAACCAAAGCCAGTAACACTTAACCAAAGCCAGTAACACTTAGACAAAGCCAGTAACACTTAACCAAAGCCAGTAACACTTAACCAAAGCCAATAACATTTAACCCAAAGCCAGTAACACTTCGACAAAGCCAGTAACACTTAGACAAAGCCAGTAACACTTAACCAAAGCCAATAACATTTAACCCGAAGCCAGTAACACTTAACCAAAGCCAGTAACACTTAGCCAAAGCCAGTAACACTTAACCAAAGCCAGTAACACTTAGACAAAGCCAGTAACACTTAGACGAAGCCAGTAACACTTAACCAAAGCCAATAACATTTAACCTGAAGCCAGTAACACTTAACCAAAGCCAGTAACACTTAGCCGAAGCCAGTAACACTTAACCAAAGCCAGTAACACTTAACCGAATCCAGTAACACTTAGCCGAAGCCAGTAACACTTAGACAAAGCCAGTAACACTTAGACAAAGCCAGTAACACTTAACCAAAGCCAGTAACACTTAGACGAAGCCAGTAACACTTAACCAAAGTCAGTAACACTTAACCAAAGCCAGTAACACTTAGGCGAAGCCAGTAACACTTAGCCGAACAACGCCAGGCACGCGTGACTTCGCAATGAGCGCTGAAGGTGCTCAGCTCGGCGTGGCAGGTTGCACAACGTGTGCAATGAGCGCTCATCGCGAGGCCTGTAAACTACACGGGGGAGAGGCTCGGGATGAGCGCCGAATGTAATCATTGCAAAGCACCAAAGTAGATGGGGGCAGAGCCTCACATTGTGTGGCAAACAGCATAGCCAGCCTTACATTTTTTTTGCCTTAATTTTTGACAGGCAAGTCGCTAGTAATTATTATAATCCCTTATTTGTAACTTGCCAACAGAATGTATTACAATTTTAGTTGTAAGATAGTGATATATTTTGCAGATATTTTACGTTAAAATTACAAGATTTTGTGAGTGATTGACAACAGGCCTGAGAGGTGGAAATGAGAGGTGGAAAATGATATGGCATTGTCAACAGTGAGATATATTTTAGTCTATCTACCTTAAATTAAAAACCTTCACATCCAAGATTTGGGTAAAGAGTCTAATCATTGCTATATATAAAGAGTGAGGTAGCCCTGATTGGACAATCATTATAGTAAGAGTGACAAACTTTCAAGAGCAGTACTTATCTTTATCAAGTCAGAAGCAATACTGAATAAGGTAAGAAATAAATTCACGCACTGATGTTTATAAAATAAAAAGCACTTATAGTGGGAGTATAAGATGAGCTGAGAGACTGACAGAAATTTTAAAAAACTTCAAAGTAATATTACTGTAAAAATATAACATTTATTTGACAAGGCACTTTTTCATACCATATTTGAAGACTTTAGAAACAAATTCACCCAAATTAAGAGAGACCTACATGTCACATTATAATTTCTGCTATCACATGGCACTTCAGCGGTGTGTTCAGAGGGCACATTATGCAATACATGGAATGGTCATAGTGATTCGCCATGACGAAATTATGAGGTGTACGGGGTGGGAAGCACAAGGTTTGTACGTCTGATTTTGGCTGATAATCATTGAATGTGACCGTGGATCAAACAGGAGCATTTGGCCCTGCTGATTTTGTAATCCATTAACAAATTGGAAAATAAGCATGTGATTACAGAGAACCCAATGTACAGGAGAGCATAGCACGATACCTAACATTTAACACAGGTTTGTCATTGCAAGATGTTTAAAGCAACATTGCTCAATAGGAAAAAAGTATATATATATATATATATATATATATATATATATATATATATATATATATATAAATATATATATATGTATTTGAAAACTTTGAGTCTGACTAAGGGCATAATTAGTCAGTCAATTTTTCTTTAATTAGCTTAAAGGAATTGTTATGGCTCTGCTGGACTCTTTGTAAATTTCTGGAGAGCAGAGCTTGTATTTAATTATGCAAGCTACCTGTTTCTGAGCATGTGTGGAGGAAGGACTTAATGTTGAACTCAGTGAGGTCCACTTATCAAACAAATCCTCTTCCCTCCTTTACCACCCATTCAGATTTTCTCTAAAAATGTTTTATGTTCATGGGTTTCACAGTTGCTGATATTGTTAGTTTGTTGCATACTTTATAAATATGCTTTTTTTCCAGACTACATGATACTTTAATCCAGATTTTAGGAACTTTATCAAGTTTAATTCAATAAGGGCCATATTAAGTCTTTTAAGAGATTATCAGCCATATGTACTAAATGGGTCAGCGTTGGAGATCTGTTGGAAATTACACATCTTAGTACATATGCCCCAGTGAATAACACAGGAAAAGGGAGGTTCTCCAAGACATCTTAAAGAATTCTCTGTCAGTTTAGTACCTTTTGCCCAATGTATTTTTGGTGTTGGCCATGTTCCTTTAGTATTGGCACTGAGCTGTTACAAAACTTATAAGGAGAAACTTTATTGCCTCAAGATGTCAAGCTTATATATAGTATTGACACTGGGCAAGGGGAAAAGTCATTGCCTTAAGATGTGAAGCTTATGCGTATATTTCATGATTTGAGATCAAGAGGAAAGTATCTTTCAGAAAAAGGTAAATGTAAGAACATGATGAGTTATAGGATAGATGATTTAGCAGTAAAGTGTCATCACGTGACTCAGCACAGAGTCGATGCCATGACATTATTTGAAGTGGGCTTTACTGAATGAGCCATTGGCACAGAATTCTACCAGCTGGACCGGCCACTGCATTAGATCAAACAAGGTAGATACTGACTCTGTATCCCTGTATGTCGATCTGCACCAGGACTTGAGGAAGACACAGATGGCGATGATGGTACCAGATATATTTCCATCAAGAACACAATATAGCTTGGAGGCGTATGTCTCTCCAAGTCCTTCTGATTGTCCGTAAAGGCTTTAAGCATGATTTTCAGAGTGCTGTTAAACTGCTCAAAGAGCCATTGGCTTGGGGATGGTAGGGAGTTCAACACAACTGCTTTACACCCCAATTTCACCATAACTGATGGGTCAACTTGGACATAAATTGGGTACCTTGATCCAATAAGACTGGGAAAAATGACCCTAGCAAAGATTGTAATTAAGGTGTCAACCACTGCCTGCAATAATCCAGTAAAGAGCCATAGCCTCCAGGTAGCACATAGCATAACCCATTAATGTGAGGATGTCTATAGCTACACGTTTAAAGGGAACCCTGATCCCTGGTTGTGGCTGCAAGAGCAATTGGGGCACCCCCTGCTTGCCAAGGCACTGATAGGTATCACAGGTATCACTATAGCAGGTCAGCAAAAGGTATAATGCAGTAGGTAAAGGTATTTAGGCAGCAAGTGGCAAGCAGAAAGTTCTCTAGTGCCAAAAACTTTTTTTTTTACCAAATATATTTGGATAACTATTGAGCTTGTCTGAGATCAAACCTATATCTCTATATATAAATCCCCCTTTTTAGTCACTGTAAAAAATATTTGCAGGGGTGTCTACATATAACTTTAGACCAGTCCAGTTCTGGCTGAAATCAGAAAGTGACCTAGCGAATCTGAGCACTAAGAAAAACGTATTTTCCTTCAACTCTTATTTAATTGATATTGATGTGGGATACAAAAACAGGCACCTAAGGAAATACCTAAAATTGAAGTTTTATAAATATGTTAGTATAGTAATTCAGTTGTTTTCATGTTTCTCAAATTTTCCATGTTGAACTTCCACCATTTTGAATGGTAGCTAGTTGTATAGAGTCTGAAACATTTGTGATTGATTTACTGGACAATTTAACGAGCAAATTCTACATTAACAAAGAGAAGTTCACGTCTTCTTGGATGACCCTATGCACCAGTACAATGTCAGCTGCTAGGTGCCTGATTAAGTGATGAACTGGTCCCTGCATCATCTCCTGTCCTCACCCTTTCAATTGGGTATAGAAAAGCAGGAAAGAGGCCACAACTGCTGCAAAAAATAGGGAGGGCCCCCTCTTGTGTCCAGAGTCAATGCCGTTGCCCATGCTCCTTCCCCCTGCCCACAAGGTGCAACAGGATGAATGGAGGGGGAAGTGCCTGGTCCAGCTGCTGTGGGACCCCTGTCCGGTTTCGCACCGCAGCACCAGCCAACCTTGCTCTTGCAGCTGATTCCTTATCTAGAAATTACACATCCGACTTTCCAACTTCCCTTACTTACATTGATATAACATATCAGAAGCTGCGCACCATGGAGGAATGCTGCGGATGTGGGGACAGTCCTGTGCGACATCTACACCATCTCCCTCAGATTTCTAAGGGCCAGCAAGAGCTCACTGGATGACAATCTGTCACACTTGAATACTCTTAAAATATACTCATCAGTATATTTCGGAACACTGGATTTTTTTTTGTTTTGTAACATGAAGCAGTACAAATATATAAGAAACAGTACAAAAGGCTTTATTTGGACAAAAATAAATAAAGCAACAATTCATGATAAAACGTTATAAAAACAGGAGCTTGATACCCAAATCACACACACATACATATATATCTATGATCAATAATTATGTAAAAACATGTTTTGCTCACTGTATATTTCTCCTACTGGATCTTACAGCCAATGTGGTCTAATTATTGAAATTGGACGGGGGTCCTGATAGATACAGAAATATAGAGAATTTGCAGAAGGCTTCTATTTTAGTTGGACTGAGGTTGTTGCACTATTGTTTTTGTGATTTCATATATTTCCACAGCAACAGGACTGGATTTTGCAAAAGCCAAACAGACTGGGGCCTTGGGTGGTAAGAAACCTAGGGACAGTGTCAATAATGTTTAATTCTTGCAACACTCCTTCCATTGCAAAAGTATTCTTCACAATCCTCTCTCTCCCTAATCCCCCCATTCCTTTTACCTTCTTCCTGTCAAGCCCCTTACCATTTCATACACCACTTTATCATGTCACTTTCCCCTTTGGCCTTCTTTGTCCTCCCTTATGCGCTCTTATTTTAACTTCCCTCCTCTCTTTTATCTATTTCACTCTCTTTTTCCCTCTGTTTTACTCCTATCCTTTTTTATTTTTCCTGCTCTCTATAATTTTCACCCAATTTCTTCATCCTCCATTCTGTCCCCTTTACACTCTAATGTTTCCTATCTTTTTTCCCTTCCCTCTCCCCTTCCACTAACTCATTATACCATACATTGAAGTGAGAAGAAGAACAGTTAAAGTGACAGAGTAAAGGTTACAAATACATTATAATTAAAAACTATAGATAATTACAAGTAGTTTATCAATTGAATGTCATCAATAAAACCAAATTTGCCTAATGCAAACTAACACTGATTTGTACAATGTTTAGCTGTCAGTCAGACTTTCTGATTCACCCTCTTAAGACCTTCGGTATTTCAGTGAAGACAATACATTCAAAACCCCATGGGGTAATCAGCAATAATTTATAATGATCTCTGTGGGTGACAGAGAAGCTGACAACTAAAAATCAAAGACTTCATTGTTACGTTACTGTTGGAAAATGCATGTTTTATAACATTCAATTGATAAAGCACTTATTATTACCTATCACTTTAAATTATACAATAGTGGAAACCTCTGCTGTGTCTCTTTAAGTCCAGACCAGCAAATCAATACATTGGTGCTTTCCAGAGCAGGCAGGACTACTATAGTGCAGGGGTAGGCAAGATCGGTCCTGGAGAGTCACACACAGGCCAGGATCTGAGGATATCCCTGCTGCGTATAGATGAGAGACTCTTCCTACAGTCTTCCAGATGGATTCATCTGTGCACATAAATAAAAAAAACTCCAAGTCCAGGCCTGTGTGTGGCTCTTCAGGACCAAAATTGCCTACCTCTGCTATAGTGAATAAAAGATTATGTTTGCAAAATATTTGTTTAATAATGTAAAAGGCAGTAAATATTTAACTTTTTAAAATTCATACTGGTAGCCTGTAGTGGATGTCCATTTTGTCCTCCTATCGCTGCATGTTTGTGGGTTAGAATGAGGAGGCAGCAAGCTGTGCTTCTTGTTGCATCTCTACTTGCACTGCAGCGTATGTGGAGCTGTTGGCTGAAACATTAATTAAACTACTTTGGCTGCAGTGCACCTAAAGATGTATCACTAAGCAGCACAGCTTGCAACCCATCCCCTTCACTCTAAGCCATAAAAAAATATAAGGGTCGCAGGAGGATAAAAACCTGTTTCAACTTCATTGAAACTATCAGGAAATGCAGAGAGCATACTTTAATCTATAGATCGTATTGGCTGGCAGAAGGCAAGCCCCCAAACTAAGGCCCTCATTCAATTGCGATTTGGCCAATTGAATAGAGCTCTAAATAAGCACATAACATATTTTTTTTAAGAAGTTTTTAGTTAGTAAACATCTGTCCAAAAGCAAGGTTTTCACTAACTAAAAACGTATTTAAAAAAAAAAATGCTATGTGCTTATTTAGACCCCTATTCAATTGGCCAAATCGCAATTGGGCCCTAAGTATGTATTTGTGTGCTGACACCGTTTTTTTTTTTTTTTTTTTAAAGATAATACACTGTGACCTTATCAAATACCCACTTTCTAATGCAACAAAGAAAAAAAAAATTCTATGTCCCTTTAATTTATGTGATCCTACAAATATTTAGCAAACATAACCATTCATTAAAGTACTACAGTGCTCCTGTAACTAATTGGATTGAATTGAATGGAACATATAACTCTAATGACTTCTCCTGCACTGATGACCCTCTGCCAATGAAATGGCGAAAAACCTTCAATATAATGTATTTTAAATATATGCCTGTAAACGGGTACATTATTTGTTCTGTAGTAATGTGATATCTGATACCCCACAACTAGAAATATAAAAAATCCCATCGCAAATAAATAAAGACTTGCTACTTTGTCTTTAAAGCCTCTGCAGTGCTCTGGCCATTTTGAGATGTCGGTCACATTGTATTTTTCACCTGTCTCAGTGCTTTTCCCTGGGTCAAGGACGCTGGCTGTTTGTTTGATGGTCTCACATGACTGCCAGGACAGGGCACAGATATTTCAGCAGGTTGCAACAGTGCTGGAGAGAAACCAAGTTTAGCGAGTGCCAAAAAAACGGCAGCTCCTTTAATTTTTATGACATATATCACACACCTCTCTAATCTGATTAAAGGTCCATCTTTCTGTCTCTGCATTTGTATGTCGCAACTTCAGTCTCTTTCTTTAGTTCACACTGTGGTCTGTTTAACAAATTTGTAGACAGAGAAGCTGAAAAAGAAGAATTCACTGTGCTATGGTGGTGCCGTTATCACTAGGGGTGCAATAGCACTGAAGAAGAGAGTCCAGTATTGTCCAAAGTACTGCAAAGAGGTCCAGACATAACCAGAACAGTAGCAGTGTCTACCATATTGGTGGCAGTAGTGGGATAGGGCAGTGCACGCACCCTACAGATATCAGGAGCTTGTGATGGGGACACAGTGATCAATTTGTGCCATGGTGCTATAAGGCACACACATATCCTCAAAGTGTGCAAGGCTTGGCATTATAACACAGTTGGCACTACTGGCACAGTTCTGCACTTTTTCCCATTCTCAGTAGGGATAGGGGGACACAGAGATGAATATTATGAACACGCTTTGATATCGCACTGCTTGCTGCTCGCTGGTAGTCACAGCTTGCACCTTCATTCTGTACACCCCTGAAGTGTCCAAAGATTTTAGTGTATAAATTATGCCATGCCCTCCTTCATCGCGGATGGCAAAGGGGCTGCCAGTGTCCTGCTCCAAGGCGGTGAAACTGGTCTGATTTTGGAGAACACCACCCTCTGAGAAGGCACTGAGGCGGATAACGTTGTGGTTAATGGGTATCCCATAGGGCAGGGTCAGTAGCTTGTATTGCAGACTATAGGGACCCCCGGAGCTGCAATCTGTTAGACATTTCCGATAACAGGTCCTATATAAAAAAAAGGCATAACAAATGTAAAAAAAATAGAAACCAGAACAGAAACATCAACTCGTGCTTCTTGTATTTTATGATTAAAATACCTAACTTTCAAGCTCAAATATCTTACACATCCACTACCTAACAACCAATTGCAGTTATATTTATTTGTATGTGAACTTTTACTTTCTTCCGACCTTTCCTCTTATCTGCTCGCCAGTGTACCGCAGACTGAATTTGTGCTTAGGGTTAGGTTTAAGGTTAGCGTTTACAGTTAAGGTTTAAGGTTCGTGTTTAGGGTTAGGGTTATTGTTGGGTTTAGGGTTAGAGTTTAAGGTAGTGCCAGATAGCAAGCTCTACATAGTTACAGAGTAATGTGTGCAGCGGCAGATAACAGGAAAGACCCCTTCCTTAACGTAAATATTTGAAAACATGGACTATATTGGTGCACCATCACCCTGTCAAGCAGATTTTTCTAGAAGTTAGTTTTAATTGACATATGTTGAATTTGTTCATTATAATCAGGTGATTAATTATTTTTGATCATACGTTGCTCGCTTGGCTTACCTTACATATGCAGGTGTAAAAAGGTGTGGACAGGAATTTAATGCTAGGGCTAATCCAAATCAGGAGCTCACACTATGCACAATTTGTTTTTAAACTGAGCTTGGGTGAATATAATTGCTAGGGAACATTGTGGTGTCTCAGTAGGAAGCCTCTGGCCCTAGATGCACTTAAAGATCCTTACCCAGGGCTGGGGCCTCTCATATACGTGGCAGGACATGGGGTGTCCAGGCACTGGTATCCTCCTCTTGTATTAAAGCACATCTGATTGGGGCCGCAGCTTATTCTGTTCTCAGAGCATTCGTCTATATCTGGTGATTGAGAGGAAAATGCAATAAAATAAAAATATAAGCCAGACGAATTTTATTAAAGGGGCAGATATAGTAGCAAAAGCATATACAAAAGTTAGAATGGCATATTAAAGGGATATGGAAGGTTTCAGTATTTTACTAGGTGTGTAATATACCTATGCATTTATTTACTTGTATGTACTTTGCTTTATTAATAATCAATTTAAAGCTATGTTTTTACTGTGTAAAATAATGCAAATAGTACTTGTATGGGGCTTCCCCCTGCAGCATGTGCACACACAAACTTTGTAGTGCTGGTTGTGCAGTGTGGTGTTCTAGCCTATCCGGGACCACATCTTAGAAAATATTGTGCAACATGCAGCTGGGATGTGGTCCCAGATAGGATAGTACACTACACTGCACAATCAGCACTACAGAGTTTGTGTGTGCACACATGCGGAAGGGGGCAGACCCATACAGGGGCTATGTGCATGATTTAGGCAGCAAAACAGAGTTTTTAATTGCTTCTTAATAAAACCAAATACATAAAAGTATATAAATACAAAGGTATATTACATACCTAGTGAAATCCAGAAATCTTCCACATCCCTTTAAGGCAGTTTCTCTTTGTCCCTTTAAAAGAACACTGTGGCCTTACATTTAATTTATTTAAAGAGCAACCCTAAGCAAATAGGCAAAATGCAACCATGCAATAAAGAAGAATTTAATATTAAAGCTAACAATATAAAGTTTGTTTTGTAAAACTATTTTCACTTTTATAAATTTTATTCAGAACACTGTATAGAGTAAATTTGACCACAGTAGACCTTTAAGTTTTCACACAATATATGGGATAAAAGAGTAAGTTTTTTTTTAAACAATTAAATGTGAACAAACTACCCATTTGGCCTCAAAGAAGGTATTACATGAAGCAAAAGGATAAATCTTTACATTCCTAAAAAGTAGACAGAAAACAGAACCAGATCTACTGAACATGAGATATGCAAGGAGGCACAGAGCTGGCTCCTGACCAATGGCACTTACCCTGGCAGTTCCTGTTGTTGGGCAGCAGCCGATATCCAGAAGGGCACAGGCACTGGTAGCTGCCCTCCGTGTTCCTGCATTCATGTTGGCAAGGACTGCGCACCTGGCATTCATCGATATCTGGAAACATTAGTAAGAAAGTGTTTTGTTGTGCCAAGAACAAGTAACATTCCTCTACTGCATCTCTGTCCACAACAGGACCAAGACACTGCCAGTGCTACATAGAATGATTTTTACACCCCACTGCATTATAGATAACTCTGTTGTCCATATCTACTAAATATGCTCTTTCAGCAGCTACATTTAAAGTCTTAAAGGACCACTGTAGTGTCATAAAAACATCAAACCAGTATGTAACAAAACAACATAAGCAGGTAATTTGATGACTGATGGGGCCACGGGGGATTATATCTTGGTCTGTAGTTTGAGGGGTGGGTAATCCTATAGAGTATTATTCTATCACTAGGAAATTACCCGTCAAAATGACGGGAGTCAAATTGTTATCCTGGCAATGCTGTTTGCCACACAATGCGAGGCTATGGGCCCTATGAGCTCCTTTGGTGCTCATTGTGAGCCACAAGCTGAGCGCCTTTGGCGAGCCACAACTTTCCTGCTTATGAATGATCACCTTCAGTGCCTTTTGCGCTCATTGCCAGCCTCTCACCCTGTGTACTTTATAGGTGTCACGCTTCAGTGTTACTGTCTTGGGTTGTGTTACTGCCTTGGGCTAAGTGTTACTGGCTTTCATTAAGTGTTACTGCTGAGGCTCGTTTTCGTCGTGTTGCGTTTTTTCGGGAGACATTTTTTTTCTTGCTTAGGCGATGTTCAATCTTGAAAAAAATGGCAAATACGGCTCAAATTAACTTGCAACTACACTCACAGGCTCCCTGCCTCTCCCACTGTGCTGTGTGTGAGTGTGTAAGTTAATTTGAGGCCGATTTGTTGTTATTTTCAGGTGTTTACAGTTCCATGGTTCGAAGATTAAAGTCGTATTTTTGCGAGGCGCACAGTGCATGTACGGGTTGTAAGTCCCGCGTGCGCCGCTGGCGATGAGCACCTGTGGTGCTCATCGCGAGCCCTGCAATGAGTGCCATTGGCACTCATTGCAGCCTAAATCCTGCGGGCCTCGCGGTTGGGGCCCGTAACGGCTCGCCTTGCAAGGCTTGCAGATGCGGCCCTCGCTATACGAGGGCTGCAAAGCGTGGCAAACCTGCAAACGTGACCAATGTTCTTAGTCCACAACTATAATAGTGATTGAAGTCGGTGTCAAGGGCCTTTTTGGAGAGTGCATTTTAACAGAAGTGAATACAGAACGTATAGGACTACACTGTTTCTTTCATTATTATTTTACAAACAAAAACAAAATGTTTGTCATCATTAAAGCAAAACTGAATACAATAGTTAAACGCTAAACGCTGTAATCATTTCTTCTAAACTGTGTAAAAACATTTTGTCCATTATCAAGTCAAGTTCTTCAAAAAGAGAATACTGTAAATATTACATTTTAGAAGTCCTTTAAGGCCACTGTCAGAAACTCCCACTAAAGAACCCTAGTTGATATTATAGGACCATATAAAATGGTATTACATCTACAATCTATCTTATTTTTCAAGGAACAAAATCTATTTCTGTTCTTTAGTGTCAGTAGCTTCTGAGGTGGGAAAGGTCTAAGAGCAGGTTCATTCCTGTTAGAAATGGTTGCCACAATACCCAAAGGCAGAGCTAACATATTGGTATTACTTGGTTACAATATGTTATTCCTGCCTTTTAGACAGTACATGTTAACATACATCAAAACCACGCTCACTGCCAAAGAACATTTGTCATAAATCATAAACTGGTGCACACCAAAATAATAAAAGGTATGGTATGCTTTATTAAAGACACTTTACTTGTCCATGGTAATATAATGCCATGTGTCAGTGTCCCATTCAATGCACTAATGCTCTCCTAACACCAGTGATACCCCCCAGAGAGAGCTCTAGAACATATCATCACTTTGTAGGTGTGGGTGTCTACACCCTAAATTTTACCTGTACACACTCCATTCCTCCTGATGAAGCCCTGTGGGCAGCGGGTGAAGCTGCTCTGACCCACCAGGTTGCCATTTTGGCTGAAGGATAACCAGGTGTACACGTTGTTTCCGTGAATACGTCCATTTGTTACTGCCCCCTGTGGGCCACTGTTACCAAAGGCTGAGTTGTTCCCGATCCGCTCCAGCCCTGCGCACGACCTGCCATCCGCCAGGAGCTGCTTGCCAGGGGGGCAAAGGCATTTGTAGCTTCCAGCCATATTCTGGCACTGATACGCACATGGTTTGGGTACTTGTTGGCACTCATTGATATCTGGGGAGACAAAAACTTGTGTTTCATGCTGTGCAGCCGCAAGCTTTTTAAACCTTTCATCTGGTGACTTAACAAACATGCCTATTATGTGCAAGTAATATCTCCAGTTGTTGCCTCTATATTATACCCGCAGGATATATTCTTGTGGCAATCCAAGTGGGAGGTGAATTTATGTAGATAAATGCAACAATCCTTAGCACCAGATCTTTAGTAGGACTAATGAACACTGAATCTATATACAAGACTCCTTAGAAACATATTTCAATCAAGACAATTCCTTCCCAGGACAGTGGCACAGATCAGTTAAATTAAAAAGCCACTGCATTTCGAGAAAAAAAAAAACCTTGTTTGTCAAGTATATATCAAATTAACTGTAATCCATAGATATAAAAATACTTTTTGGAAAATTTGAAGTTTTGAAGATTTTGTTTATTAGTACAAGAGTCATGCTTATTGTGCTCTTAGGCAGATCCATAATTTTCAGACCTATATCTTTTTTATCTTGCCTTAAAGCAGTGGTCCCCACTAGAGGAGGGGGCCCTGTGGGGTGACATCGGTGATAGATCAGCCCATGCTCTTCACAGCACACGGCCCGGCTGAACAAAGGCAGCGGACCAGTGGTGGTCTGCGGCCCGGGGGTTGGGGACCCCCGCTTTAACGGCTGGCTTTTTTTCTTTGTACTTTTTAACAACATTTTGGTCAATATAGTTTTTCAAATTGGCATATTCCAAATGTTGGACATCAGTGGGACTTTTAGGAAGTGCAGTTTTTTAGGAAGTAACAGTGTGTTTGCCCCTTTCCATCAACTTGTATATAACTGCTGTATCATGCCGACAACAATGGTACTCATACATACCCAGACAGGGTCTCCCGGCGCCCTGGGATCTATAGCCTCGAGGGCAGGTACACCGGTATCCACCGACGGTATTCTCACATAGCTGGTTGTAACGGCACATATGGGAACCATCACGACATTCATCTATATCTGGAGACAAGATTTCATAGGAGGTCTTATTAAAATGGGAGATGATGTTCAGACTTACATGATAGCAAAGCCAGTGCCTAGGGCTAATACAATGGACCCACTCCCAACACTTTCTATTATCCAACTTCCTCTTTCCTTTTCCTTCTCTGTTCCTGCTTGTTTTCCCATCATCTATAAACTGTATCTCCTCTATTCTATTACAAATTGTAGTAAAGACAAGACTGCAGCTGACTATTTATTTACTTCACCTGCAGAGCCTTGGCATACGTGATGCTCCTTCTGCTAAAGTTTGAAAAAGATTTGCAGAGCTCCAAGCAAGTTATTTTCATTGTACAATGTCTCAGAAAAGTTCTTTATCAATAACTTGAAAAGTCATTACTACTTAAATGTCATGAGAATTGAAACACTAGTGGGGTTATTTAGCTGAACCTAAAATAAGTAGTAATAAACACATATATAAATGTAAATCATTACACTACTTCCAATCTATACAAAGCGAATTTTACATCCCTCATCAGGTAGAGCTTATATGAGATCTACAAATATAGCAAGAAAATATCTTTATGTGGGAGAATCCATGTTTGCAAAATGAATACCTTATCTAAAATACTGCATCTATTCTGCAACTTGCCCAATTAGACACATCTGGCAGAAATGAATTATCTTTGAAAGCGATATTGCTCTTTGGGCCTCATTCAAATGTGATTTGGACAATTGAATAGGGCTCTATATAAGCACACAGCATACTTTTTTACGGAAGTTTTTAGTTAGTGAAGACCTTGCTTTTGGATAGAAGTTCACTAACTAAAAACTTCTGTAAAACAAATATGCTGTGTGCTTATTTAGAGCCCTATTCAATTGGCCAAATTGCATTTGAATGAGGCCCTTTGTCTGGCAAGGTGCTAAACTGAGAGTGAATGCACAAACTCTCACAACTAAACATACATGCAGAAGTCTCGCAGAGCTGGATAGCCTCTCATATCTTAGACCTGCGCATCTTACACAGCTCATACAATTCCATCAACAAATTGGCAAACATAGATGAGTTGATCTTGAAGGTACACTTCTAGCAACCCATAGACACAAACATAATACTACCTTGAGCTCAGATCATAATCTCATTACAACTTTTATTATTAACTTTGCCCCCGTGCATTGACTACAATCTGGCAGACATTGTACCATAAATGTAAGTTGTCTACCAAAGGCACATGGCTTACCACAATTAGGGAGGACACATCACACGGAGCCATGCACAGCAACCACTTCACTAAGCGTGGATCCTAACTTATGCACAATACACCAGTTCCCTACACTGATTAACCTACTGCCAGATTCATAACCGTATGTCTTGATCTTAAAATCAAATCCTACAGACTCCATATTTCCATTTAAAAACCTATGCGTCCAGGGCATTAGACCACATCACTTCAAATAATTTACAGATATTTAATCACTCATAGTCTCAAAGCCAAACAGAGTCCTACAGTATATGAACAAATGGGAAATCAAATTAGATCACACACTAGATCAGGGGGTCCTGGTGGGCTACACAGAGGCCTGGATTTGAGGATTTTCTTTCTGTTCAATATGACTGAAGAAGCTATAGTCTCAACTGGGTGCAGCAGGGATATCCTCAAATCCAGGCCCATGTCCGGCCTACCAGGACCTAACTTGGACACTGTTGCACTAGATAAAGAAATATAGCAAGACATCTTGAATGTTTTTGCATCAATTAAAAAGTAAATAGCTATAAGACGCTTATTCTGGTGGTACCTAACCCCTGACAGACTTGCTAAAATTCATCCGAACCATTACAACTTGAGCTTTTCAGGCTGTAATAACATATTCTATTGAATTGTCTCATGCTCAGATCTCCCTGTGCTATACCAAGAGACCCTGTGAAAGTCCTTCTGGTAATACAAACTCCACACCTTATAGTTTTTGATTGCACAGAATGTAATTGCCAGAGATGCACCTTGCTAAGTGGTGGAAAGGTCCTACCCCTACTGCAACACGTAAAATGCAAACTATGGAAGATTCACTTATCTTCGCTAGGTGTAGAAAAGCTATCTATAGGGCACTTTGGACTGTAACAATCATCTCTGAACCCGACACTTCCCCACCCCCTCTGAGTAATATGACTAAAGATATAGAACCTATGTCCTCCTAATATCAAGTATCCAACAAAACCTTAGACCTCTCTCCTTTCACCCACCTCCTTGTTTCTTTATCTCTTTTATTTTGCATTATTTAAAAAAAATAAAAAAAAAATACTGAGGCCCTCATTCAATTAGAATTTGGCCAATTGAATAGGGCCCTAAATAAGCACATAACATATTTTTTTTAAAGAAGTTTTGGGTTAGTGAAAGTCTTTCCAAAAGCAAGGTTTTCACTAACTAAAAACTTCTTTAAAAAAATATACTATGTGCTTATTTAGAGCACTATTCAATTGGCCAAATCCCAATTGAATGAGGCCCTAATAATCTAAGTGTATTTCTTCTTAGTCCTGTAATCATCATTTCACTGAAGAAGTACACATGTAATGCATGCTTTACTTGTTTATATGATACTTTTGTTTAAATGATAAAATATTTAAAAAAAACAAACAAAAAAAAAAACAGAATAATACAATTAATTGGTCCGCATTTAATGCTGGAGCCCTAGATGATGGCCTATTTTGTCAGTATGGTTAAACAACACTGTCTATTTGTTACTCTCTTCTCTGTTTGGTTCCACTTCTCCATCTCTCTAGCTCCTTTCCCCCTCCTATGCCCCTGCCCTTTTTTGGACAGCTCTATTGAATTAGCCACCCGAGCGTTACCCTATACATAACTCACCAGTGCAGGTCCCGGCCTCAGAGCGGATGGTGCCAGTTGGACAGTTCTCAATGCACTGGTAACTGCCCAGCGTGTTCTTGCAGTGCTGCTGGGGCTGGCAGACACCTCTCAGACACTCATTAATATCTACAATCCAAAACACACTAGTTTAGAGGTCAGAACGGAGAGGGGGATATGACAGAAACCTTCAAATGGATCAAAAGAAATAATAAAGTTCAAGAGGGAAGTATCTTTCAGAAAAAGAGGAATGCAAGAACAAGAGGTCATGATTTGAAGTTGGTAGGTGGAATATTTGTCTGAAGAGAGTAGTACTTAGAGAAAGAGTAGTGGAAGTCCTTCCAGTGAAAGTGGTAGAGTCAAACACAGTTAAGGAATTTAAGCAAGCTTGGGATAAACTGAATGCTATTCTTAGGCTTAATTAAGACCAAGTAGGCTTCTTCAAATATTTTCCTTCAAATCTATATGACATGGTAATCTCCAGCTCCAAATTATATTTTCTTAGGAATATCGTTTTATCTTGAGTATCAAAGAATAGATTGTAAGCTTTAGAGGCCATATTGTGAGTATATTGCTGTCATAACCTGTCAGATCTATTAAAAACACATTAAAGGCACTGGGTGCTGGCAAGAATTCCAGGATTCCCTACTGTGCACTAGTGAATAAATCACGATGCACCTCTGCAAAGCACTGAAGACCTGACCTGTGTTCAGCTCTTGAGGACTCGTATTGTCTACTCTTGGAACACACATATGACAATGTATGTGATAGCTCATATAATCTAATACTGTGCTTGACTGATATACAAGTCCGCTAAAAAAACTCTATAGACAGCTCCAGTCCTCGAGGACTGGAAACAATTTTTTTTAGAATATTCCTGGATGAGTACTGGTAAATATTTTAGCCAGCTGCACCCGAACACAATGGCCTCCATTCAATTGCAACAGTTACAAATCGATTCAATTGAACAAGCCCGCAGCTACCTGGCCGAAAGTCTAAACCGTAAACCATGCACCTGTAAGTAACATTTCAGAGCGTGATCATGTTCAATTAAGCAAGGCCGTAACTACCGATTCAGAAACATCCAATAGTAAATGAGACTGTCATCATGACGTCAGTAAAACATGGAGGTTACAAGTCAATCTGTTAGCGTCAAAAAGTCTGATATGCGATCGGGCTCGCAATCCGGCAATGTACAAAATAATAAAAAATGAATGATGATACTGTTCTAGTTCATGGGGGTGGCCTGATATGTATTAACTACTTGATTACTGAGACTGATATAACACGGAAATAAAATGTAAAAAAATAATTTATATTGCAGATTTGCGAGCTTGAGACTGTTGTGCAATTAATTCTAATGTTTGTCATCACTTTCCCTATTATTTATAGTGCAGTATCAATTTTGTATTTGCATTTACAGTGCTACGAACAGGTGTTTAACCCCCTTGCAAGTCCTATCTGGTACTGGTAGGGTTTTCTTCTACATTTGCCATTTACGGGTTTGAAGGCAATTGCGGATTTGAAGAATTGTAGCAACTGAATAGCGATTTGTGTGCGAGAATTTGTCAGAAGATGACAGTGTTGCTAAGATGCATTTCCATTATTTTCAAGTATTTTCCTTAGCTTCAGCACTTGTTTTTATGCAAAAAATAAAAAAGTTAAGTAATTTTAAAAATCTTCTTTTTTACAGAGAAATATGTGAGTTGAATGCAATTTTTACACAAATTCAGAGGCTCTGCTTGGTCTTCAGGGAAAGCAGTGGGTTACTGACCTATACAGCCGGTTCCTCTCAGCTGGTAGCCTGGGTCACAAGCGCACCTGTAAGAGCCAATGGTGTTCAGGCACCTCTGCTGGCAAGGAGACGTATGTGCACACTCATCAATGTCTACAGGGGAACAAGAAATGAAAGCATATACTAAATAACAATGGTTAAGCACTAAGATAAAGATATACAGGCAATATTATATATACAATAATACATCCATGTCTGGTCAAAAATCATGCTACATATCTGGTCAATGGCAAATGGAAATCTGCACAAAAATATACATATGGAGACACAAACAACCATATGAATTTAACGGCCGAGAGTTTCTCAAGCACGTAAGTAGAAACACCTCCAAAAAAAGAAAAATAATGTAAAAAATAAATAAAAAATCTCACACACAACTCAGGGGGACAGCCAGGGAGCCTGTGAGTGAGGTTGCAAGCTAATTTGAGCCCTAATTACCGTTTTTCGAAAATCGGCTAAGCAAGGAAAAAAATGGCGTAAATTTTCCCAAACAGGATGAGAACGAGGCAGAAGCGAGTAACACTTAGCCGAAGCCAGTAATACTTAACCGAACAACGCGAGCATTGGAAGCAGAGTGTAGTTTACTTTGACTGTACAGCAGTAGGGAAGTGGCATTACACTCTGCCACCAATGTTAAACATTTTGTCAAAGGTCGGGGGAGCTACCCTCTAAAGGCAAAGAGAAAGATTGTATGTGTTTCAGTTTAGGTTTTCTCATGAAGAATAAACTTACTTCCAGTAACTGCCAATTCCCCCTGGAGGTTTGACCTTATTGTTTTTAGTCTAAAGCCATATGATACTGGGAAAAATTTGCATGTGTTGACCAAGGGAGTAACTAGACAGATTAGGCTAATTACTTCCTGTATTCTGGATTTTTTTTTCAATGCACAATATACTATATGGGGCTTCTATGTTCACTTAAAACCTAGAAAAAGGAACTGGAACCAATACAGTGCTGTTACATTATCAAATCATAGTTATTAGATCTTTGAGGCGAACCAATCAGAACACTTTAGCCAGACATCTTTACAAAAACATGAGCTGAAGCAGAGGAATGGGAACATCCTGTTCTTACCTTCGCATGACGTTCCCTCCGCATTGGGTCGGAAGCCAGGTCCACAGCGCAGAAGACATTGGTATGAACCAACAGTGTTTACACATTCCTGTCCAGGTGGGCAGTGGTGGGATCCCAGTCTACATTCATCTAGGTCTGAGGGATAGCGGGAGAGAAACAAAGTGAGATCCACAAACACTCTCCTGTGAATACTGCTAATTTTATACAATATGAATGCTATATTTCTTAAAATGTGGCTAATAAATAAAATTTCCTTGGAAACACTTTTCCATTTGCTTTTAGGGCTACAAGGGTCACTGTAGCTCAATGTTTATAATATGGTCTTTTCTAGACCTATATTTGATAATGCGGAAAATGTTTTAGACAGTAAAAAAAATAATAATACATACATTTTAAATGCAAATATGTTGCTGTGGTAGCCACCATTTTATCTCTGCTTTTACATATGAATTCCTTATTGTCAGTGTTTTCACTTAGACTAAAGGGTCTACAAGGATCTTTTCTGTTAAAAATGCAGCTCAAGTCAGATGCTTCAAAAAGCCAGTGGCGGCTCACAGTATAAAGAATAATCACCTGAAATAGGTGATATAGGAAGTATTTATTTTATGACTTTCTAAAAATATTGTGCCCATTAGCAATTGTAGTTCTTCAAATGGACATACAGTAAATACAGAACCAAATTAAATTAATAAATAAATAAATATATATATAAATATATATATATATATATATATATATATATATATATATATATATATATATATATGTATATATATATAAAATTATGAAACTTTCCTAGTTTGCCAGTTACTTCTCCAGGTTTGTGGAGTGAAGGAGCCCTCATTAGAAGATCTGTTGCATTATATTTCTGTCATTGACACTTCTGAGATGTTTGATCGGATTGGGTCAACAGATCAAGAGCCAATAAAGCTGTGGCTGCAATTCTACACTGTGTCTTATAGCAATAAAAAGCTAGTTGTAGAACGTTAATACATCTAATCTCCTATAATTCTATTATTTATTGTAAGAGCAACTTGTGTTTAGGTGAAACTTCCCCCTTAAACCAGGTTCAGGGCTAGATCAGATTCTAATCCTTTGTCTTCAAGTACCAAGATGATATGGCCCCAAGATGATATGGTCCCACAACTTAAAGGAATCCCAGCCAGTGCTCACCTCTGCAGTTCAAGGCATCTGGTGCTAAGGCATAGCCAGCTGGGCACGAGCATGAGAAGCTACCAAAGGTGTTATGGCAAGTGTGGGAGCAAGGCATGTGTAAGTCACACTCATCGTCATCTGGAAAACAAAACCCAAGGAGGTTGAAAAAATACAGTTATAGACTGAGGTTGAAAACCTACAATTATAGACTGGCATATCCCCCCTAGGGGCAGGGACATACTAACCTGCACAGTATGTGTCAGATTGCACAAAGCCCACAGGACAAGCGCCTCCATTAATTCCTGGAAAAGAAGCACACAAGAGCAATGAGAAGATATAAAGAAATTCACAAATCCTGTGTACAGAGATCTTCTACGGTTTCTTCAACTTTACATTTACATTTACCAATTTTATGACAATGAAAGAAAATCAAAATAGATTGTAAGCTCCTAGTGATCTTAATGCACAAGAGTGTGTGCCCAAGGGAGACGACTCAATAGAGATGTAGTTCCTTTACCTTCTCGAAGGGAGGCTGTGAGCTGGAAGTGCAGTTCTTCTGATCTGGGATGGTACGAGGATGTGATGCCTGCAATCTGTACTCGTTGCGCAGGTTTGTGCTGGCGGCCCAGGGAGGGACTGTACTCCACGGTGTGGTTACAGCGCAGGGACAATGAAGCTCCATTCTTAGTGATGGTTGGAGAAGCCCAGGCATTTATATGGCCGGATCCTGTCTGCACGTACACTTCACTGAAATCCTAACATACACAGGGA
The DNA here is from genome assembly GCA_027410445.1 of Discoglossus pictus. Lineage (NCBI taxonomy): Eukaryota > Metazoa > Chordata > Amphibia > Anura > Alytidae > Discoglossus > Discoglossus pictus. Next base: position 37,715,417 of record CM050168.1, read on the forward strand.
TAGAGAATGAGCAAGTGCGGAAGAGTTGGATACCATGACAAAGACAGTAAGTGAGAGGACGAAAATGTCAGTGTGAGTGTGATTGAAATGCACAAAAAGAAACAATATGTGATAGAGACTGTGTACTAAATCAAGTGTTATACAGTTTAAAAATGTGCTACAATTGAGCTGCTCTGTCACACTGCCTATTTAATCTAAGTAAAGAATGTATAGGTAGTTTCCTATGTACACTTATTGGAACTATTATAATTAACTATTAGCCTCATTAAATTGGAGCTAAGTGTTAACACGTAGCTCGCAACTGTCATCTTAGGGCTATTTGCGTGCTAAGATACCTAGTAACATTGCTCGCAGTGGGCTTCGCGTGTTAACACGCAGGACAGCCGAGAATAGGCTACGTGGAGAGCTACGTTCAACTTTGCGCACGTAAATCCTTTGATCTTTCATGACTGTAACGGCTAATTGTTTAATTCAGCTATTAAAGTGCTACGTAGTCACTAGCGAGCAAGCACGTAACACGCAAATGGAGCCCAGAGGCCAACGTGTGCTCGAGAGCACCTGCAAACGGGGTTAAGTTCAATACGTAGCACTTGTACTGTATATAAAATCACTCTACTGTACAGGTATTATAAGGGAAAGTGATGTTAGGTCTTAGAATTAATAGCACAACATTCTCAAGCCCGCAAAGTGCTTTATTTCATGATTCTTTTTTGTTTTATATTGATCCCTGCATTCAATGTGTTACGACATATACCGTAACTCACATGTAATAGAATATCATATTTACGGATTTATTAATATTGCATTATTTCTGGCCTGTTGGACCGATCGCAAACTGGATTGGAAGCACGTAGGACTTGGAAATCCACCCTCCCCCTTTTCAGTGACTTAAATAACTCTTATGATCTCTCTTTCCATTGGCTCCATCTGAACCCGTAACTACGAGATTGCTTAATTGTTTGCGTGCGAGTCCGGCCGCAAACTGGTTTTCGAAATAGCGTCTCTTGCTTGTAGCTCACAGCCCTTTCTAATTTAATAGCGACGTAACTCTGCCAAATTTAAAGCACACAGCCCTTACGTGGTAAACGTTGTACTTACAAGGCTGGAATATAATATGGCCCTATATCCTTTGTATGATTTGCAACCTTTTCACAGCTTCAGTTAGAAAGAAGAATTGTTTCAGCCATAGCTAGTATCTTAAAAGTTGATGCAAATAATTATATTTAGGGAATCACCTACAAGATATGAGGGATCATGAGCTAAGTGTTTCATCTCATTGTCCTGGAAATCCATCTATTCCACAGACTGGTACCTATAACTAAAATGTAGGGCTTTATGGGTTTTTATCCCTTATTTTATTAATAATTGATTATATTGTATACACTTTATAACTCTTTAATATTCTATGTAATTAGACATAATAAAAGTATTATTAAGGTTTTGGCCCTGTGCTATTAAGCAACTCGAGTTACGGTAGAGCTGTTTTCTAGAGTATAAGAGGTTATATTCTGAGACCACATTCACAGTAATTGTAAGCGATTCATCGTTTTTTTTTTTTGGTACCCTTTCATGTACACACCCATTTCACACAGATACATATAAAGTCTCAATCACACAAGGGGAGTGAGGTCGAGGAAAAAATAGAAAGACATATATAGAGTAGTATAGCAATGAGAAGGAGCTGTAGATATTGGTCTTGATATAGTAAAGAATGTACCTGAAGAATCACATCAGAAGATGCCACAGATTCTGGTACAAATCCATTGATGACAATATCAAATAACAACGTCCCCTCGGTGTCCAGTCCTCGAGCAATATGCGTGACCCGCAGGAGCTCACCTAAAAAACATAGTGTGTAATTGCAGTGACCCATGTTTCATTGCCACAATTATCCTTGTGTCTCTATTATGAACTTGCAATTTGGAAGACTTAATTGCTAGGCAGATTGAACAGCAAATACTATGTTACAGATTACATTACTTCTCAATGCACTTCATGTACAACCATTGTGGCTTCAGTTAAGATAATTTTGGCACACTTACAGGACCAAAGCTTATTCTTACCTGTCGGAAACTGCACCTGGGACTCTTGACGGAAAACCCCTTTGGTAAGAGAAAACCCGTTAACTGCATCATTATGGGGATATGCTGCTGACCAGTACAAAGGTGCGATCACAGACACAATCACTCTCATCAGAGGTCCTGCCAAGAAAATAGAATGATAAGACAAATAGGAGAGATGGTGAGTGGCTCGATACATGAAGGAAGGAAAACACAAAAACTGCAACAAGATGGATAAAAACCCAATAAGCAAACGAAACATAATTGGTACATTCTTGGCATTTTTAGATTTAATACTGTAATATACTATTTGTGTACGAAATGTGCCTTCAAGTGTTAACCAAAAAGTGATACTCTGAAGGCATGTGTGTGTCAATGCATAATGTCTGTAGATGCCGTATTGAGATCTTTTAAAGTTTGTACCATTTCTTTCTTTGCATTATCCTGTAAATGTACTAAAACTATCTAAGCAAATGATACCTGATTTGTTCAGGAAGTTCTCATCTCATCCCTCACTGAATGAGTGGTCTTCACTTACCCACAGTAGGCGGGATGTTTTCAACAATGCTGGAGATGAAGGTATTGCCAGATAATGCATCTTCTGTGAGGTTGGCACTGAGCAAGGAAATGCCAAAGTCCTGGTCGTTAATAATGCCGATAAGACTGCCACGTACACGAGAGGGTCCGACTGTCCAATGAAGACAACAAAATCAAATAGGGGTAAGGCAATCAACATTTACAGGACACAAAGATGACTCAATGTAAAAATAAATACATATTTTAGATGTATTGCTGACCAGCTTCACCATGATTGGCTAGCCATAAAACTTACTTCCCAATTTTGAAAATATGCAATTTTTTTGTATAATGAAAAAAGCTCACTTTCATTATGGCTGGATGGTGAACATCCAGAAAGTTATATTCAGTTGGTGTCATTTAAGTTGACTCATTGTTTTGAATTGATTTTGTTTATTAAGCGTTATACTAGATGGCAGCCATTAGCATGAATTTTATTAATTCATTCAAATTTGCATTTAAAAAAAAAAATAGTTTTGAAATGTAAGCAGTTTAGGAAATGTTTCACCCTCTTACAGTCTATAAAAGGGTTGTGGCTAATTCAACATTATTATGACCAATAAGACGTTGACCATCTTGATGGCTGGCAAAGTTGATTGGTTCCAAAAATACTTGCTAAATTCTGACTGGGTGAACAAAATAAAATAAAAAACACTGATATAGAGCATAATAGTGTAACAAACTTAAAATTATATGACTTTATTCACTTATTTATTATGTTAAGAATGTAGTTAATTTTTTTTTCTACCTTTTATATATTAAGATTCTGCTACTAAGAGTAACCACACACTGTTGATCATCTACAATCATGGTGGAGATATCATGCAGGTGGGAAGAAACTGTACCTTGACATGGCCGTAGATGACATGGCTCTGTCTCCTTGTCATTTCCAATACAAGTTTTGCCTCCATTCTGTGGGGGAGGAGAGAAGCAGGAGCGGGAACGCTGGCGGGATCCATCCCCACACGAAGCTGAACATGGCGACCAACTGCCCCAGTTCGTCCAGGCTCCATCCACTAGAAATAGGAGGCAGAAAGCATTGAGATAAAATATCGTACATTAGATTTTACTCTTTCAGCAGTGCTGATTTTGACTATTTTGTTTAATTAGTAATTGATTATCAACAAAATATGTATTTGAAGGATGGAAATTCTGTATAGCTTCAGGTATGCACAGTGGAGAGGATATGCCCAGGGGGTTGTCCTGATAGGAATCTCTATCTGCTTCCTTCCCTGCAGTGGCTACTGTAGGCAAACCAAGACCAGTCTAGCAGAAATGTAGGACAGCCGTCCAGTAGATCCTTTCCTTCTCAGGACAACAAATGGAGAGAAGCAGCTCTGCTAGACTCTGCAACTCTAAGGTTCAAATGTCATTTTAAAAGCTACACTGAAATGCTCTACTTAAAATACTGATTTTATTGCTAATCATTCACCAAATAAATAAATGAATTAAACTTATTTATGAAATTTTATAAATATATTATTAAATGTAATGAGGAGAAGTCACTTGTAAGAAGAGGAGGTTGTTGCAGATGCACAATTTTGCTCATTGAGTTGAAGTGGTTTCTTATCTATGTTACTTACACCAGAGAACCTCTAGATATCTGCTGTTTTGCAAGATTTTTTAGTTAGCTGATTCTCACAATATATATATCTGGGGTTTCTGAAAAGTAAATATTAAAACCTTGTATGACAGTTGGGACCCCATTCTTCCAGCGCAGCTGAATAGCGCGCAGTCATCAGAGCGCAGAGAACTGCACTCTGATGACGCTCTGCGCTCCAGCCTAGACTCAGCAATGAGACTACAGTGTCATATTTCATTTATAATTGCTATAAATCATTCTTAAAATGGGAACTAGATCTATCTTGATGGATACAATCCCATCTATCTACCTGGTTGTTGTGGTGTCTGGCTTTGTATAACTTTACTAGCATGTCAGACATAATTGGATTCCTGGGATGGTATGATCTGCCCCTGTCTGGTGCCCCCCATTACCTCACATGCCACATACCTCACATGCCACATCACTTGTAGATTGTAAGCTCTTGTATAATGAGGGGCACCAGACAGGGGCAGATCACACAGCACCAGGCAGGAGCACAGAGCGTCATCAGAGCGCAGTTCTCTGCTCTCTGATGACGGCGCGCTATTGTGCGGCGCTCAAAGGACGTGCTACCCTCTCAGTCACATATTCTCTCTTGGATATGGTTAAAATATATATAACAGCCACTTGAAATCTAGCATAAAACTAGATGTTTGGGTTGCTGACTAGCCTTTGTAGGTTTACCAGCAATGGGCACTAAATGTAAGACAGGCAAATAAATAATTTGAACAAGTGATTGGGATATTCTTCTGGTATAATTATTTTAATTTGGTAGCGTACGAGTGGCAAACAGCCAAGGGAATGTACAATCAAGTTACATTTTCCTTCTTAACTATAAGAAATGCAAATAAATAAAAAAACAGGCAGATAATCAGATTTATTTGGTGATTAAGATATTGTTCCGGTATAATTATTTTAATTTTAATAGAATATGAGTAGCAAACAGCCAAAGGAATGTACAATCAAGTGATGTTTTCTTCTTAACTGTTAGAAATGAAAATACAATCATAAAAATAGTCATGTAGGTTCTCAGATGATTATCTTTAAAAACCGAGCCTGAATCATTTCTGTGCCAAAGTGCATGACATATATGGAACGTCTAATTGTTTACAGTATGGTGTTCAAATGACTGAGGACAACCTGTTTACTGAAGACAATCTGTTCATACCTTTCATACTATCATCAGGACAACAGATAAAGACCCTATGAGGACAGCGCCTTGGACAGATCCTTTCCTGGATATAGGGGGTGGATACAGCATATCTGTTCATATATAAAACTTCACAAGTAAGGTTTCAAAAGCTACACTGAATCTATGTTCTCCAAATACTGACTTTATTGCGAATCAGTAACTAAATAAACAAGTGAAACTGTATGATCGCTTCTTGTGATCTTTTAATATTTTACTCCAGAACAATGTAGATGTAGCAATGCAACTAAACATTACCTGGGCAGAGAGGTATATTGCAGGCCCTCACTTCCACATCTCGCCCCATGCAGGGTCGGCCTCCATTGGTGGGAGGAGGGTTGTTGCACAGACGGACCCTCTCTTGCACACCCTGCCCGCATGTCCTAGTACATGGGCCCCACTCCTGCCATTCTGAGAAACCGCCATGAACTGATAAAAGACAGACAAACCACTCATAACACATACTGTATATTCCACTCACATTTTTTTATTACTCCATCTGTCTTAAATGACACATAATGTTGCATTATCATATTATGATGACACGCACAAACTTCAACTTAAGTTAAAAACGTAAAAAGTTAATTACAGCACACTGTGAATTTGCATATATAGATGGTTCCATTTATGTTAGCCAACGCTTTCCTAAAAAAAAAATATTTAGCACATATGTTTGGTTAAAATACAAATATGAATGGCTACATGGACTCTCTTGGCTTCACTTACCAAAGACTTGTAGCTCCACACCTCGTCGAGCCATTCCTGCTGAGTTGGAGGCTGTGCAGAGATAGTACCCAGAATCCTGCAGGAGAGGCTGAGCAATCTTCAAGGAACCATCTGCAAGGAACTCCAGCCTGGATAGTAGAATCACAGAGACTTGGTCAATTACTTTTGTACTCAAGTTATTGATAATGCATAAGCTGTATGACATAGGGTTTCCTTACCTGGAAATTTCAACTGAAAGCTGGTTACCGTCTTTCCTCCAAGTGACTATGGGTGGAGGGATTCCCTCTGTTCTACAGGGCAAGATGGCTGTCTGGTTTGCAGCCACACTGACTACTGTGGGTCCAGGCTGGATCAGAGGGGCAACTAGAAGAACAAAAACATTTTTAAATTTTTACAGCTCAATCAGCTTTTATGATCCAACCACTAAGCCTTTGCTTTTTTCTCTGTGCTAGATTGTGTTTATTTGTAATCATTACTAATTATTGTCCTCAAGGTCTGCACACATTGTATAAGCAGGCTGATCTGGGGCCATTCAGAAAGTATTCCTACCAGGGACACTTACGCTGTATTTCCACAATGAAATGTAGACTTGTCCTGCCTGCTGGATTGGTGGCTACACAAGTATACTCCCCGCTGTCTGATGCCCGGAGACTGTGGATCTGCACATAGCGACCCTTGGACAACACCTGGATTCTGCCATCCGGCTGTCAAGAAGGGAACATTGTTAGAGCCAATATAAACAATTATCTTGACTCACAAACTTCACTGCCCTCTAGTGGTTGGCACCCAGTTGTATTAAATAAAATGTATCTTACAGATAACGTTAAACAAGGCAACGTATATACTAAACATGTCGGAAAATAAAGTAATTGTTTACTTAAAGTATAAGGTAATGTGACATAAGATCTCACAGCATGTTAAAAATCTGTATTTTTATAGAAATGATGAATATCAGGAAAAAAAAGTAATCATGTTTTTTAATCAACAATATATTGGCAAATATAAAGAATTATAATATAATGAATATTTTTCATTTGAAAGAAGATGCCTGTTATCAGTAAGGACTAATTTGCTGTGACTTAAATGCTGTAGTACTAAATGAAAGCCAAACATAACTTAGGAAGAAGCCTGTGAACTGCAGCTTGCTGGCGGGGTCTATAGACCATGGAGCTCATCGTGAGGAGGTAAATAAAGGTTCAAGTACCAATAACAGCACTGATAAAGAGGTAATTGGCCTCCACCAATCTATTGTTTTGTACCTGTAGTGGTGTTTCTCCTTTGTACCAAAGGATGGTGGGGGCAGGATCTGCTTCCACTCTACACTCCATCACCAGCTGTCCTCCGACAGACACCGAAAGAGAGCGAGGCTCGCTGGATCCAACCACAGTGGGGGGCACTGGAGAAAGCAAGACCCAACTCAACCAATAAAATAACCAAACAATTGCTATGTCTCAGAGTCTCTGTCTGAATAACTCTGATATCACAGGGGAGTCTGACCTCACCATAAGTAACATTAAAACAATGCATTTGATCAGGCTCTTCATTGGAAATGCCAACAGATACTCATACTCTGTTAATTACGTTTCTTATCTGATTTACATTAAACTAATGAGAACAAAAGCAAAGTATGTTGCAAATCATCATGAAAGATAAGGAGAAAACAATCCCACACTAACTATATTAATGTCATTTTCAGCACTAGATATCAATTATTTCTCATACATATAACACCCCTTTTTGTAACATTTAAAACAGGATATTTTAAATGTATGCAAAAAAATATTGGACTACAGTGTCCGTTTAGGTCCATATTCTAATTTTTATAAGTGTTTCACTGAAATGATACAGACTGAGGGCCTCATTCTATTATCGGCCGTAAATCGGCCGTAAGGCTGCGATTCCTTGCGGGGGTTCAGTTAACTCGCGATTCTATTATACGGCCCCGCAAGGATCTCCTCTTACGGCCGGCCACATATCTTGGAACCGGCCGTAATCTCAGAAATAGAAAAACGCAAAAATAAATTCAAGCCTGCACTGTACAGCTCTGTAAATGCTAGGGATCATATTGGGGGACATGAGGATTAAAAGTAACCCACTCTCAAGCTTGCACATCTGCCCAAACCCGAGTTCAAATTAACTGTTTATTTTCCGGCTGCGGCGTGGGTGTGTCTGAGGTGCTCCAACCACTCTGGACTTTTTACATGGATATTTTACGGATATTAAAAATAAAATATTTTACGGATTTGAGTACAGGATAATTATGTGCTATTTTTTCTAACACCTAAAATCCCTTTATAGTCTTCTCAAAGTGCAGGATGGCTTTATTTGAGCTATTCTATGTGCTTAATTGGTGCTAGCGAGACCTCTTTCCTGCAAGTAAGCTGCGGCTCGTTTTTAGCCTTGCAGAGAGGTTTCCCGGAGCAATTGAATTGCAAATCTCTTGCGGCCGTTTTAGATCAAAGGCTTTCCTCCGGCGCGAGCGGCCGCAAGAGATAGCAAGGCATCGGCCGCAAGCCTGCCGGAGCCTCCGGCCGTAAGGGAATAGAATAGCCGAATAGCTTGCGGCCGGTCCTTGCGGCCCCGCAACGGCTGCGGCCGCTAATAGAATGAGGCCCTGAGTAGATAAGTGGAGAGGCCTTTCAGTAAATAGTGATAGAGAAAATGAAGAATGTCTGGGGATTAGTTAAATCACAACTATAGTCACATGTTTCCAATATTGAAGAACTACACTTGATAAAACAATAAAAACAAAGTATATTAATAATGTATTAACAATTTTAGACAAATATTCTGCAGGCAACATTTTGGTTTCTGCTGATCTACTCCCAAATCTGATAGTGGCTAATGTCTATTATGAATTTAATGCTTGCTCCATTCGGTTTAACTTACCTTTCATCCTCACCCATATCGCCCTGGAGTCTCTCCCGGCAGCACTGGTTGCCACACACATGTAGATACCAGCATCTTCTGCCTGAGGAATAAGTAACACGCAGTGTTACCGGGATCCTAATGATCTGCCCCTGCCTGCCTAGTGTTACCCACACAATACTCAGCAGTAATGAGAGCTACTAATATCACTCCAAAGATCCCTAGTTAGACCTCACCTAGAATATGTCCAGTTCTGAAGACCCATTTAATGGAAATTACTATAACTTATAAGGACAGACTTCATGACCTGTATATGTATAGTCCACAGAACAGAAGAGGGTTCCCTGGTGGTCTAGTGGTTAGGATTCTGTGCTTTCACTGCTGCGACCTGGGTTTCATTCCAGTCAGGAAACCAAGAGGTCACACCACCCTGAAGCCATGCAGGTTTGGGCCTGGTCAGTATTTTAATGGAACACCACCTAGGAATCCCAGGAGCTGTATGCTGTGGCCCACTGGAGAAGGAACTGGCAACCTACTCCAGTATTACTGCCATGAAAGTCAAGTGGATCAGCATGACTATGGACATAAAGATGTGTTGCGTCACATAGAGTCGGACACAAAGGCAACAACAGGACAGAAGCGTAAGTCCGATATATTAGAAACCTTCAAATATATCAAAGGATTTAATAGAGTTCAAATGTCTTCCAGAAAAAGACAGATGCAAGGTCAAAAGGTCAACAAAAAGGTCATGATTTGAAGTTGGATAAGGAAAGATTTAGGGTTATTAAGAGAAATTACTACTTACAGAAAGAGTAGTAGATAGCTGCAACAGCCTCTAGTGAAAGTGGCAGTGTCAAACAGTGTCAAGTTAAGGGATTTAAGAACAAGGCTACCCTGAAGCTAAATTAAGATAGTCTTTAGGTAGATAGAATGAGAAGGCTAGATGGACATTTTTCATTTTTTCCTGCCTTCAAAGCAACATTTCTATGTTTCAGTACAGATATGTCATATCTGCCTATGTCAGTGCTTCTAATACTATTATGGATTTATTGATATACTTCACATACTTAAAGGGACACAGCAAATGTACTGCTCATGGCACAAATTAAAATGTTGCCTGAAAACAAGGATATTTCCAATTGGTTGTTATTAAAAGAAATATCTAAATTAGTGTTATCCAACTGACTGAATTATGCCATTTTTTAGCAGAAACATGTGTTTGAATCACAAGAATCTCAGTGACCTTTAACAATTATAAGACCACGAAGTCACAAATGTGCTCACACACATTTAAAGAGCGTACATGTTACAAAATGACATTTTCTTTACATGTAAAAAGGTGCTGTAAGGGTTAAACATGTTCTTTTAATCCATTTACAGACTGCTTTTGCAACCAAGTCTGGACCTCCTACTGACTAACTCAAATTAGGGTGTGTCACTGTATTGCACCAGCTGAGTTATGAAGCCCTATGGAAAAAACAACTACTCTCATACCTGGCTATATCCTTACACATAAAAAGAAAATACTAGGATATTCTGGGATTGTTGCAAAAGCAGCTTGCGCAGGGATTAAAATATTTTTTTTAAGCCAGTGCAGCTCTCATTTTTTACTAAAACAAAAATCTTTGCACAACTGTGTATTTAATATTTATGCTCATTTTATCACATCTTCTTTAAAAGACTACCATAGTGTTCATACAACAGGGTTTCATCCATTTAAGTTTAATTGATTGCGTTCTTCAAATAATGATTTTAATGTTAACCATTGATAAAATAAACAAATGAAACAATGATGACACCACTCCTATTCTTATGCAATTAATGTATTTTTTTTTCTCTCTTGGTAAAGAGTCTGTAAAGAAAAATACTGGAAATAGAGAAGTTTTACTGATGGGAACATAGTGCTATGAAAGAATAGAATTTGGAATTTACTAATTGTACCCACTCTATTCGACTTTCTAAATAGCGCTACGGAAAATATTAGTGCTTTATAAATAAAGAGTAATAGTAATAATGCTCCTCACAGCTGCCCCAGAAGCCATTTTGCTATAAATCAGCAGATATTCTCTGTTTTTTGCTTGACTGGATTCTAACCCTATAATTTGGCTCAAGCCCGTTTTATTTCCCCTTGGTTGGCTGATGGAAGTTAATGGTTTCCAGCAGCAGGAATGAGGTCGGCTCTGCCAGAAACAAGCCCCGATTCTAGCACCTGCCACATCTCCTGCCGGGTAGGGTGAGGTAGAGTGGGGTAGTGGGGAGGTCACTGGACAATACCTTCAGTCTCTCTATCCTCAGGACACTGCCATTCCTTGTAAGTATGTCTGGATGTGACAGTGGGCGCCCGTCCTTCTCCCAGGTAATATGAGGGGTTGGGTCCCCTGCTGCCTTGCACACTAATTCTAAGGGACTATCGGCGGCGATGGAAACCTCTGAGGGCAGAGCAGAGCCATCGATCTTGGGTGGTTCTGAAAAACATAACATTGGATTATTATAATATTACCATAAGGTTTAATTTGTTTATTTAGTTACTGGTTAGCAATAAAACCAGTACTTAGAAAAATCAATGTAGCCTTTAAATCTTACATTTGAAATTAAATTTTTAGACTTTAGTAGATATGATACTTTCTCCTATCCAGGGGTGGGAGACACCTGACCTGGGGCTTAAATAAGTATTTATGATAGTACAGTTTATTTGCGTACTGTAGGCAAACCTATTCCCATCAGAATAAGATTGACAGCCTTCTGGGCAGTGTGTATATGCTTGTAGTTATCAGCGGAGAGAGGGGTGGGGGTGGAAGGAACAGGCAGAATGCAGAGACTTTCTAAGGTTGATATTGACACCGCACCCCTGCTCAGAAGCAGGACGTGCATCAAGGAATGCAACCATAGCACTCCAGAAATGTAAATGCCCCTCTCACATACACAGCTTCTACCTACATATCATGGATCCCTCCTTTAAATGAACTAATGGCAGGACTTTTTTCCTACTTAATTAATTATGCTCACTTTAAACATATATTTTTTCATTGTGCAGCTGTCCTTCACATACACTGGGCTATCATCCTGGTTTTCTGCACATTTTCACTTTTCTTAATCACTTACCGAGCACAGACAGACGGAAGTGCTTACTGACTCTCCCCGCTGCATTGAGAGCGACACAGGAGTACAGCCCAGAATCCCCGGTATGAACAGACTCCAGGTACAGCCGGGTTCCCAGACCATTGGGCAGCAAGTTGCTTTGGAGATTCAGAGGCTCCCCATCTTTCTCCCAGGATAACAAGGGCAGCGGGGTCCCATGGGCTTCACAGGTAAAGGTCACCGAAGCCCCTTTCACAGCAGTTACCTCCTCAGTGCTCTCAGATCTCTCCAGCACAGGCATACCTGCAAGTGAAGTAATATATTTAGATCCATCACCATTCCTTTGACAAACAAAGAGCTACAATGGGTAGAGTAATTATTAGCATTACTATTACTATTATTACTATTTGCTTCAGAACATTCGGTATTCTCCCCCTGCTCATCCTCTATCTCAGTACAACAGCAGCTGCTGAATACTTTCCCCCAATAGGGAGATGTACAGGAATAGGCCATCTTTGCAACATGAGCATAGAGGCATTGTTTCCTTGTATACTTGCAGTACCAAATATACTTTAACATCAATTTGTCAATCCAGGAAAGGCATAGGCCCTTTTCTAAACTAATTTATTGATTCAGACTCAAAGGCCCTCATTCAATTGCGATTTGGCCAATTGAATAGTGCTCTAAATAAGCACATAACATATTTTTTTTAAATACGTTTTTAGTTAGTGGAAACCTTGCTTTTGGATAGATGTTTACTAACTAAAAACTTCTTTAAAAAAATATGTTATGTGCTTATTTAGACCCCTATTCAATTGGCCAAATTGCATTTGAATGAGGGCCAAACACACTAAGGGCCTCATTCAATTTGCGATTTGGCCAAATGAATAGGGCTCTAAATAAGCACATAGCATTTTTTTTTAAAGAAGTTTTTAGTTAGTGAACTTCTAACCAAAAACAAGGTCTTCACTAACTAAAAACTTAATTAAAAAAATGATATGTGCTTATGTAGAGCCCTATTCAATTGGCCAAATCGCAATTGAATGAGGCCCTAACTAAGGCAGACTATGGCCCTCATTCAATTGCAATTTGGCCAATTGAATAGGGCTCTAAATAAGCACATAACGTTTTTGGTTAGTAAGCATCTATCCAAAAGAAAGGTTTTCACTAACTAAAAACTTCTTTAAAAAAAATATGCTCTGTGCTTATACAGTATAGAGCCCTATTTAATTGGCCAAATCGCAATTGAATGAGGGCCTATCAGTCCAAGATGGACACAAGCAAAGTTAGATAAATATATACAATTCTCTAAAATGCTTTTATGCTACCAGTTTTGTTAGCATTATTATGTACTTGACAAATATGATTTTTTCCCCCAGCGATGCCACCTAGCAATTACCCCGCCACCCACCATGAAAGCTTGAATTGCCCACTAGTGGGCAGTAGGGACCAGGTTGACTACTACTGGTCTAAAGAATGTTCTTTAATAAGGCTAATTTGTAGACATAAATTAATAAATATACGTTTTAACCTATTAGTTGCAAAGTTATTTATTTTAAATGTTGTTTTCTGTGATACCAGACTTTTTCCTTGTCTCATTAATGTGGGTAAGAATAATGTTAGTGGTTCAAATTTGCAGACAAAACATAGTTATGCTGTGTCTCGTCCACAAAAATGTTGGAATTGTTTGTATTTAACAGCTCTGTTGGACAACTGTTCTCAGAAAGTACTACACTTTCTGTAGAGTAGTATTTCAACACATTTCTTTAGCCTCACATCATTTAAAGGACAACTGTAATTCAAGAAAAACTGCATTCGTTTATTTAGTACGTAACAAGCAAACAACATTAGCAGCTGAGTAAGACATAAAAATAAACATTTTTAGAGAGAAAATAGGTATTTTTGAAGACTTTATGAACAGATTAATCTATTCTGTCTTAGTTACATTACTTCCTCAGAGCGGAATCATAAGGGTGTCTTTATTCTGCAGTGGAGGGTGAGAGGAGGAATGAAGCAACAGGGACAAGTCAGGAGACTTAGATAATCGGATCTGCTTAAAATGTACACACCCCTCACAGGACCAAAAGTAGACTGTTAGCATCAATATATGCAACAATTGCTCATACAGTCAATATATGCAACAATTGCACATACAGTCAATATATGCAACAACTGCACATACAGTCAATATATGAAACAATTGCTCATACAGTCAATATATGCAACAATTGCACATACAGTCAATATATGCAACAATTGCACATACAGTCAATATATGCAACAATTGCACATACAGTCAACATATGAAACAATTGCATATACAGTCAATATATGCAACAATTGCACATACAGTCAATATATGAAACAATTGCACATACAGTCAATATATACAACAATTGCTCATACAGTCAATATATGAAACAATTGCACATACAGTCAATATATGCAACAATTGCACATACAGTCAATATATGAAACAATTGCACATACAGTCAATATATACAACAATTGCTCATACAGTCAATATATGAAACAATTGCACATACAGTCAATATATGCAACAATTGCTCATACAGTCAACATATGAAACAATTGCATATACAGTCAATATATGCAACAATTGCACATACAGTCAATATATGAAACAATTGCACATACAGTCAATATATACAACAATTGCTCATACAGTCAATATATGAAACAATTGCACATACAGTCAATATATACAACAATTGCACATACAGTCAATATATGAAACAATTGCACATACAGTCAATATATGCAAAAATTGCACATACAGTCAACATATGCAACAATTGCTCATACAGTCAATATATGCAACAATTGCTCATACAGTCAATATATGCAACAATTGCACATACAGTCTCCAACAAAGTATTACGGATGTCTCCAGAGTCCAGCACAGGCATCAATATTTCTTTGAATCCTATTTAACTTTTTTTTCTCTTGCTTAACTATGTGCTTAGTCAGACTCAAAGTTTTTTTTTTCATTCTACAAGAATCCTTTAACCTCAGAGCATGATCAGTTGTTACACTACTCTTTCAACAAAAATGCTCCCCTCCTGTATTGTTGAACCCAATACTAATTGTATAATTGTTCCACGTCACAGTCACTGGGTGAGGGACATCATGATATTTGTGACTACATTATACGTACTCTCAATATGTAGGATGAAAGTCTTTTCTGCAGATCCTGCAGAACTTGAGGCCACACATGTATACATCCCGGCATCTGAGACTTGCACCTGAGAAATACTGGCAGAAAAAGAGAAAATAAGAATACAATTGTGTACTTTAAAAAAAAAAAAAGTTAGAAAAACAGAAAATCTTTAAGTGACATAAATTGGGGAAAAGATATTACATACCGAAGAACCCGACCTCCTGAGGTGACCCTGATGTATCGTGACGTGGACAGTGGGTGACCGTTCTTCAGCCAAGTAAGCTGCATAGGGAGTGAACCACTGGCCTGGCACTCTAAAGTCACCTGGCCCCCTGGGACGCTGCTGATCTTCTCAGACACGTTGGTTCCTGACTCAAACATTGGAGGAGCTGAGGATGGTGAATCAAAGAGATAGAAAGGCAGATGTTCTGTAAGTTCCAGGCCCATTCACATTGTCAAGTTCAGGCTCATTATCTCACTTTTAAAAGACCATTGTACTATGTAAAAAGACACTTGTATGTAGCAGACGAACAACATTAGCAGGTATGTAAGCCATGGACATAAAAACTTTTTTTTAAATCTAAATATATAAAAAAAATCTGTTTCTGAGTAAATACGATAATTTATTTTTGGTTACATCTCTTTCTGAAGGTGTGTTTATTTTGCATATTCATGAAAGGAGTGGTAAGGAAACATGGAAAGGTAAGTATACTTTGTTAGATAATTGGATCTGATTGAAATCCCCTCACAGGCCCAAAAGCAGTCTGGTTGCATAGATTCAACCACAGCTCTCTAGAAATGCCAACTCCCCTAACACACACAACTTCAACTTAAATATCATGTATCCTCCCAGGCTCTAGCAGATGCTTCAAAATAACAATAAAATTAAAAATAGTCTAGTCTTTGTCTCAAAGTTTTCAGACATATATATTTTTCATTGTATAGTGGCCGATTAATGCTTGTTCTCCAACAACAACATTCATATTCTTTCAGAACTATCCAAAAGAAAGGTTTTCACTAACTAAAAACTTATTTTAAAAAAAATATGCTATGTGCTTATTTAGAGCCCTATTCAATTGGCCAAATTGCAATTGAATGAGGCCCTTTCTATTTAGGACAAACACTTTTTTACTGACTTTTTCACACCGGCCAGGAATAAATAAACATATCCACTATAAAATGCAGAATACCACCATTTCCCCCTCCATATTACACTTATGACTCATAAAATCAGTTACATCAAATTTCTTAATGCCATAAAACTGACTCTAATTGTTATGGACGAGCTGCAGTAAGGTTCATGTTAATTCTCTGTGTGATTTGTATCATTAGTTAAATGCACTTACTCAAAATGTTCAACACAAACACCTTTGTATCTTCCCCAGCAACATTACGTGCCAAGCACATATAGCGCCCAGAATCAGAGGCCTGGATAGAGGTCAGGGTGAGAGAGCCTGTATCTGGAGAGACACTGAGGAAAGAAAGACACTGGTTACCTCCGGCAGATAAGTCATTTAAAAAAAAAAAGGATAAATCCAGAATCAATTAAGCACATCTTATTAAAACACAGAAACATGCACAAGTAGTTAAGAACCACAAGGCCTATCTAGTTGCAGGTTTCTATCATACCATAATTTCCCTTCTCTCCTGTAAACAATACATATTAAGGTCATGAATCCTGACCTTATACATTTTATCTTTTCATCAATGCACCATTTTAGTTAGAACTAAACACAATATTCTAGCTGAAGTCTGACTAGGGATCTATACAAATGCATTAACACCTCTCTTTTAATGTCAGTCTCACATCCAATACAAACTAATACCCTAAAGGCTTTGCTGTTTTGCTTGCCCATTTTTAAATTACTAACGGGTTCAGGAAACAGAGTCACAGTAGAGGTGGTGCTTATCAGCTATCAATGTCTCTAAATATGTATATATATATATTCCTGTACTGCTTTAAATAAATTATTAAAAAGTTATGTATAAGTAGAGAGCAATATAGCCTTACTGGGCGTTCTCCGCTGAGATTTGATCCAAAGGCTTCCCATCCTTAAGCCATAATATTTGTGGAGCTGGTGTTCCCTCAGCTTTACACTCCAGTGTCACCTCTCGCTTCTCCTGAATGTTGCGCTCACTGGGAAGATCTGATCCCAAAATTCTGGGAGCCACTGCAAAAAAAAACAAAAAAACATTTAGAGAGACACACACAAAAATCAAGACTTGGTTTGAAACAGAGGCCTCAAATGAAAACCCTTGCCAAGCGATCACAGACAAAGTTTGGCCACAGAGTGAACCTTCATGAGTCAGATGTTTACCTTGTACGAGCAGGATAAACTCCTTGCGAGCCTCAGAGAGTGGGTTTTGTGCCAGACACTGATACTGTCCTGCATGTGATGGTTGCACACGATTGATTTGCAGTCGGCTGCCTCTTATAATCACTCCCCACTCCACAGCATGATCTGTAAACCCAGAGGACATTGGAGCAATTGAGAAATGTTGATATGAATGGTCTACGGAAGTGTTCCTCAAATTGTACTTCCAGGCTTCTGTGCATATTAGTAATGTCCTTACCCAGTGATTCCCCGTCTTTCAGCCATGTAACCTTGGGAGGAGGAAATCCTTCAACTTCACAGGAGAGAACTATAGAGTTCCCAAGAGCCAGCTGGATGGTCTCATTCTGTGGGTGTGTGATGGATACAGGGACTGGGGAAAGTACAAAATGTTGACATACAGCACACTTTTGCAAATATTTCTTCCCATGTCACCCTCCCAACATTTATTTACTTGACTACAAGATGTTCTCCAGCCCTCTATATCCTGAAAGCACTCAGACTCTACATTACTATAATTGCTCCCAAAATATATATCTCTTCATGGAAATCAGCTAATAAACCCTGATCTTCTTTTATACAGCATTAGTGTAGATATTTGCAATATTGATTAGAGAGCACATCTCTGTCAGTTTAGTGTCATGTACTAACAGTTAAATAGCAAACTATCCTCATTTCAAGGTTTTCACAACGCCAGAACTTCTAGAATAATTAACAATTACTCTTGATTCATCTTTCTTTGCCCTCTATTCTCTTTCACCCTTACTTACTTCCTGACTATCTTCATCTTACATCTCTGTCTCTCTTTCACTTTCCCTCCTGGCATATTCTTTATGTCTTTAAACACAAGTAACTTCCTATATTTTATATAGACTAGAGATATGATAAATCATATATCTCACCCTGGATGACCACTGTGAATGTTAATTCAACTTCTCCGGCTACGTTAGCCACTTTGCAGATGTAGAGTCCTTTATCAGATGCCTAGGAAAGAAGCAATAGAGAGCAAGTGATCAGAAGGTTCAGGGACAAATCTAAAAACATAGAATTTGATGTCACATTTTGTTGCCCAATAAGAAATTGATAATAAAAAGAAAGATTGAATGTTTGGTTACCTGGACTTCTTGGATCTCCAGTTTCTGCCCATGTGTATGGATCAGGACACCATTTTCATTTAGAAGTTGATGGCCATTTTTATACCAGGTGACTGTTGGCTGTGGCAAAGCATCAGACTCGCACTGTAGTGCCAAAGTGTCTCCAACACGTATAACAGTCTCTTTATTTCCAGAGGGAGGCTCTTTGATACTGGGTGGAGCTAAATAAACATTTAATGGTCACCAAAACACCACCATCAATTATTCATAATCTTTAAAAAAAAAATCATAAACACCACCATCACAAGCACTGATCAAAAAAACATCATAACAACGATAATGATCAGTACATAAACATCTACCAAATCTTCATAATTTAACTAGTCATACAATACTCATCATTATCAATCATAATCACTCATACAGCTTAAGGTATTCATTTAAACATTACAATTCTCATTTGTAAGGTGCCACAGAACACACAGACACCATCATCATTCTTGAAAATACAATCACAGCCATTCATCCAAATTTCACCATTTATATGATTTATATCATCATGATTTATCTAATTATTATTATTCGTACAATTACTTTCATTGTCAGTCATCTACCAACACCAAATACCATTGATGTTATTCATCTATAGTTCTGCTAAACCCATCATAATAATTTATCTATCACATTTATACATATACACCACCACCATCATTCATCTATCATCATTGATCCAAATATCACCATCATCATTCACCTATCATCATTGATCAGATTGCTATCATTATCATTCATCCAAATACCACCATTTCCATTTATCTATCACCATTCATCCAAATACAATCATCGTCATTGTCTAATCATCAGCATCCATTTAACTATATTCAGTCATTTGGATAATATCCCTATAAGTCATCTAATTATATAATTTATCGAAATAGCATCATTGTCAATCATCGTTATTCATCCAAATACTATCATCTTCATTCATCTAATTCTCATTGATCCAAATACTATTTAAAATCATTCATCCAAATACAATCATCTTTTATATAAGAATCATGATTCATCCAAATATGATCAACTGCATTCACATATTCATTGATTATTTAAATACCATCATCACTTATAAAATTATCAAGATTAATCCACATACTATCATTACTATTCATCTAATTATCATAATACATAAAAATACCTACATAGGCATCAAATTATCTTTCATGCAAATATAATCACATTAACTCTTCACCAGGTCAGTAACAAGATGTCATTCCAGGTTTTAGATCCATACTATTGACTTACCATAAACAGTGAGATACACAAGTTTCTCATCCGACCCGGCTGGGTTCTGAGCCTTGCACATATAAATTCCTTGGTTGGAGAGCTGAACTTGAGCAATTTGGAGAACTTGTCCACCTAGAAAAATGTTCCACCATTAGGTCAACAGACATTAGGAGTCACCAGCATTTTAATGGGTGTATCTCATTCCCATACCTGGCATAATGAGGAGTCCCTTGCTGGGTTGCAGAATCTGTCCATCCTTGTACCATGTTATTTCAGGTGTAGGATGGGACTGGACATCACATATCAAGGAGACGGAGCTGTGCAGGATAGTACTGACATTCTCAGGGTTGGCACCAACAATCCTGGGAGGAACTAAAGGAATCACAGCAAAAAAAAGAAATGTTCAAGTTTTCTCAAAGTTAATCAAGCTATAATAAAATGTATAAATAATATAATGTTTGTACAAAATGTAGACACATTACAGATATGAAACAATGGACTCCTTTCAATGCCCTATACATAGGATATGAGTGTAATCCTGTATTTTATCTGCATGTTCCTAATGACTAGAGGATATATAATGAAAATTAGAATATCAGTGTGTTTTCTAAAAACAAAACAAATAAACAGTTTTAACTCACAATAATGGAAATACCAGTCTATTTGTGATTTTCAATACTTAAACAAGCTTCTAGCGAGGTAAAAACACTATGGTTACAACAGTGTTTCACTAAAAATCCAGTCACCCTAAATTAGTCCAGTTGAACCCCCTCATTAGTAGTTTAATATTGCACTCAAGAGTCCAAATCTATTCCAGGGCCCAGAATTCACAGGAATGAAAAATCTATCCCAAGGCTTCTGGTGGACCTTCTCAAGAAAGCCACTGAGCTTACCACAGAGAGACACAATTTTACTTTTTTTGTTGGAACTTCTGGTCATTCAAACTCAAAGCCAGGATGCAGAGAATAGTTTGGGAACTCTTTATAAACTAAATTACATAGGATTGTAGTGTAACTAGTGTGGTAGAATGCCATACTAAGAGCATAACGGTACGGTAATAACCTGAGTTTCTTGGTACCAGTGAAAGGCATGCGGAAGAACATTAATGCTATACTGCAAAAACCAAGATGGGCAGGAGATCATGATATCACACTTCTCATGTGAACCATAGAGATTTGGTTTTACATCAAAATGTAAGATTTCAAGCATCATTACCAGTTTCTGAAATGTTGTACAAATATTACTATTATACAGTCTTGTTTTTCATCTTATGGTAATGCCGTCACTTTACAAAATGCTTGGACCTATTTCTTACCGTGAACCATGAGGGTGAAGAGCCTTTCAGCAAATCCGGCTGGATTCTCTGCCACGCAGACATAGCTGTCTATATCAGACACTTGTGCATTCAAGATCTGCATGTGTAAAACACAATAGTCAGTGCCCGAATTAGCCTGATGCAAGGAAGACTTAGTTTATGGTGGCTACATGGTACATTGATAATTGGGAAGAGGTGCTAGAATGCTGGAGGCAAGGTTATTTTATTCCAACCTGTGTTTTCTCTGCACTTTCCTAATGGCCAATTATATATATAATTACAAACTGGACTGCCAGAACACTAGTGGGTAAGAGAGGCTTGTGGAAACTTCTTTAGACAGGTTTCTTTTTATCTTCTGTGTACTAGATAACTATATTGCATATAGTTAAGAAAATATATCAGTCAACAGTGTGGATTATAGATCAAAGGGACACAGTGAACATCCCAAATATGGGAGAATTTGAAACTATAGGTAGCACGAACAACTTTCTTAAATGGAATAGCATCAAAAGTACTACATTGAATTTAATACTGCATTTTCTTAAATACTGCAAGAATATGCATTTTAGATAAAACTTAATTGAACAAGTACTTAATACTACATATTTTTTAACTATTCAATAACTCAAACTTGCATGGTTCTCACAGGGCGTACAAGTCTAAGGCTAAAAGACTCACCTGAAGCTCTCTCCCCTGGTCTAGGATTTGGTATTGCTCAGTGGTGGTTAAGGTCAAACCATTCCTAAGCCATGTGATGGATGGTGGGGGGATCCCAGAAGCCTCACAATTCAGCTCTGCTGTTTGGTTGATGATTACGGATAACTCCTGAATCAAGCCATCAATTTCTCCGATCATGATAGGGGGTGCTGTGAAAAATAGTTACCACAATAATGTATGGTTATTAAAGAAAAACAAGAAAATATTTACACTATCTCAACTTGCCTAAAAGTCCAAATCTACTACCAGGGCCAAAAACCAACAGGGCCTAACATTCCACCCCAGAGCCGCTGGTGGACCTTCTCAAAGAAGCCACAAAGCTTTCCACCAAGAGAAACATTTGCTTTTGGAGCTTTGGGACAGGAAGCCCAGGATCCACAGAATAGTTTGGGGGACACTTGATAAAACTAGATTACATATCAATTTTATTATCTTACAATACTCACTCAGAACCAGAAGCTCGTAGTGCAGTCTGTCTTCTCCAGCCTCATTGGTTGCCTCACAGGTATATTTCCCAGCATGCTCCGCTAGAGCCATAGGTATCTGCAAGAGACGTCCCTCTAAAGGGTACAAATAGACAGAAAAAAAAAGGATATGAAGTAACTATGTAAGAATAAAGAATTATAGGATTAGGACTGCACAAAATAGATTAACTATGAATTAAATGTAACCCAATGCCTACTGAATTAGTAAAAGACAACATTGAGAGGCAGGAGGTCACGAGGCTGATTCATGGACATAAAATAACAAGTTTAATATAAAGGGACAGATCATAGGTTACTTATTTAGGTAGTAAAAAGTAAGTTATTAATATAACTGTATTTAGACAGCTACATTTTTAAATATTGATGCGTTCATACAGTAATATCTGATTCTCACATCTAGTTTTTCATCTTGTCTTTGTGTTAGTGTCTATTCGATGCTACATTACTCACTGGGGTTTGCACATGAACATTTATTATAAAACTATCTTGGTTAACTATATAGACTAAGACGAAAGACAAATTAAACTCATCTGTATCAGTGTACGTACCGTGGCCAGTCATTAACATGCATAATGCATTTTAGGGAACTTGAATATGTTAGTGACTAATCTTTATTTTGTGAATATTTAGAAATGGAAGATTTTTTAATGGATGCAGGAAAAGTTCCCATACTAGTAATGTCAGACTTTACATGCTGCAGATCTTTTCACATATGTTTGGAATGATTGTACACATTGTTTTATATTTAATTAGTTTAATTAATTTAACCCCCCCTAATGTAATATAAAATTAACATTTCACTTACCTCTAAGAAGCCAGAGAGTAACAGATCCTAATCTCTCTCTCGCAACCTATGGCCACAACCACTGGGGAGGTGTTTAACCATAACAGATTCTCGTACGTCTCAGAGACATAGAGCCTCATTCAATTGCAAGACCATAATTACCTCCAAACTGGACTTTTGGCTGTGAATCAAATTTTTCTAAACATTTAGATGTATTCAATTGTTTCTAACTCACAACTGCCCTCTCACAGCTTCCACACGCAAACCATGCACGAGTAAGCAGGCATTCAGGGAGCATGATCATATGATCTAACAATATTTAAGCAGGCCGTAATTTACTTCTTTACCACTCGCAATACTTCTTAGACACAGCCAATACTAAATGATACCGTCATCATCACATCATTAAAACATGGAGTTTATACTACAATTAATTAGTGTTTAGAAGCACATTTTGTGACCTGACTCGCAATCCAGCAATGTAGAAATCAATACAAATTATTAAAGCAACTGTTCCATGCAGGTTCCATGATATGCATTATCACCTTGATTCCCGGGATTGATAACACGAAAATAAAAGTTACAAATAATTATTTTTTATTGCATATTTGCAAACTTGCTATTATTGTGCAATTAATTCTAATGCCTTTTGTGAGTCCTATGTAGCAATTGCGGGCTTGTTGAATTTTTCTAATTGAATATGGATTTAGCGTTTTTAGCACTGGTAACAATTGCAGGCTTGAAAAATCATGGAGGGGAAAAATAAGAGTTACGTCTTTCGCTCACCCACTTTTGAGTCTGTACCTCTCAATTGGAATGTGAGCTGCTAAATGTAGCCAATTTAATATTAGTTACATTTACAGGCTACATTACGGGTTCAAGTGATTTCGATTTGGGTAATTGAATGAGGCTCATAGTATGTCACGGCTTACTTGCAAGCAGCATGATACACTGGTAGTGTGAAGTCCCTTCCCTGTGGGTGCAACCTTAGATCACAGTTGTGCAAGATGGTAGCTATCACAAGTTAGAACTGGATGCACTAATCTGTTACTTAGGGGGCTTCTCAAAAGTAAGTGAAATGTACATTTTATTTCACAATTACAATTATAAATTAATTAACCTGGTTAAAAAATCATATGACAACAAAATTAGAGGTGCTCAATCTGAAAACGTACAATACCTGAAGTAGGTTTGTCCTATAGGTCTGGTTACCTACTCAGAGAGCAGCCTCTTTTAGCTAACTTGTGCCCTTCACAGGAAGAAATATCCTGTAGTATATCAGTCTCGTCTCACTAAAAAAAGTGACCCAGCCCCGAAAAACCAGGTAAGTCTACCCTGAACAGGAAAAACAGCAAACCCCAGACACCTCTATGGGCCTCGTCAGTGAGGTGCAGCTGTACTCCCTAAGGCACAGTGAGCAGGGGTCCACGTCTGGTTCCACCTATCACCCTTAGGGTGAGAAAAAACCCTAAGGGTCATTTGCATATACAACAACAAAACTAGCGGTGCTCACAGAGGCTAAAAACACATCTGGGGTTTGCGGTTTCTCCTGTTCAGGGTAGAATTGCCTGGCATTTCGGGGCTGGGTCACTCTTGAGTGAGACCAGACTGATATACTACAGGATATTTCTCCCTGTGAAGGGCACAAGTGGCTAAAAGAGGTTGCTTTCTGAGTAGGTAACCAGACCTATAGGACAAACCCACTAGGTATCTTTCGTTCTCAGATGAGCACCTCTACACTTTTTGCATAATAAATCATATGAAACAGAAATAAAATGCTTAAAGAGTCAATTTTAGCTCATATATAGGGGAAAGATGTAGATTATGAAAAACGAAGCATATAAACTGAAAATTTGGCAACAGAGCCTTACCAAGCAGCACCAGCACCCCTTCAGTGGCAGAGATGGGATGTCCGTCCTTATACCAGGTGAGAGTCGGTGGAGGTATAGCATTGGTATCGCAAAATAGGGAGATGGGGTTGGTGGCAACAACTTCCCTGTTTTCTGTCAGTTCCTCCTCATCATCCTCTTTGTAGGCCAACTCAAAGGCAGCGCTGGGGCTTCCTGGCCTGTGGAATATTGGGGGCACTAGTAAGAAAGAGAGAAGATTTATTAATTAATTTGTAATTACAAACCAGCAGAACTAGTTTGTGGCATGCCGTGAAATTAAGGAATTCTGATGTTCTTTAAAAATGTTTTTCCGACTGTTTATGTGTAGAAGAATCCATATTGTCTTTGTCTCATCACTTCCTGATAGCTGGAGCAAGATGGGTGTGTATTTTTTATCAGTGGAGGAGGGGTGGGGAATCATTTAATTTGGTGTAATACAAAGGACAAAACCCATGAGCATCTATTCTACACATGTTATAACAGACTCAATTTTATAATCTTATTTTACATTGTAAAATTGTATGATATAGCCTATAGCAACACAAAATATAGCTTCACAGAATGATCTCTTGTTTTAGTACCCCGGTGATTTCCCTGGTATTTCTCCTGAATATACATATCTACTATATTTATTTATTATTTTTGGTGTCATTTGAGTTAAAGGATTACTGCAGGTTGGGAAAAATCTTTCCGTTTGTGAAGTAACAAACTAAGAAAATGATTAGCTATTAGCTTTAAATCAACTTAGCAGACTTTTTATGACATTGGGATTCCATCTTGTACCGCTAGTCAGCCTGTAGCCTGAGTGTTATCCTACTATGATGAACACTTATGGTTAGTTCTGTTGTCAAGTGGCAGCTCACAGTTTATACTGATCATTATTACAGTGGCCCTTTAAATCATATCTCAGTATATCACCCTGATTCGTACTGACCTTGGACGCTCACGTAAAATTCTCGCTCATCTTCGCCAGCAACATTAGTGGCTACACAGGTATATCTCCCTGAGTCTGATACACGGATCGGGTGAATCTGCAGCACTTGTCCATCCCCTAAAATCTGGACAGGACCAATATTCTCCACCAGCTGAAGCAATAAACCAAGATAAGAAGGAAGACAAGGAGTTAAAGACAGTAAAATAAATATATTCAAATAAATCAGCTTATATAGAACAAGGTAAAATTACTAATCTACAGAAATACCACTTTACAGAAAGGGATATGACAAGCTAAATGTAATGATCGCTGCAGCTTGTTCTTGTTTGACTTATATTCCGGCATCTTTCATGTTGCCTTGCATCAAGTACACAAATAAATAAATCTAATTGCTTATAAATAAATATTTTCAGTGGAATTGTTAGATAATGTATTGTACATGGAAAGATTCTCCCTTATTTAAGGAAATTAAATATCATAGTGAGAGGATAAGTAGAAAGAGCCTACCCAATTGGTTTAATCAACATACTCTCAAAGGCTTATAAGTGATGGAGTATCTATTATTATTCTTATCTATACATACTGGGCATGCTCTGCATATTTATAAGCCATCCAAATGTGTGGGAGGTAATTAATCAGATGTGATAACATTACTAGCAGAGGGGGAGGATATTTTCAGGATTTATGTGTGCACAATAAATATATTTTTGGTTGTTCCCAGTTCTCACCTGCCCATCCTTGTACCAGTGTAGACGTGGCTTTGGCACTGCCCAGGATTCACACTGTAGCACAAGGCTGCTGTTTATTTTAGTTTTAACTTCTTTCAGGCCAATTTCTCCACTAAGGTCTTCTCTTGTGATCTGGGGAGGAACTGAGAGACAAAAAGTGTCGTGAGCAAGAATTATCGTAGTGATTGGGTTTAATGGTTTGATAAACTAATTAGGAATAAGTCAGTAAGTAAAGAAAAATAAATTCAATATAGCTTTTAAACTTACATTTGAACTACTGTATTCAGGGACTAGCAAAGCTGCATCTATCCTATCCCTAATTGTATGACTATGGAGTAGGTAATGATCTGCCCACGAGATCTGTTCTAGGTTTTTAATATTCCTCCAGGGCAGATCCTCTCATCTCATGGACACCTGATAAGGAATGGTAAGCTTATGCCTGATAAACTAAAGCTCAAATGTAAGTTCTGAGAGCTACCTTTTTCAATTACTGATTTATGCCTAATTAGTTACTAAAAAAATAAATGTAACACTATTGTATGAGCACTACAGTGGCCTTTAAAGAGACACCACAAAGAATCCACATATGGTAAAATGTAAAAATAAACATCATAACAAGCAGGGCGTAGGAACTAGGGGGGGGGGGGGGGTGATATGGAAAAATAAAAAAGTAGCAAAATTAAACGTAATCATGCATTACCATATATGGCCGATATGGAGCAGTATGTCGTTCCCATGAAAGATTTGACCCATAATTTATATATATATATATATATATATATATATACACATATATATATATATATATATATATATATGTATGTGTATATATATATATATATATATATATATATATATGTATATGTATATATATATATATATATATGTATTTGTATATATATATATATATACATATATATATATATATATATACATATATATGTATACATATATATATATATATATATATATATATATATATATATTTATACATATATAGGAGCACCAGGGCCATTGAGAATTTAAACAAAGAAATTTAAAAAAAGTTTGTGAGAGGCACTTCAGCAATGGGGCACCCCCAGATAGATATGCCCCTGCTAATAGAAATGAATTAACCCATTGTAACCCATGGTAACAAGTATTAAGAAGATGAGTATGATTTCAAAATGAATTTTATTACAGTAAAATTATAATGAATTATAATGAAGATTCTCATTATTATCTGTCAATTAATCTTTCTCAACCTTCATTCTAGGTCTGTGTATAATGTTATGTTAGAACATCATCATTACACATTTCTAGCTGTGGGTTCACACATGTTCAGGACAACTTTGCAGCTGAAATGCTGGCCTGTGTTCTCAGCCTCCATCCACTTGCCCATTCACTCTGGGCATGATCACTTACTGAAAACCTTGACTTCATAATTCTTGCTGGCTTCTCCAACTTCATTGGTGACCAGACAGGTGTACTGTCCAGAGTCCTCTTCTTGGACATTAAGGATCTGTAATCCAAGACCTCCTGATCGGGAGAGGTAAGAGAAAAAAATGCATATTTAAATGGTTATAAACACCACACACACACACAACTTCTACCAGTATATGATGGACCAGAAGCTTCTCTCCACCCCTGTTATGTTCCCAGATAGCAGGAGAAGATCTGCTTAGCAGGCCATCTTAACTTAGATTTTGGAGCAGTCTAGATTTGCCTTTGCAGAGGAGACAGATAAAGACCTCTATCAGGACAACTTCTAGAACAGATGCTTTCCAACACCTGGATAACTGATAGGGGTTGGAGAGAAGCATATCTGTTGAAGTCTGAAATACTGAAATTTAAGAGTAAGTTTTAAAATCTACATTGAATTTAATTTCTTCAAATGCCAAAATATTGTTAATCTGTTACTAAAATGAACAAATAAAATCATATTGTAGGATTTCTGGAGTAGTCCTTTTACTGCTCTGTTTTATGACTGGTGTATTGTATCAGAAATAGTTTCTACCTTCTCAAGATATTCTCCTAATCAAAGACATTAGGTTACAAGGTACCTACCTGGAAGCACGCGCAGGTTGGGTGACTCTGTGAATGGCTTCCCATCTTTCAGCCAGGTGATGGTAGGGACCGGATATCCCACAGCTTCACAGATGAGCGAGAGCGGATTATTAATAATAACAATAACATCTTCCATGATCTCCTCATCCAGGACCCCGGATATGGTGGGACTCACTGCGTGCAGAGATACGGTGCATATAATGATTAAGTACTGCATATACATGCACGTTCATGTACTCTTACACACTGACTTTATCACACGTTCACTCTCAGATTGTGTATGTGATGTCTCAAAATGATGCATGCTCTCGCTCACTGTAGTCAGAAAATCATTAGTTTTTTGTATATTACTGATCTATAGTATAGAAAAACTGCATTAAATCTAGACAGTGTGAGATTCATATCTCCTCCTCTGTCCTGTAAAGAAGCAGTGAGCCTTATGGGTGTCTGAAATGTAACACATTGTGCTTTTGTTCTCAAGCTTAAAGGCTGATCAAACAAATTATTTTTTATCTGTCTGTTTTAGTGTAAATTTTCTTAAATGAATATATTTTACTTTCACTCCAATTCTCTCTCATGCACATGCATGACCTCACATACATACACACTCACCCATGCACTCACACATGCCACTCTCATATGCACAAACATGCATCCTGGATTTTTGTGTAGGTGACTGCACTCAATGGAAATGATGCCTCGGTAATTAATGTCAATGATCTCTCATTATTAAAAGACATGAACCTCAGTTTGTGTGTGGATCAAAAATAGCATAATTTTAGCTTGTTATAAAAAAAAAAAAATTAAATTATATTTATACTACATTTGTATTTGTTATTACCAATTGATTTAAAGAATACCCTATTTGGTATCTCTGCCGTGTCATTTTAATTGCGTCTTGTTTACAATAGGGGCAGAGGGACAAATTGGAGGAGGTTAAACAATAGCGCTAATGAAAGTTAAAACCATTTGTTTACCCATTATTTTATTAATGGGCAAATTAGCTAATAGACAATAATGAAGCTGGCCCACAATATATATAATAAGTAAAAAAAAAATTCTGCTTTCATTTTTGTAAATTGGAAAACCGAGCATACCATAAGTGTATGGGATTTCTGCATGGGTGTCACTAAAGGAGTTCCAGCCCCACAGCACCAGTCTCTAATATTTAGTCTTATCCTCTAAGTCACAGCAGTGAGGTGTTCTGGTCAATATACAGTGCTTACCCAGAACAGTCAGCACAAAGTGTCTGCTTCTCTCTGCGATGGGGTTGGTGGCCAGGCAGGTGTAGTGTCCAGCAGTGAACACGCTGGCTTTATGTATGCGCAGCTCAGAGCCATCTTCAGAAATATCAATGTTGTCTCCTCTGTCCAAAGGCTGGGAGTCCCTGAACCACGAGATCAGGGGCTTTGGGTGACCTGAGGAAAGAGTCATTGATCAGGTCATCAAACTGATGAAACTTGTTCACATTACCAAGAGTGTAATCAATGGATGTCACTGAAAAGACCAGAACTATCAATTTTACTATCAAATGGTTAACAATACAAAATGGATTTGTTGCATCAAATATATAATATAAAATTATTAGAAACTTCAGATCACATTGGAAATCATTGCAGAAACCACAGAAACAAATAGGCCAATCTAGATTTTTCACTGTATCTCCCTAAAAAAAATAACCTTATGCACATCCCGGCATATCAGTAACACAACTTTCTACCGTGTACAGATGAGAAACAGGCAAAAAAACAGCATTTATTTACATTTTAGAAAAAAATCTCTAGATTATTCATAGATTGTTTTCAACTCAAAAGAGAAATTATATGTTAACAATTCCTGTATACAATCTGCACTGTGTAAGACTTCTTCTTTGGCCATTCTTAGATTTGGGGACAGGGGTGTATTTCTGTCTAGACCCACAAGGCTCAGACCTAGGGCAGCCTGAATTTGTAGAGCCATGAGATAATGGGTTTATAGCAGGGGTGGGCAAGTTTGTTCCTGGAGGGCCACATACATGCCTGGATTTGATGATATCCCTACTGCGCCTAGTTGAGTCAATCGCTTCTTCAGTTATCCGAATTGACTCACCTGTGCACAGAAATGATATATTCAAATCCAGCCTTGTATGCAGCCCTCCAGGACCGAACTTGCCCACCCCTGGCTTATAGGCATATAAATAATCTAAATATGCTTCTTTTCAGGCACATTAATTTTAAGAAAATGTGAAAACATTAATTTGGGCATAATATGGAGTGACTGCAATAATATGGAGTGACTGCAATATACGATTTGTTCACCTATGTCCTGCTTTTCCACTCACCTGTGACTCTGCACTGAAGGTGAACAGATTGACCCTCAGCCACCCTCAGGTTCTTATCTTCCTCCTCGTCCTCGAAGCTGGGAGGAACTAAAAAAGCACAAAGTTTGAAACTTTTCCATGTAAATGAAAAGAGAGGCACAGATAATTACCCTGTCACCACAATATGTGTGGGGCTTTAATGCAATATTGTGTACAGATATCCAGTTTTTCTTATAAAAATGTATTTGGCTATTTAAAGGCTTGTTTACTGTATGATTTCCATAAGTCTTTGGTCACTAGAGCTTGGCTACAGTAGTGTAAAGTCAGATTTTACACTACAGTGACCACATTTCCCATGAAATAATAATTTCTACCACAGCTTTAAATAAAAAAAACATCTTTGCAAGTAATTTATTAAATTCTAATATTTTCCCTAAAAGTCACAAAGAAACAGATAAATGTTGAGCAGTTACCTAGGATGTCCACAATGAAATCCTTTTTGGTCTCTCCTGCTACATTAGTAGCTAGACAGGTGTAGAGTCCGCCATCTTGGATCTGAGCGTGAGTCAATTTAAGAACTCGCCCCCCTTGCAATGAGAGAAAGTCATGTGAGACATAGGCAGTGGACGATCATCAGGATATGTGTTGAATTTTTATTAGAAAGAAGGCGAGTACAGGACATGAAAATGTTGTGTTCATTGTTTATTAAACTAAGACGTACAAGAGACACCTAATGTTTCACTATTTGTATTATGTATAAAACTCACAAATAAGATCATGACTACTAACATATTCACACTATCTTTTATTATAATCCCAAGTGCATCATTCAGACTACTTGTCCACTCCCTCATAGATCCTCACTTCTTACAGAATATCCACCGTCTCCATGATCAACCCCACAAAGATCTTACAGTTCATTACCTCACCCTACATGATCACTCCTTATAGATCACTCTCTCTCTCTGATCATCTCCTCATATAATGACACAGATTAGAGATCATTATCACCTATGATCCACTCATATATCACCACCTCTTACAGATCACGTGCCTTCTCCGACCACCACTTCACTCTTCACCAAACCTTGCAGATCATCCATGCTCTCTTTGACCACCTCTTCATAGATCACCACCCCTTATAGATCATCCATTCTCATTGATTATACCTTTATATATCACCACCACTTACATATCATCTGCCCTCAACCTGATCACCTCTTCATA
Organism: Discoglossus pictus; assembly: GCA_027410445.1. NCBI lineage: Eukaryota > Metazoa > Chordata > Amphibia > Anura > Alytidae > Discoglossus > Discoglossus pictus. The sequence goes on from CM050168.1 coordinate 37,747,833, forward strand.
TATCACCACCCCTTACAGGTCATCTGCTTTCCTTGATCACCCTTCACATATCACTACCTCTTGCAGGGCCCCACCATCTTCCAGATCACCCCCTCATATATCACCAACCCTTAAGAACTATCTATACTCTTCCTCATCACCTTTTCATATGTCACCACATACAGATCAACTACCTTCTCCCTGATCTCCCTTCATTCATCACCGCCCTTACAGATCACTCACTCTCTCCTCATAGTCATAACCCCTTACATATCATGTCATATCTATATGATCAACCCCTCAGTGATCATCACTCCTTACAGATCATCCTCTCTCACTACATGTCCTCATAGATTATCATCCCATTCTCTGATCTACCACTCACATATCAACACCTCTTACAGTCTCTATCATCCCCTTTCCCTCACCTCACATGGATAATCACCTATTACATATCAAACTGGAAACGGTCATAGGTAATTACCCCTTACAGATCATCTACCATCTTCCTAATCATCTCCTCACAGATTAAAATCCCTTCCACATAGAAAACTGCACCCAAGATAACCACTAATAGTTAATTGCCCCTTGCAGAGTGCCAACCTGCTTCTTGATCACCCCTCATATATAGTCCCCATTACAGATCCTCCACCTTCTTTCCTGAGATACAAAGAACCAGGTGCTCTTCCACTAGTGTGCATCAAAAACTGGATTAAGAGTCAGAAGCCTATGATATGGAGCAGTCATTACCTGCTTGAAGGTGCATGTTCTCCCCCATGGGGAGGGGAACATTGTTTCTGAACCATGTGATGACTGGCACAGGGATCCCTCTAGTTTCGCAGGTGAGGGTGATGGTACCATGGAGGGCAATAGATATATTAAGAATCTCTGAGTGAATGTCCATAATTTCTGGAGGAACTGGAAGCAAAACATGTAAAGAGCATTGACACATAGCAAGATGACTTCTGACATTCCCACAGTGCACTCTGCTGAGGATGAATAAAATGGCTGCTTATATCTCAATCAAGTACATAGCAGTAGCTCCTCTGAACTGACCAGTTTCTACGTTCATATTTTGAAAGATTTCAAAAAAAATATCATTGGATGATGTGTGCTTGTAAAATTAATTAGAATATTAGGGCCTCTAATACACACCAATCTACATGGGGCCTTACAAGTGATATAATGTCAAAACTACTAATTTTCCAATAAATAAAACTTTTTAGTTTTTAAAACATGATTTTAATACATAATAGGAAAGTTTTGACCTACAGAGTTCCTTTAAGCAATTAGAACCTCTATCAGCAGCGTTGGGTAGAATTCACAGATGTTGCATGTCCTTACCCTGCACCGAGATATCATACTTCATGTCTGTCTGTCCTGCTGCATTCAGAGCCACACAGACATAACGCCCTGAGTGGGAAGGCTGCACCTTTGGAAGATCAAGCTGCTGCCCCTGGTTCTTTATAATAATGTCTGGTCCACGACCTAGCGGGCTACCATCCTTCAGCCAGGTAAGAGACGGGGCAGGCTTCCCACTGACTGCACATTCCAAGGTGACATGGGTATCTCGGATCACTGTCACTTGCTTGGGAACACTGCTGCTTCCTGTGATCACAGGCAGGACTGGAAAGTAGGAAAGGAAATATCAATTTAATGTATGATTAACAAAATTATATGTTTAAAAAATTGAGTCTTACTAGGCATGAAAGATGTCATAAAGCTATTTTTAAAGATAAAACAAATACACATTGATGCCTCTACTGGTCCGAGGAAGCACCCATACTTTGTTGTGTGAGAGGGGTGTTTACAATTTTGCAAGACATTGCCTGCATTTTTAAATGCAATTGGTCTGTTTATAAACTCTTAACAAGCACCTTTCCCCTCTCTCTCCACGTTCTTCACCCACTCACTCTACAGTTCAGTAGGTAAAAAATGTCCTCAGGCTCAAAGCGAACAGGAAGTACTCAAGTCAGACAAGTTGGAAACAGAATCTTCAAAATATAGGATTTTCTTTAAAAAAAAAAGTGACTTTTGTGCACAGGTTACACAGCTGCTGTTTTTGTTATAACCGTCAAAATATAAAATAAAACATAACTTTTCTGAATCTGACCTGCTTTGAGACTTGATGATACATTTCCATCCTCCTGTCAAGCTATGGTTTGGACAAAATACACAGTGACTTCATATGACTTTTCCAGAGTGAAGCATGGGGATGGTTAAATGTAGTGATAAAATAAGCCATAGTCCTTCAAAAGTAAGTTGCATTGATCACAATGAGAGCTTGATTGGTCCAATAATACAAAGTTATGAATTGATATTATTTTTTTTAAGTTATTTTGTCTTGCCTCTAGGGGGTAGTCATATTGGCTTCACTTCCTGCTCCCATCCCTTAGAGCATGTCACTGTGTGTGAGATATGTAGGCAGCATGCTGTGAATCTCCATATTGCAGCTTCTAGAGCAGGAGCCACCAAAACAGGTCCAATAGGAATCCACTGGTCATGCTCTTTTCAGTAGAAGCTACATTATGGAGAAAGAGAGAGGCAGCCCCGTACAGCACAGCCAAGTAGGAAATTAAAATAAGTTATTTTGAAAGAGCCATGACTTTTTTTTTCTACTATAGACTCCCTTTAATTGACCAAACAAGCAAGCTTCAGTTTAGGGTAAATACTTGCAATATTTTCCTTGTGAAATTGGGAGGCCATTTTTTATGAAGAATTGTGGGTAGTAATGTTCATATGAGGCTCTTCAAGTGTACAAAAAAGGATAATGTATATAAAGGGATATAATACAAAAAAATCCAAGTTGGCACTCTCACCATAAACCTCCAACCTATATTCTTGCTCGCTCCTCCCAGCCTCATTGCTGCACAAACAGGTATAAGAGCCTTCATCTGATGCCTGCACCTTCACGATCTGCAGCAGCCTCCCACCAGCAGACACCAGGCTGTGTCCAGAGTCCTCAGACACAAGGGGGGATCCTGAAACACCACAGAAGAAAGACTTGAGTATCCACACTAACGAGAGGTTACCAAACACCTGACCCTAGTATCTGACATCCAACTCTTACCATTCTTGATCCAGGAGAGTGTTGGGGGAGGAACCCCATGGCATTCACAGGTCAAACTGACAGACTGCCCTTCGATCACAGTCTGAGGGTGAGGAGTAAGGGACGTGGGGAATGATGGCGGCACTGAAATACAGGAGATAGAAAGGCTATAAGGACTCCTTTATTTTCTATAACGCATTTTTTTTTCAAATTATTGTTTTAAACATTACGAATGACTTTTGGCTTGAACAATATGCAATCTCAAGTTCAAGATATCTCTGTAGTCTTGAGCAGGGAAAGCTCAGGGTAGATGCTTACCCACCATACAAAGAAGTATTCCACTATACACAAGATGGTTATTTCATGTATATCAGTTATACAATATTCTAATATTTAACACACTGAGTTTTAAATGGGTTGAATAAAGTCTGAGACTTTAATAAGTGGACATTACATTATTATTGTCACTATATGCTACAAATGCTTTAAAAGTTAATACAGGGTCACACATTTCTGCTGTAACTATTTGTTTAAAATAGCCATATGCATAAAACATATTATTCTCCACAATGATTTAATATTATATGTGTATAGAAACACAGAATGTGACTGCAGATAAAAAACAATCGACTTTATGTTCTCCAAAGTGTTTAATAATCCTCTGGATAACATTTTATTTGAAGTTGTTTTATCCACCTTTACTTTTTCCCACTACTTCTGCTGGAAGCTTAGTCCATGTATCTCCCACCCTTTCTATTAGGTAATACTTTTAAGAATTCAAGACCTGCTGGTGTAGTAAATCAAATACAAATTTTTATTTCATACAAGGCAAAAAGCTACTTATACAACTGAGCTTTTTATATTCGTTTTGTAATAGTTTTGTAAAACACCACATAGAGAAGTTTTACAATCCATTATGTTTTGTCTGGATAGGACTTCCTCAGGAATATTATAGTTAGAGTATATGAGAGGTAGTGCATATAATGCATATTTAAATCCAATATTCAGGACTCCTCTTGGAAGGTAATGGTCTGTATATGTCCTTTGGATAATTACCAATTAACTTGAATTGGTTGTCCAAAAAACTTATATATACTGTACCTCACATATGCTCTGTAAAAATATCCATGAGGCAATCCTATTATACAGAAACGTGTTGGTTTTTAAACACTCTTTATGTGGTGCTTCAATTGACCTATTATACAACTGAGCTTTTCATATTCATTTTGTAAGTATATTTTTAAATTTTTTGAAATAAATATTTTTTATTTACTACACCAGCATATCTTGTGTTGCTCACCTCCCTTGCCTGTTGTTTTCCAGATTTAGATTATACTACAGAGAATTGGAGCAAAAGGCCTGTGACAGACATATTGTTTTCCCAGATAATTAATATGTTGAAAAATAAGGACTTTGGATGGATATTTCCTTGTGTTTCGTAGATATGTTTACAATCTCATTACACATAGCACCTTTATATTGTCAGAATGTCCTCTAAGAATTTTGCTCGTAGTAAAAAAAACTTTGAAGAATTCTCCTGAGTTTTATCAAACTTCAGATCATGACCACTTGCTCCAGCATGACTTTTTATGAAAAAAAAATAGATTTTTACTATCATGGCCTCTTTGCCTGAGTTCTTACCCCAGATAAGGACATTATAGTGCTTTTCTGAACGTCCAGCATCATTGGTGGCCTCACAGGTGTATCTTCCAGCATCTCGCAGCTGAGCATGTTCAATCTAATGAAACAAATATAGGTTGAATATAAATATATTACATGCTTTAAATTTGTTTTTCAGTATTATATTGTTTGGGTGTTATTCAATATGGAATCTATATGTGCATATCTTGGCCTTGTTTTAATGTAGTAGAACACATGTAATGCCCTATCAATCAACACCGCTAGCAAGATCTTGTTATGCCCTGAACTGTAATGCTGACATCCTATATTTAAAGTATGCTCTTATGAAGACCTACACTTCATAATGGAAAAATATTAAGAAAAATAAATCTAAATTGAGTGCATTCCATAGTAGCAGCACTTTTATTAGAAATGTTAGCAACTCCCTTATCTAAGAATAAACACTACAATGGCAGATCCAATTACAATTTAAGTGCATAAAATTGTTAATATACTCTAAAATAAATGATGTAATTGAAAGCTCTAATAAATAAGTGTAATTAAAATAATTCAATAATTTATTTTGTTTATTTATTTAAACAACCAGTGTGGTAATTTTTCCCTATATGTTCCTTTGAATAACTAAATATAGTAATGGGCAAAATGTTTAAATAAACATTTTTTTTTCTCAAAAACCTCCATTTTTTTTACTTTTAAACTATACTTTAATGCAGTGATCCAATTTTATTGTATTAGATAAGTCTGTGTTACTTTTACTGGATGCTGTGTACGTGTAAACTAATGAGCTTTCCTACTTTGATGGCACATTCTAATTTTACAGATCCTATGCATTCAAAGTATACTCCAATCCAGCAAGCTGATCAGCAAAAATCGAAATGGTAGATTCTACTGCAACATAATTGCCTGTAAAAGGTAATCAAATAGCTGTTATGTCCACCCCAGCTTGTATCACCTGCAGGAATCTCCCGCTGTCTGTGATTTGGACCCCGGGTCTCTGCAGGAGAGGACGTCCATCCTTCAGCCAGCTGATGGCAGGGGGAGGGATAGCGCTGCTCTCACACTCCAAGAGCACTGGCTCATTAATGGAGATGGAGGAGTTAAGTTCTTCTCCCACGATACTTGGGGGCACTGCGCAATAAGACAGACAAATGGCAAGAACATTTTATAACTGGCTATTGACCCATGAGCTAAATACATGTTTATGTCTTTCTTCAGTGTCTGAAGGATCAATCCCATTGTTAGCCATAAATGCCACAAGCAGTTTTTTTCCTTTTTCACTTTCCTCAAATGAATTGTGTAGGCTGAGCACACTTATGCGTCCGCACAGCAAATAAAAAACGGTATGACCTGCAGACCTCAGAAATTGCTTGATAACAAGGTAAAACATCACCAAGCTTTGTTGGCTCTCAAAGAGGCCTGTCTGCTGTACACTGAAAAAACATATATGCTTGACAATTTTAAATCTGACTAAGAGCATAGTTAAGTCTGGAAAAAATAATTAAGTCTCTTTTTAATAAAAAAATTATGTCTGAAGACTCTGCTGGACCCTGGAAGCATCCATAATACATTGGTGGAAGTTGTGTGTGTGTGTGAGAGGCATCTACATTTCTGGAGAGCTATGGTTGCATCTAGGGTAAAGGGGTGTAGTGTCAATTTCAGTCTGATCCAATAATCTAACAAAACCCTCTGACTTATTTTTGTTCTCTCCGCCCTAACCATCCCTCTACTGATAGATTAGAAAAAACATGACATGATATAACAAACACAAAATGGATTCCTCATAAACAGAGTGTTGAGAAACAAGTATTTTTTTTCTTGATGTATAGTGGTCTTTTAAGGAATGAATTGGGCCACATTTTTTAAATTTACACCAGTCTCACGAAGGCCATTCTTACGCAATACAATATAAAAACAAGCAGAAATATTGTCTAATATGATTAATGAAACAATATAAAAGAAAATGACACCATTTTATTCATTCCTGCTCCCAGATCATCCCTCCTATACATAACTCATAACTATGCTGCTTGCTGTCGATGACTGAATCAATCGACTGTTAATAACCCTAAAATGCATCTCAATACATTGAAGTTTTACAGAGACTAAGTTGCTCTAGAGCAGCGCTTCTTAACCCTTTCCCAAGTTGTGGTGACCCCTAACAGTACAATTAAGATAGGATATATATCTATGAGGCTAAATATAACGGTTTTAGGTGACCCCTGGCAAATCGTCATTCGACTACCGATGGGGTCGCGACCCTCAGGTTGAGAACCGCTGCCCTAGTCTCTCTCTTTAAATGCTAAATAGCGACCTCAGCCACTTCTAGTATGGTTGATTTAGAGATTTCTACTGTTACCTCGTGCAGATTTCATACACCAGGTAGTATCTGACAATAATAATTTGATCACATGTTAAATAGATGACTAGAAACATTACATTTTTCAAAAAAGTAATTTCAATTAGGTCTAACTCAAAGACAGGTTTAGTTTAAAAGTATGCCTTTGTTTCTTGATACCTTTTAATGATAAGTAGCATCTTGAAACAAGTTAAAGAAAGTTAATACTGGTACTTACCATAAACATCCACCTCAATATCACGGAAGTCTTCACCTGCAATGTTCACAGCAACACAGGTATATCTGCCAGAGTCTGAAACATGGGCAGCGAGCAAGGAGAGAATTCGCCCCTGCTCCAAAATCTATGGTAAAATGCAAAGACAACAGGTGCTAAGAACAGGTATAGTAACACATTTGGTTAATGCTGTTTTCTAACTGATGAACAACCATGGGTTTCCCACATGCTTGAAACATGTTATTATTATTATTATTATTATTATTACTATTATTATCCTTACAACACATTCCGTACTGCTATACAGGGGTTGAGTACAAGTCAAAAACTATTTGAACACATTGCAAAAGAATGGAGGGCCCTGTTATTGAGCTTTCAATCAAACATACACAGTGCTTTCTCTAAAGCACCTAACAAGATTAAAAACTTACATTCTAAAGGGTTAGGGTAAGGTACAGCAGAGTGATAGATGCATTGTGCATATAGAAGCTAAATATGATAGGCTTATTTGAACAGATGTGTTATTAATGAGGTTTTGAAGGATTTAAGGCAGGAACTGCTCATCCCGGAACATGTACACTTATATGACAAGCTCATCAGTTAGCTCATCAGTTTTTTTAATCAGATTACAACCATGAAGTCAGGTCAGTGTTGGTTTGCTTCTTTTGTAAACTAACCTGAACTCCAGCACTTGCCACTGAAACCGGGACCTCTTCTTTCAGCCACATGAGTGTTGGTTCCGGTACGCCTGTAGCATTGCACTCTAACCAGACTGGTTCGTTCACCAAGAAGGTGGCAAGGTCTGTCATGGAGAGGATCCTGGGAGGCTCTTTGTCAGAATATGATATATATAGTTAGACTGGAAAGTCACTTGTTGGTTTGTTAAAGTAATTTGTTAGTTATTTTATTTCCATTTCTTTTTTTTCAGTTTCATAAATGTTTCATTTTTAAATAATAGAAAAGAAAAACACGTTTATAATGTGGTGGCAATAAGTGTTATAATATTCTACACAAGTATTTAGGGGTGCTCTCAAGGGTAAGTATAAACACGTCTATCAATATTGGAAAGGCCCAAGAGATCCCTTTTATTGGGGCACACCCATACCCAATCTCTCTGGAGAGAATAATATTTAAAACATAACTTTTATTAACATTGTGTAAAATTGACCATTTAAAAGCTAGGAGCACAGACACTAAACTTAAACAATTTGAGTCTGATTTCCTCTAGGATTTAAAACCAACTTTAAATTCATTTTAATTGAAGGGACACTAAGCATAGTCGTTGGAATTAACTTAAATATTGTTCTATAAATAAAGTGCTCAATGCTTCGCTTAAATAAATTCCTTAGACAATCTCTTAGTGAAATTATAATACCGTAATATGATAAGGTGCCTTATGCTAATAAAGAGCCTCCTTCAATTCGCCGGATTTGAGATCCGGAGGCCCATAAGTAAGCTTGCAGTGAAATTTGCTATTCAATTGGCATCTTTTTGTGGGCTCAGATCGAGTTACGAGTTACGACCTTGAAAAAATTTCATAACTTACACCCTCCAGAACACAATCGGCCTTTGATCTGTCACTTTCGCAGGGCTAAAATCGCATATCGCTATCTAATTCCCCAAGCTCGCAAACATATACACACTCGTAAACCGCAAATGGAGGAGAAAATCCTACATGTACTCGAGAGGATCCACAAAGGGGTTAAACACCAATTCGTAGCACTGTAGATGCAAATAAAACAGTAATCCTGTACTGTAAATTACGGGGAGAGCGATGAAAGACATTAGAATTAATTGCACAACAGTCTCAAGCCCGCACAACTGCAGGAAAAAAGTTTTATTTTAATGTGTCATTTCGGGATTAAATGATCTTGGGTATCAATGAGTTAATACATATCAGGCCACCCATATGGACTAGAATTCTTCATTTTCAAAGTTGTGCAAGTCTGATCGCATATCAGACCTCGAACCTGATTGATTGACACGTAACCTCCATGTTTTACTGCCGTCATTATTACAGTCTTATTTTCTATTGGCCGATTCGAAATGGGCGGTTAGGGGCTTGCTGAATTGATAGGGTTCCCGCCCACAACTTCTCTGAACCAGTGCATGGTTTACGAAGCTGGCTTCACGATTGTAAATCGCGACCTGGAGCAATTGAATAGCCTCGCAAACCGAGACCAACGGAGCCCTCAAGTCGATGGCAGACATGCGGCTGTCTGCGCTCGAGTTACGGGCTTAAAATTGAATGTGGCCCAAAGTGCCTATTTTATGGACATCTAACCCATAGTAAAAAAATACTGAAAGTGATACTGAAATACTGAAAGTGATTTTTGGGCTGTCAGACCAAAATAAATATAACAGCTATTGTATCAGGACTAATATGAATATAAAGTGCTAGGCTATGCTTGGTGTAGTCACCAGTATTATATACGTAGTTGTATCCTCGATCTCTTATTGACTCTAGTAGTAGCAGCTTATGTTAATGAAATCTAGCGTACTTCCTTTCCTCCTTAAAAAATGTATTTATTGCCCCCTTATAAGGACCAATTTCCTCCCTCTAAGAAGTTATTAAGGGATTTGCAGTATTTTATATGTGGGAGGCCTATTGTGGTGAGGTAACGTGAGCTACTACAAACACGTATACCCACGACTAGGCGCAGGTAAGTGATGTCATTAGCGTGGGACACATTGTATAGCATCTATAGGCCAGAGTTCTCGCTGGGGGGCCAGTATTTAAAACTGGGAAGTTAGCCTCCTTGAATTCCTCCCATAAGAGTTTCATCATTTATATGTATATAAGGTAGCGCTTCTGAGATATGTGATTTGTTCTAAATTAAGGAGATCATCTACTGTGTGCATGCACTCTTTATGGCTTGAGATTTGGGGTGTTTTGCAATAGGGGTTTAGTGCTCCTCCGCTATGAAGGGGTTAACATAAATTGCTGATGAAGGGGTTAACATATTTTGCTGACATATTCACATGAGATATAGGCTAACCACAATAACATGTTCTTGTCCTTGGGACATCTTGCGACCTTACTCATGTACTAAAACAGACATTTCTTATTATTTTTATTCTAAGAAACAGAAAACACCTGATTATCTGTCCTTGTACCGACTAACGTCTATAGTGTAACTTGCCTCTAATATTCGCCTTCTTCAGCAAGTATATAACCTATGTTATGACGTAGCAATAAACGAGCTGTGTACTGAGAATCATTGTGTGTGTGTTACTTCCAGTACGGCTCCCAGAATTCTGACTGAGGCCTGTGGTCCAAGCTGCCAACTAAGTATCAGGAAGTCCCAACACGCTATTTAGTAGGATCTGTGGTAGAGAGTCGGCAATTTGTTTGAGTTATTTTAAGGATGTCTCTAGGTAAATTCTGCCAGAAGAGCTTGATCAATTTGCATGACTACCAGAAGTGGGACATGGTTCCTGATTCTCTGCAACCATCCCAACATTCATTAGAGGAGGCGAGGAATACGTGTTTGAGTCGTTCTTGAGTTTGCAATGCAATGTAGCACCTAGTTAGTAATTTGTTTCAGAATTGTTGCCGACACTGATGAGTGGAAGATTGATTGATAAATAGTCGACCAGCTGTCTTGTTCAAGTATTGTGCCCAGCTCTCTTTCCCAGGCCATTGAGTAGCTGTGTTTAGAGTTGAGTAGAGGGCAGTTGAGTAAGCTGTATAACATGTAAAAAAAAATGCTGTGGTAAATGTGTTTGGAGGAAAAGTCGTTCAATGGGAGCCTCTGCAAGTCAGTAGTATGGGGCTGGGTTGAAATGAAGTGGGACAGCTCTATTTGGTGGAGCCAGTTTATATTTAGGTAAGCAAAGGAGGTCATTATTTCTCATTTGGAGTTCAGCTTTCCTTTTGCTGAATATCTGCTATTCAATGGCTGTTTCCCTTTTTTTTATATGCAGTCAAACATATTTGTTTCAATTGGCAGATGATAGCTATAGTCCTACTCTATTGTTTTAGGTCTGTGAAGTGTGAGATGCTAATCCTGTGTGCTATTTAGATAATCTCTAAAGTTAATATTTATAAATACATTTGCATTTTTCAGTTTTTTTTATAAAATATTTCCAAAACACGGGAAAGGAATCAAACCGTCTTCAAAGAAGGACAAAGAAAAGTTTATAGGTAAAAAAAGAACAGTTGCATATCTCCATCAACTCTATGTAGATAAAAAAAAGCTAGAGATAAACAATCAGTAAATAAAACAACAAATGATATCCATACCAGCAAATTTGTTCACAGAAAATTATAAATTATGTAAAACAAGTCAGAAAAATCTTTGGTCCAAACAGCATCACCAAATTCTTATCGGAAGGAAATACAAATTCTAGTAAGGGATAATACCATTAATCATTAAATGAGTTACAATTCTAGAAATATGGATGCTAAGTCCTATCAATACTGACATATTGATAGGTTGGAACTTTAGGAACCTTGGAAGATTTTGGAGGTTGCACCGTAGACCAGACACTATGGCATCGTACACTAGACTACTGTTTGTGGAGTGTACTTAAGAAGTTTTTTGAGCAATTTAATGTGTATGAAACTGTATGTCCTATGTTAGGTCTATTGGTGGGGAATATAAACACTGGCACTCACATGCACTTACTGCTTCAAAGAAAGTGGATGAGTGACCTCCTAATACATAGCAGACACTCAATCTACAGGCATGGATGGATAAACAGGCATTTTAATGAACAACCTTTTAAAGTAGTTTCTGGGCTGTTGCAGCAACTTCAAATGTGTCTAAAGATGCCTGGAACATGTTATCAAGCACTGATATGCTCCTACGGGATGCACTCACCATAAACCTGCAGCGTATATATGAGCTCACTGCTGCCAGCTGTGCTTGATGCCACACAACGATACTCTCCCGAGTCAGAGCCGCGGGCATTATCAAAGTGCAGAGTCTTGCCCTCATTTAACAGGGTAATACCGGGCATGCCAGACAGTAACTGCTCTCCTCTATACCAGGACACCACTGTAAATACAAAACAAACCATACAGAATTAGAACAACATTAAGATTGAATTTGAAGGATCATTAGCATTGCCAAAAGTCAAATTAGATTGATTGTCTGTGAATAAAACCTCATTATATATGCTACTTACTGAATGTGACGCATAATACTAGACAAAATGGATCTATGTGGATCTATAATAATTTGGTTGAAATTGCTAGGAGCATTAAATAATATGATTTTAAAAGACCACAGCATGATATAAAAAATACATGTTTGAAAACATTTAGTCTCACTATATTAGCCATGAAAAAATATAATAAAGAAAAAAATAATGTTGATGCCTCTCCTGTAACCATCCATATTACTTTGATGAAGGTTGCATGTAAGAGAGGGGAATTTACATATCTGCAGGACTAGGGCTTCCAGTTATCTTTGTGACTGCTTCTCAAGGGGGTAGGGATCAAATACCAAAGCTCCAATGATATTATGAATTCCTTTCCCTTGGTTCCTTCCCTGTCTTCCTTTTGCTGGCAGATACTCTCTTCTGTGTAAAAAGCTAACAAAACAGACTGATGGATTCCTCTCCTTTTCCCTGGATTTTATATCAAGGGGAACATATGTGTGTCCAAAATTAAAACATATCTTTTGATAGTCCACTAAAAATGAATAAGTACACTAGGCTCTTAGCTTGAATGAGACCTTAGAAGTGTAATCATATTACTCCACTACAATTATTACATATTAAAAAAATATCTCTGATATCGGACACATCTTCTTAAGTTCTGGAACCCTGAGACAGGCGACTTATTGTAGTGTAAAGTGTGTTTGTATTTGTTTTACATTTTAATTGTAGAACTAAAAATGTATTTAGTCATTTTTTAATGGCCTTATAAAAGTAATGTTTTAATTCAGAACACACATAAATCACCTTGATGGAAAGTCCACTAATTAGGGAAAGTGATAGGTAGATGAATGCTGTTTAAGTGTGTGTCTGTCTTTGTGTGTTATGTAAATGTATTACTCACACTTGCATCCCTCATATAAACCAATGATGTAATGAAATAATATAAATTAAGAATCTTGTAATGATTCTCGAAACAATTATGTGGTGACTACCTTAGAAATCTTATTACTTTTCCCATACACGGCCTATTTAAGAGTCATTGTTTGTTCATAGCTACTACTGTTCCTAGCATACTTTACTGATATGTGAAGTTTTTCCAAAATTACAGTTGTCCTTCAAGTTTCAATCCCTCATCTTTCCACAATATATCTTTAAACCAGCCAGAAACAGCACAAAGATCTATATTGGACAACTGGCCAGGTATTTCTCTAAGTTATAGCTGGATCTGCTGAAGGGGAATTCTATCCAAATTGGAGCCACTTGAGGGGGTTTATGAGAGTTAGAGTCCCAAATATTGTTCCCCATGATAAACTACCAATCCATGTTGGTGTCTTCCATAACTCTTGTTGGCCTCTTCAAGTTTGGGTAGAATTAGTAGAAGGTAGTCACAAGAAAACTTTCTAACTCTGCTTGCCTTGCTCTGTACCTGCTCCTATTGCCTTGAAAAGGAAATATTACTGAGTGCTTCCATTCATGAGTCCAATAAAATAAGGATTTTCTCTTAAAATGACTTCATGCTGATTGCTTACACAGTTGTTAATATTAATTTTCTTACACACTTCAATAGTTTTCTCCTAACCTACACTGGTACTTGAACTCTACTATTATAAAGGTTCCTTGCACAATATGGAGTCACTTACCTGGCGCTGGGCTCCCAGATGCCAGGCACTCTAAGGATGCTGGGTTATTTTCCACAACAGTATGGTTGACTTCTGAAGGCTCGATGTTAGGAGGCACTAAATAAATAGATTTTACAGATTAGGGAAAAATCTACAGAGCACAGCACAAGCAATTGAACAGACTGGTACACCTGGTATTTCAGTCTCTATAGGATCATTTTGCCGGCAGGAAAGTAATTCACAAATACAATAAAAGTTTTCATATTGAATGAAATCTGATTTCAAAGAAAGCTAAAAGCTTCTAGAGACCTTGTAATATGCTACAGCCACAATGGATTTACTCACCCAGAACTGCCAGGATCACATCTTGTTTTCCTTCTCCTGCTGCATTAGTGGCCACACAGGTATAAACTCCTTCATCAACGACTGAAACAGAGTTAATCTGTGGAAAAAAGGCACCATCCATCATTAGGAGAAGCCACAGTGCACAGTTTGTAAAAATGCAATTTTATGACAGCAACAGAAGAGGAATGGAACTAGAAGTTATTATATTAGATGATGTAAAAGTGATCAAACAAAGCTACAGGAAAAGCCAATGGGATGCTTGGTTGTATTTGGAAAGATCCCAATGTCCAGCTCTGGAGACTGTATTACCAAAAGGATATAAACTAATTAGAAACAATTCAAAGGCGGGCGACTAAAATGACACATGGTCTAAAACACTAAAATACATAATGACTACTTAATCTGTATGGGGATGGGTGATATAACAAAAGTCTTCAAATAAATGAGAGGATTTAATAAAGCTCAGTGAGACGTATCATCCAGAAAAAGAATGCAAGAAAAATAGTCTGTAATTTAAATGGTGGAAGCTGGAAGATTTAGGTGTAATGCATTTAATATAAGACAAGTGGAACAGCCTTCCAGTGCAAGTGGTTGGTTCAAACACAGTTAGTGAAATTAAACATGGCTGGGATAAGCACAACACCATCCTGAGGTTTAATTAAGCCAAGTATTTAGGTGCATAGTATGGACAGACTAGTTGGGTCTACTATCAGAACTATGTATCAATGCGGTGACCTTGTCAAGAGTAATCTAGGTCTGAATGATGGTTGCGACTTCAAATAGGTCTATGCCAGCCGCACATATTTCATGAAACTGTGTGTCCCGATTGATACTGGGCAGGCAGGATATCCTTACCAGGTCATATGTGCCTTAACTATCATGTTATACTGGTAAGAACAGAAAAGACAATGTATAGGATTTACCTGTAGCATGGGCCCATAGACATGGAGTGGGGATCCATCCTTCCACCAGCTCATGGATGGGGGTGGACTTCCTGAAACATCACACTGAAGAACCACAGGGCTAAGGAAGGGGACAGTAATGCTGCTATCACCAGCTATGCTGACTGTGGGGAGACCTGGACACAGAATAGAAGAGATAAGACAACGTGACTAGGGTTATTTCTAGAGAGACACAGATTGAGTGACATTTTTATAATGTTGATTTTAATATAAATGTTACAATCATCCTTTTTGTGTGTTTTTTTTTTGTATTTTGGTAAATATACTATGAAAAACATATTAAAAAAAAGTCTTGAATAAGTAAACACTGTTTTTCCATGGATTCTAGTGTGTTACGAGACAATCATCAAGCAAGGCAAGTCCCTAACTTTTGTATCTAAAACCTTCATAATTTGAAACCTGGCTCCTCCAGTACTGAGAATATGAATAACTGAGAGCACTTCCCTCACTCCCTGTCCCCGAACCATGCACTCCTTATATGCCTTTATTTCGTCAAACAAATCACTTGCAACCTATCTTTTAGCAATACCTGATAACAAGTACCCTAATTATAGATTATCTTCAACCTACCATCATGCCCACCCTGGTCAACCTTCCACCCCAACCCACTATCTACCCTATATTATGCCAATGAACGCTGTGCAAACGCTAGATCATTGCATTGACTCAGCAACAAACCTATGCTAACTTTCCTATTTTAACCTACCTGTACTATGACTTATTATACCATATTTTTAATATTGTACAGTTTTGTAATTGTTACTACTTGTAAAGTTTTGCAATTTTATAAAGCGCTTTGGGTAAAATAAATAACACTCTTTGTACCCACTTGGATTGGGGCTTAACCCTCAACTCCATCTGTACAACATCTGCTCAAGATGAGATATTTACCTTGCACCGTTACATTCAATGCTGCCTCTGCTGTACCGGCCTCACCATCTGCTTTACATATGTATATCCCTGCATGTCTTGGTTGTAATTGGCTGAAGGATAAAGTGTGGCCTCCACCCAATATTTCCATACCATCCTCATTGTCAACGGGTTGACTGTTTCTCAGCCACCTAAAGAAAGGTAAAAGAAAGATGGCGCCAATCATGAATGGGAAATATTATTGGGGATCAACGCTGTTATGAGAAGGGCTCTTAGGGAGGGGAGCTGTTATGGGAAGGGGTCTTGGGGAGGGGCACAGGGTGAACTGGTGCTGGAGTTGGGGCCACCTCATACCAATTTGTACGATGCCCCATTCTCTAGCTCCTCCACTGCCCAACAGGTACAAAATATTCTGTCTGTGGAATATATTCCTACTTATGACATTTATGTGTTCTTTCTCCCTCATGCATGGAGTTTTTGTGATTCTGCAGGGTCTAAAAGGACCAATCATCACAAGCACCCTGCAAATGACAATAAATTCTGTCTGCGTCAGCAAAAAAATACATTTTCATTCACTTGATTTTGACTGCTCTACATGATGGTGCAGAGGTGCATCCATGAGTTGAGAATCCCTTTAACTTACAAGACTCTTGGAGCTGGAAATCCAGTCACATGGCACGTAAAATCCAACGAGTCGCCAGCAGTCACAGTCACATGACTATCTCCTTCATCAATCAGGACTTTGGGGGGAACTAGAAAATAATAGAGGCATTTGGTGAAACACGTAAAGTGAAGCAGACACCCACAACACAGATTATCTCAATAGACCACGGCAGTTCAAGAAAAAATACAATTGTTTGTCAAGTAGGTGCCAAATTAACAATATTAGTAGCAGTGTAAGTCATGGACATAAAACACATTGGGGTAAAATCTGAGATTATGTTTATGAGCAGAGGAATCCATTTTGTGTTTGTTACATCACATCCTCAGAGTTGAATGATGGGGATATTTGTTTGCAGTTATCAGTGGAGGAAGGGTTGATGGAAGAAGCAGAATTCCAGAGCCTCTGTTTGATAACTGGATAAAATTAAAAGCTGGCACTACATCACTTCCCCTCACATGCCCTGAAGCAGACACCTTGCATCATTCAATGCAAGCACAGCTCTCCAGAAATCTAAACACCTCTCACACACACTACTTCCACCAATGAGCCTTGGATCCCTACATGGTCCTGTAGAGTCATCATATAGTATTTTTTTCTAATTAAAAACTAGTTACAGGTATATGACTTTTCTCCTAAAAAAGGATGTTCTTAGTCAAAAAAACTAAGTTTTTAAACATATATATGTTTTCCTTGTGCGGAGGTCCTTTAAACTGAAGCCTACTGTACCATGTTTTTAAGCAGCTGTTATCTTTTCAATAATGTTTCCATTTAACACATAATAGCTTAAAAGACACCAAAAGTCCCAAACTCCTTGTATGCATTTAAAATAAACTGTTTTAAAATCTTTAGACCTCCCAAAAAAGATAAGTTTAATTTTATAAATGTCTATGTACATAAAGAAGTAAAGGTGAGTAATGAATACAATCAGTAAAATCAGTAAATCATAAAAGGACACATAGATGAATCCTATTTGTAGCTTTAAAGTGATATTTAAATATTTAAATTTAAATAACAACCAGTTACAAATATACTTTTTTATATATATTTCATTAGGAACAATTATAAAATATGTCCCCAATTTGATAGAAATTAAAACTGTACTTATAAATAAGTTTGTTATTTTTTCTTTATTAAAAAAAAGAACCTAAATTAGTATTGGATCTTAAATGTTGCTATTTTTAGACAGAAATTACTAATCAAGATCCTATTTTAATTAACACTAGATGTGAGGGTGAGATAATCAGGAAAAGTATTGTAAGAACAATGAAAGAGGCTTTAATGTGTATACTGTAAATCTCTGTGATTATGCAGGTTCAAACAACTGGGCATGCTCTTCCTGTTAATATCCCCACACAGAGATATATCATTAATTATCTAAGATAATGCATATGTTAGAATGCAGTTTAATTGTCCTTTCTAACTTGTCAATATTAGGAGGTGCTACTCGTATCTTCCCCTTCTGGATCGCTACCTTGTTGTGGTGAAGGGGCTTGCGTACCTCAGTGAAGCTGTGAGCTGTACCACGTAGGGTCACCCAAGATGGGCAGGGCATAGCAGAGAGGTTGACTAGAGAAGAAACTGGTAACCCACTCCAGTACCATTTCCACGAAAACCTTATGGATTAGCACAACCAGACACAAGATGTGCCTGGCATTATGCGGTCCATAGGGCCAAGGGGAGTTGGACATGACTAAATGATTGAACAAACCCATATCTTACTCAGGACAGTCAGAGTGTAGTGCAGGACGGTCTCTCCAGACATAGGGCCACGGGGAGTTGGACATGACTAAATGATTGAACAAACCCATATCTTACCCAGGACAGTCAGAGTGTAGTGCAGGACGGTCTCTCCAGCCAGGCTGATGGCCACACAGGTAAACGTCCCCTGGCTGCTCTCTGTCACTGTCTCAATGTGTAGTGTCCGACCACCATCCCGGATCTGCAGCCCGTCTCTCTCAGACACCAGTAGTCCATCTTTCAGCCAGGATAGGGTGGGAGGAGGATGGCCGGACGCAGAGCATTCCATCTCCACTGATTGGCCAACAATCCCTTTAATAACCAGTGGTTTTAAACCAGCGCCTTCAATATCAGGAGCAACTGAGAGGATAAAATGGAGAGCATACATGAGACAAAGCTATAAACATGGAGACAGACAAATTATATTTGAATAGTTGCAATCCATAAAAGATTCACCAGACAACTACAGGGAAAGCTGTAGTTTGGTAAATACTTAATATGTTTGTGAGGTATATAACAAGCAAATAACATTAGCATCCAGTGACATAAGAGCAATTTTAGAGAACCTTTTATTTCAGTAGGGACAAATTGAGGTATTCCATGTTATGTCCTGCAAACTTCATGCTGGCTTGGAGCTTGAGGGGTTGGGTGAGCTAGTTATTATCCATTTATCCATCCATCTATCTATCTATCTATCTATCTATCTATCTATCTATCTATCTATCTATCTATCTATCTATCTATCCATCCATTCCTCTATCCAGCCATTTATCTATCTATCTATCCATCCATTCATCTAGCCATCCATCCATCCATCCATCCATCCTGCTATCTATCCATCCATTCATCTATCCATCCATCCATCCATCCATCCAGCCATCTATCGATCTATCTATCTACCTACCTACCTATCTATCTATCTATCTATCTATCTATCTATCTACCTATCTATCTATCTATCTATCTATCTATCTATCTATCTATCCAGCCATCCATCTATCTATCTGTCTATCTATCCATCCATCCATTCATCTATCCATCCATTCATCTATCTATCTTTATATCTATCTATCTATCCATCCATTCATCTAGCCAGCCATCCATCCATCTATCTATCTGTCTATCCATCCATCCATCCATCCATCCAGCCATCTATCGATCTATCTATCTATCTATCTATCTATCTACCTACCTACCTATCTATCTATCTATCTATCTATCTATCTATCTATCTATATATCTATCTATCTATATATCTATCTATCTATCTATCTATCTATCTATCTATCTATCTATCTATCTATCTATCCATCCATTAATCTAGCCAGCCATCCATCTATCTATCTATCTATCTATCTATCTATCTATCTATCTATCTATCTATCTATCTATCTATCTATCTATCTATCTATCTATCTATCTATCTATCCATCCATCCATCCATCCATCCATCTATCTATCTTTATATCTATCTATCTATCTATCCATCCATTCATCTAGCCAGCCATCCATCCATCTATCTATCTGTCTATCTATCCATCCATCCATTCATCTAGCCATCCATCCATCCATCCATCCATCCATCCATCTATCTATCTATCTATCTATCTATCTATCTATCTATCTATCTATCTATCCATCCATTCATCTATCTATCCATCTATCCATCCATCTTCTAGTGGAAGGAGGGAGGGGGATTTGTTGACTCAGCTGAGGATTCAGATAAGCTAGCCACTTTCCATGTTATGTATTCTGCTCTGTAATGGCAGCTTCCATGTACCACCAGAATCTGCTAAAATGAAGATTTTCTTGGAAAATGCACATCTGCTATTGTTGTGTGTCTGTTGCATACTTCTCAAATGTGACATCTTCTGCACTTCTCATTTAAAGGGAGACACTATCACCATAGATATCAAGCTTTTTAAGTGATTGTTGATGAGCTGCAAGTTTTTGAAGCAAACTATTCCTATTTCATCATGGTTTATTAGTAGCTCTTCTGTATTGCTAATTAGTATCATAACCTGCCTGACTATATCCGTAGTGGCCAAAACAATGTCCTCCAATGTTATCATACAGTTATATTCCCTTTCAACACTTCTGAAGCACACTTGGTCACAAATTACAGAGTCACAAATTAGCAAAAAAGCAGCTACACAATCTGTGCTGACTATCTCAGGAATAATTAACTAGATTTCAGAGCTCTTTAAGATGAAATCAACTTCCTTTTGGGTGACAGTGTCCCTTTAACATGTTTGGTTTCAGGATTAAGACACCTCAACAAATAATGATATACATATTTTTTAATTTACATACTTTTAATGGTTACAGAATCCATTTACAAAATAAGTAACTGTTGTCAGATTTATTGTTTTAGGTACTCAGAGTAATAAACATCGCTGGAACGGAGTCTACTCCACCCCAAACCTTTACAGTCTTTTTCCAAATTAATCTGGGAAGACCCTCTCATCTTAAGCAATGGGAGAGCATTTACAGTGCCCAGCTATTGCAGAATAGAAATGCACAAATATAATTAAATATAACTGAAATAGATTTGGCTAAAAAAACATGTGAGAAGTGTTAGATAATTTAGCTTAAACGACCACTGCATGTCTAATTTTTATTTAGAAAAAACAAACATTTTGATGCCTCTGCTGGGCCCAGGTGAAATGCATGATATGTAGGTGAAAGTTCCATGTATGAGATTTGGTTGCATTTCCTGAAGCAAGCACTCTTATTTATCTACCTGGGCATCCTCTTGTGATTTATCCCCCAATATTAGTCATTATGAGAGATGGAGGACCTTTTAGAGTAATCTGTGCTTCTTAGCTACAACTTCCACTCGAAATATTTAACCAATCACATTTATTTATATGTGTTCTTTCGGGAACAATTGCCGTGCCACCTTAAACATACCGTAAATCTCCAGCCGGTAGGATTTCTCGGTTGTGCCCACTTGGTTGTGGGCTTTACAGGTATATGTGCCAACATCGGACAGCTGGACCCTGCTCAGGTGAAGACTCCTCCCGCCGTCCCTATAGGTGGATCTGGAGCTGGACACAATGGGACGATTGTGCTTAAACCAGGTGATACTTGGGACAGGAGACCCCCGAGCCTCGCACTTCAGCTCCACAGCCCCATGGAGCAGGGAGGTCACTTCTGTCGTCTCATTGGATGCCCAGATTGTAGGATGAGCTAAAGAAATGTAACAGGTCAGAATCAAGAAACATTTTCGTATTTAGCTGTGCTGCAGGCTGCCGTATATAAAGGACCACTGGGAAGAGTAAGATTTATGGTATGCGCTTATGAAGATAATGTATGATAACGTACTGCCTTTAGAGTAATTTAATTTAATAATGGCCTTTGCATTTGTAGCTTTTGTATCAAAAGTATTTGTTGCGAGTTACCTGGTGGTCCAGTGGTTAGGATTCAGTGATTTCCCCGTTGAGACCTGGGTTTGATTCAGGGAACCAAGAGGTCTCACCACCCTGAAGCAAAGCAGGATTGGGCCTGGTCAGAACTTTGATGGGGGACTAGATAGGAATACCAGGAGCTGTATTCTGTGGCCCACTTGAGAAGTGGCAACCCACTTCAATATATCTGCCATGAATACCAAATGGATCAGCATGGCGTGTTGCGGTCCATCAAGTCACAGAGGGTCGTACACGACTGAGCAACGCAAACAAATAATGTTGCAGCCATTCGTATAGTTTTGCCTTTTAATTATAATTCCTGAAAGCTCTGGCACTTGCAGATGCCTTTTCCCACTGTGTAAACAGAACTTACTATGCAATCAAAATCCTTATCCATACCCACATTACAGAATTTTCCATTCCAAAAAAATGTGCAGTTCTTCAAAATAGTTTATTTTTAAAATATAGCCATAGTGGCCTTAATTACAAGCAAACTGTACACATTGCTTAAATTAATTGAGTGACTAATCATTTTAGTAAAAATAAGAGTTGCCTGCAATAATATTTCCTACCATGTGATGGCAGCAGCACGCTACTAAATCATTGTTTTCATGGTTTGTGGCAGATCTGAATGAATGTGCTAATTACTGCAGTCACATATATCAATAGCTCTAATTGTGTTTTTATTTTCCATGAATCAAAACAAGTTATTATTTCAATTAGCACTGTCCTACAGACATTTTAAAAATGCTTAATAGATTTAAATGGGCTAATTACAAGGAAATTGCACACATTGCTGAAAATGACACTAAATGGTATTGGATTAAAGAGCGAAGCCATTGTGGCCACACTTGCATGTGCCTGCACAGGTTCCGAGAATGCAGTGCAGTAACTCTGGGCAGGAAAAGGGTTTTTTATCCTATTTTAGACGTTCAAATGTGAACACGGATGTATTTACTGTACGTGAGAAACACATTCTTGCCAGCTTGTATTATGTGTCTAATTAGTAAATAGTAAGCTTTGTTCTCAATTAAGAAGCTATATAAGACAACACAGGATTTAATAATATTTTGAGAACTGAATTAAAAAATAACCATTTTTCTTAGATCCATACCAAAACCTTTTCAGTATTTAAGGTGGTACATTGGAGATTTCAGCTATGGCATCATATGGAACCATTGATGGTATAAGGGGGTAGATTGGAGATTCCAGCTATGGCATCATATGGGACCATTGATGGTATAAGGGGGTACATTGGAGATCACAGCTATAGCATCATATGGAACCATTGATGGTATAAGGGGGTACATTGGAGATCACAGCTATAGCATCATATGAAACAATTGATGTTATAAGGGGGTACATGGGAGATTCCAGCTATGGCATCATATGGAACCATTGATGGTATAAGGGGGTACATTGGAGATCCCAGCTATGGCATCATATGGAACCATTGATGTTATAAGGGGGTACATTGGAGATTCCAGCTATGACATCATATGGAACCATTGATGGTATAAGGGGGTACATTGGAGATTTCAGCTATGGCATCATATAAAACCATTGATTTTATAAGGGGGTACATTGGAGATTCCAGCTATGACATCATATGGAACCATTGATGGTATAAGGGGGTACATGGGAGATTCCAGCTATGACATCATATGGAACCATTGATGGTATAAGGGGGTACATTGGAGATCCCAGCTATGGCATCATATGAAACCATTGATTTTATAAGGGGGTACATTGGAGATTCCAGCTATGACATCATATGGAACCATTGATGGTATAAGGGGGTACATGGGAGATTCCAGCTATGACATCATAAGGAACCATTGATGGTATAAGGGGGTACATGGGAGATTCCAGCTATGGCATCATATGGAACCATTATTGGTATAAGGGGGTACATTGGAGATCCCAGCTATGGCATCATATGAAACCATTGATGGTATAAGGGGGTACATTGGAGATCCCAGCTATGGCACCATATGAAAACCATTGATGGTATAAGGGGGTACATTGGAGATCCCAGCTATGGCATCATATGAAACCATTGATGGTATAAAAATGCATTTCTTAAAATAGACTTATACAGATTTTTTTTATTTTATTTATTTTTATTTTATTTTATTACCCATTAAGCATAGACGGATATGTAACGGTGATTATTGGTAATTATTGCTAATTAGACCCTGGGGTTCTTGTAATATTGTCTCTAATCATTTGAAATTGAAAGGACTTAGTACGAGTAGCACATTACCTATCACGTTACCCTTATTTTGATACCAGTTTACTATATGGTAAAAACATTTGATTAAGTTCTTATTATGACAAATATAATATTACATTATAGAATATTGGGAAAATCCACTGTTTTCCCTGTGTATCATAAAATGTTAGGAACTTACTGTAGACCCTCAGATTGAAGTCCTTGACTTGCTGGCCAGCGTGGTTGTAAGCGAGGCACTGGTAGCGACCCTGGTCCGAGAGGTGACTGCCATTAATACGGAGTACGTGCCCACCGTCCAGTAGTTGGATATGAGAGTCCCCAGGAAAGAGAGGCCTAAAACAAACAGACTGGACTTTAGTTTGTACACCAACAGCAAGAAGCCTGTAAGCAACGACAGTGTAATACATACAGTGTTTGTTATCTGTGTTTGCTTAGCCTATGTTTTCTTTGCTTTGTCTATATGCCAACTTATATATTTGTATATATATATATATATATATATATATATATATATATTTATTTATATAAATAAAAATATTAATTATGGGACAAAGATTTCATGGGAAAGACATAATGCTCCATATGCTCCATAGCAGCCAAATCTGGCAATGCATGATTAAGTTTAATTTTGCTATTTTTTTGTTTCCCCTGTTCACATAATGTGGACAGGACCACTGTAGTTTAGGAAAAAAATAAAAAGTTCAAAATATATATCAAACTAAACACTCTAGCAACTGATATAAAATATTTTTTTAAAGAAAACCACAAATTTGCAGACTGTGTATATAGAATGTTCCATCTTGAGTCACCTGAAGCCTGAAGGCATCTACTTATCTACAGTACAGTGGTGGAAGAGTTGGGAGGGGTGTGATTTCTTATAGCATTGGAGCTTAGTATTTGACACCCATCCCTCACAAATTCTCAGCAATTCCTACCAAAACATAAACACCCCTCTCACACACACAACCTTCAAAGTATCATGGATTCCTCTAGGTACCAGCAGAGAAAGCAACAGCTTCTTAATTACTTAATAAAAAAGGGGTTGAAACTAGATGGACCCTTCTAAATACCCAAAAATATGATTTTCACTTAGAGGCATGTTTGCAAGTCTTGCTTTCCCAAGTCTGTAACTGCCCATCGGCAAATAATAAGTCATGGGCTGAAGAAAGATCGTTGCAGGGAATTAGATATCGCAAGGAGCTAATCTGAATAAAACTAATGTTAAAAGGTTAATTAATCGAGTGGGAAAAGGCAAAGTGTTTATTAGCTGATGTCAACACTATAGCAACTAACATCACACGTATGTATCCCCGAAGAAGGAAACATCTGTCTGTGGATGGGGATTTCTGGCACTTCTCTGCTCCTCCAAGCTGTTTCAAAGGCTGTCTGGCACGGTGTGCAAATGTTTAAGGAATCCATGTTTAAAGGAGCACCGCACAATGAAAAATACTGACCCACAGAAAATGCTATTCAGGTGCCACATGTTAAATGTTCCTGTGCATTTAGTCTAATGCTTGGTGCACTAGCGTGTAATGTAACACGGCCTCAGGTAATATAAAACAGTAGACATGTGTCGTTCAGTTGTTTCCGACTCGCCGTGACCTCATAGACTGTAACACACCAGGCACATCTTTATGTCCATGGTGATGCCGATCCACTTGGTATTCATAGCAGAGATACTGGAATGGGTTGCCAGTTCAGTGGGCCACAGCTCCTGGTATTCCTAAGTGGTCTCCCATCCAAGTTCTGACTAGGCCCAGCCCTGGTTGGCTTCAGGGTGGTGTGACTTCTTGGTTCCCTGAATGGAATTAGATTCAGGTCGCATTGGTGAAAGCCCCGAATCCAAACCACTGGACCACCAGGGAACCCTACACTTTACCAGAAAACTAAGCCAAGGGCCACATGGAACAACTGAATGTAACTAATAAAATGTATTTTCTTGAAATAAAAGTAAGCCACCTTGATACGCCCTAGGGTCTGTGGAGACTCAGTTTTGGAAGTTTCATATGGCTTTACATTGAAAAAAATAAAAATCAGACCCCCAAGGGCCAAGTATTGTCAATAAACCTTTATAAAGAGATATCCTTCTATTCTTGGTGGGTGTATCAGAAAGACTGATTGACTTGCACAAATGGCAAAATTCAGTGTATATTTTGGGTAAGAAAATGTAATATTTAATCAATAAAGTACTTGTTGTTACCTGTTGATTTGGATTCTACAGTATTTGGATGTGGTGGAGCTAGTGAATGGAGGACCCCGGTGCACAATAATTTGGGGCCACACTTGCACATCTCTCCACCCCCCACAGGGGTCAATAAAATAGCCAGAAAAAAAATATCGTTCAGATTAGCCTCTAATAAGTCTAATAAGTCAAGTGTAGTGCATATAGCAGAGGGCCTGTGCTGTGCACCAGCAATAACTCCGCCAGTGGCTTTGACTAATTGAAAGCAGAATCCAAGTGAATAAATCTTGCTAGGACAATACAACGATAAAACTTCCTGCCCCCGCCAGCCGCCCCCGTCCTTGTCTCAGACAGCATTGTCTCTGGAGGACCTTTGTTTTGACTCTGTTTCTAGGGAGGATCTTCTCTCCATGTCCCCCATGCTTCTCATCACAGGTGTGCAGGAGAGAGACATCTTGCAGCACTTTATTCATGCGGTCATTAAGACCTCAAAGCAGCCCCCACCTCTCCCCTTCTCCTCATATCCTTCCTTATTCCCCCAGGGGTTCGGTAAGATGTCCTCTCATCTCCTGCATTCTTCACATTGCAGGCAAATCCTTTTAAAGCACACCTGTAATTCCCACTTGTAAATGAGTTACCCTGTTAGATCTTCATATATGTGTCACAATACAAGTGCAATTACTGTTTAACTATTTAAAATCACAGTACATATTGAAGTAAGAAAACAATTGTATCCTTAAAGCAGATCTGGGCATTGTGCGGCCCGCGGGCCACATCCGGCCCTTTGGCTGTCCCTGTGCGGCCCCCTACAGTTGGATACAAATTTGTGTCCTGGACAAAAAATACACTGCCAATTGTAAAAGGGGGCAATTTGTGAGCAGCAGTGTTGTGACTAACTGGGATGGATAGTATTCTGTAGATAATGCTCCTGGCACTGAGAAAATAAAATAAAGCTATAAAAATTAATATTCAGCAGAATTAAGTTCAGCCTATGGTTCGGCCCTCCACAACCATCCGAGTTTCTCATGTGGCCCCTTTGGGAAATTAATTGCTCACCCCTGCCATAGGGCCTCATTCAAATGCCCTTTGGCCAATTGAATAAGGCTCTATATAAGCACATAGCATATTTTTTTACACAAGTTCTATCCAAAAGCAAGATCTTCACTAACTAAAAACTTCTGTAAAAAAATATGCTCTGTGCTTATATAGAGCCATATTCAATTGGCTGAATCACAATTGAATGAGGCCCATAGAGTATTTCAAAGCGATCATCCTATTTGAGATTATTAATAAATTACATTAGATGATTAAAGATCAATTTCCACCTAAAGTATTTTATATTAATCAGTGCTCAGATAAAATTAATTATCTATATAGGAAACTTGCCTAGTTTGCCAGTTCTTCCTCTATCTTTATAAAGTGAGGGAGCTGCCATTAGAAGATCCATATCCGTCAATGACACGTAGATTGCTGGGTCAAAAGTTCAAGAATCAAGCTGCAGTTACACATTACACATAATTATATGTGTTCTTCAGCAGCTCACATCATCTAACATAAAGGTATTTTAATAATAAAAGGCAGGTGTTGTAACTTGAACACATATATATGCACTTCTATAAGTGACCTTTTTCATTTAAGAGCTGTTTGCATTTAGGTGAAATGTCCCCTGAAGGATAACACATAGGTTGATCATTTGTGGCCACCATGGTAAGTAATTAGCTAATTATACCAGTAATTAGCAAGCTGTGCCACTAACAGCATACAGTGCTTATCACAGGAATAAAGTAGCTATGGAACCTGGAGAACTAATCTGCTGGTCCTTGTGAGAAAGAGCAATGAGGGGTGGGGTGAAGAACAATGAATGGGGTGTGAAAGACTGATAATTAGAAGAAATTGACTCATTAAATATGTCATTGGCTGAGTAGTAAGTAGATTATTGAGAAATGATCTGTTAATAATGTTTGGATCTCAAAGGCAGTCCTTGGAAATGTTGGTCAGTAAACCACCGGCTCCTTGATCCATGAAGGTTGAGAACAACTGGTCTAGTTTATTGCACAACTAATTCTAATGCTCTTTAAATAACCGCTAATGTGGCATAGGATCTAGCGTGTTTCATACATGTCACGGTCTGGAGTGACAAGTGCTGTACACCCCTCCCACTCGTCTGTCACAGGCTCTGTCCACTTAAGATGGATTACTGCAGTTACAGTTCCAACAATCATATACAAGCATTAAGAGTGGGACCTGGGGTGGGACCAGGAGATCAGAATGGGGGACCTTGGGGGGGTGGGGGTAGGAGATCCGAATGGGGCACCTGGGGGCTAGGAGATCAGAATGGGGAACCTGGGGGGGGGGGGGCGGGTAATAGGAGATCATAATGGGGGACCTGGGGGGAGTGGAGGTTTAGGAGATCAGAATGGGGGACCTGGGCGGGCGGGGGGTAGGAGATCAGAATGGGGGACCTGGGCGGGCGGGGGGTAGGAGATCAGAATGGGGGACATGGGTGTGGGTAGGAGATCAGACGATTGAAAAGGGGTGTACAGCACTTGTCACTCCGGACCACAGTGGCGTGCGTGAAACACGCCAGATCCGTGGCATATTTAAAGTATGCTTTTGAAGAACACTCTGTATTTACTGATATCTGCCCACCAACGGTGTGCCGCCTGCTAGCCTCTGCACATGCCACTCTTTTACTATATAGAGTTCCTTATCTGGCACTTCCCTGAGTTCTAAAACCTACCCCATAACCCTAACCCTAACCCTAAGACATCATTGGCCGGCACCTTCTGGTTGCTGCTCTGGCGAGCAGAAAAAGGTCCAAATATTCCTTCCTGTGAGGCTGTCCTGTTAGGCCTCCTTCCTAACCAGAACAGGTCTAGTAGGAATTTTATGACAGCCTTTTTGGCAGATTCTCTCCCCCTTCCTGGATACTTAAAAGACGGTGAAGAGATGCACCTCTGCTAGTTCCTGAACCACTAAAATCAAATGTAAGTGTTAACAGATACATTGATTTTAGTTTCTCCAAATGATGATTTTATTCCTAATCAATAACTACAAGAACATGCAATTAAACCCTACTGTGGCTGTTTAACTCCAATAATTACTTATCTGGTTTCTTAAAGCAACAGTTATAGACTAGAGATGCTGTGGGTGAAAAACACAAGACTTGACCCGAAATATAAAGTGTCAAAGACACAGAATCAGCTGCTGAAGGA
Source organism: Discoglossus pictus (assembly GCA_027410445.1). NCBI lineage: Eukaryota > Metazoa > Chordata > Amphibia > Anura > Alytidae > Discoglossus > Discoglossus pictus. The sequence continues at coordinate 37,777,421 of CM050168.1, forward strand.
TCATTATTATCTCTGACTGCATTACAAAGGGAAACGTGTAGATCACATGTGCAGGATGTGAGGGGATCCGGGCATGAGTCTGTACCCTTCACACTTGGAGATGATAGAGAAACAGGTGAAGATCTCTGTAGGGGAACCATACGTGATGGATATGTACAACCACTGCGGTCCTTTATATAAAGACCATTGCATTTCTATAAAACAGACACTTGTTTATTAAGTATGTACCAAACTAATAATATTAGCAGCTGTGTAAGCCAAGGGCATAACAATTTTTTGGGGAGAAAACTGAATTTATGAATACAGGAATCCATTTTGTGTCTCTTACACCACTTCCTGAGAGCTGGATGATGGGTGTGTGCTTGTAGTTAGCAGTGGAGGGGTGGGGAAGAAGGGGACAGGCAGAAGTGCAGAGCTTTTGCTTGATTTCTGGAAAAGATTGAAATAGACACCACACCCCTTCCCCTTCACAGGTCCAGAAGCAGCATATGGCATAAAAATGTAGTGGCCACAATGGTGATAAGATTCAGAAGCCAAAGATACTTAAGAATAAGGATGAAGACTACACAGAGAGCTGAACAGGAAGCTAGACAGTTACAAAGATAGGCTGCTAAAATGTTATATGGCTCCATATTCTCCATAGCATGTTCCAGTCCATAGGAAGATAAACAACTTTACAACATACTTTGAATTTAATGTAATCTTTTAGTAAAAAGATTCCTGCAAATTTTCAATTGTTCATCTTTGTCCTTCTCCTGGAGAATAACTTTTGTAAAGTGCATATCTGCTGTATAGTCAAAGGAACGAGTCAAATAAAGTACTTTGATTAATTTATTTTTAAACTTTAAAAGAGAAACAGGACACTCAGTAAGCTATTGATACATAGTGATTGGTACAAGTGACTCTATAGTATTAGTTAGCTTCCTTTTAATTACTCCATGACTAATCTATTTTTGTAACAAGCAGATAAATTAAATCGAGGAGGGCAAAGTAACCCTTTCTTTGCCTAAAAATCAGTATACTTTGTGAAATATTTGTACCATTTTCTATAAAAATTGCTGCATATGTTTTATACAATAGGTGAGCAGGGCCAGGATCTTTCCTGTTGGCTGACCACCAGCAGCAGGGGAACATCAGCCATTAGCTGGCGCTGCCAAGATTTTAGTGAAATTCTTGTTAGTGTAAAGCTTATCATCTGCCAGTACCCCAACACCTAACTCTAAACCCTAACCCCAAAACCTAACACTTAACCCCAACCCTAACACCAAACCCTAACACCTAACCCTGACCCTGACTACAGCTAGGAAATTGACTATAATTTCGGCCAAGCCACCTAGTAGTGGAGGTAAGATAACTGTTAAGGTCCCAGGGACACTAAAGTCACTTCCTAATAAAGAGCAGAGTATGTAATATACAATATGCATCATATCCAATGTCTGACTACTGTTCTGTTGTGACAGTATTATGCCTGCACTCCCCTTTCTGGACACTAGATGTCCCCGCTTCTCTATACAATTAAAGGGTCACAGTCACCCATAACGGGAAGTTGATTCAATTTTGAAGAGCATTAAAAACTGGCTATACATTGTACTAGCAGTATTTCTCTAAAGTAAATCATTTTTTAAATATTTAGAATTGATTTTGCGGCTCATGTATGCTAGTGTGCGGCTCGGAGTAATTGATAAGAGAGGGGTCTGACTGCCAGATAACATTGCAGGTGTTTATTTTGGCTACTACAGAGACTGACAAGGGGGCTGTAAAGCAGTTAATTAATGCGTGTAAAATACTAATTTGCATATTAATGCAGCAACAACATGGAATTTCCCAGTTTTTCGTGCTTTTTATGATTAACCCATAAACAACAATTTGATTTTGGGGTGATAGAGCCTTTTTAATGTGCATTAATACTGCAATAGGCGTGCCACTTACTGCCCGTCCTTTGTCCACTCCACCTGCGGCCTGGGCATCCCGGACGTTCTGCACTCCAACTCAACCTCAGACCCATCTGTCGACGTCACCTCCTGAACAGACCCAGCTCCATAAATAGTTGGAGGGACTGAGAGAAGACAGAACAATGCAGGGTAATGCAATGTGTTACTATGCCATATTTTTAGTATTTACATTTGCTTCAATGGGAATGATATCACTGCTGCAGATATACAGGGGTTGGAATGACTATTTTGCCTTGGGGTGGCTCCCCCACCCACAATGGGACATTCAACAATCTACAGATATTGTAAAGACACTGTAATACTCCATCATTCTCCAAAAATGCTGACCATGCTATGATAAACAACTTTGCAATAAACCTTTTGGTTTAAACAAAATTGATCTGATTTTAAAAGCAAACTATTTATTATAAAATATAAAATATCGACTTCTGCTCTCAGTATATGTGTTAAATAATACAATAGAATCCCAGAAAGGAATTTTAGCAAATTGTTCTAATCTAAGGAGAATGATTTTTAAAGAAGTATTGAATATTTGTTAGGAAGTTGTTTATAAAACGTCCATTCAGCCAATGCGAACAGCCAGTGTAATACCAATTAGCACATCAAATCAGCTAATTAGTATTTAGGAGCCGTTCATTTGATTAAGAAAACAGCAGAGACGAAGCTGATGGTCACAGGAATGATTCACTTTACAATGAAATGGCTGATACAATTAATAGATTTTTAAGAACAACATGAGGATGACAGAGTAACACTCAATGCATTACTAGTATAGGAACACCATGTAAAGTACTTACCAAACACCATGACACTGAAGGTGCGGTGAGCTTCTCCGGCACGATTCACTGCTCTACAAGTGAATGACCCAGAGTCCTCCTTGCGGATCCGGTGAAATCGGAGAGACTGACCTGAAGCCAAAATACTAAGGCCAGCCGACTCGTACAGCTAGAAGGAGATGGAAAATATTAGCACATATATATCCACAACAAGCTACCATGATTGATTGCACATAACACAAGTTCCAAATACTGTATTTACAGGTGTTTGTTTGGTTTATAGGATTATAACAGAATATTAATTACATTATACCATATATAGAACATTTGCTAAGCCCATGTAAGGAGGAAGCAAGCTTACTTTCTGTCCATCTTTGCTCCAAGTCACTGTTGGGTAGGGGACACCAGTCACTTCACAACTCAAGGTCAATGGATGGTTTGCCATCATAGAAATGTTTGCATTTTGTCCATCCTCAAGAATCTTAGGTGGGGCTGAAGACATAGAAATTATTATTGACTATCTAGTAGTGTGATCTTTGTTATTATCAACTGCCATCTTGGCACTCATTCCTTACCATACACCACTAGCTTAGTCTTCCTTCTCGCCGAGCCAGCTTCATTGGTGGCCAGGCAAATATAATCTCCACTTTGACTGGGCAATGCCAACTCAATCAGCAAGGAACCATTCCCAAGCTGGGCCACTCCTGGTAAGTTGGCAGTAAGAAATACTCCATTCTTCAACCAGCGAATCTGAGGTGTGGGAGTCCCTGGAATATGTAGCAATATAAAACTGACACATGGCGCCATTTTCAAAAGACTCTTACTTCATTGTTATAGAATGGACTGTAAGATCATTTTAAAAGGCAAGTTCATCCTAGACTTAATTTGCTATGTACAATTGCCTAGTTTGCCAGTTATTCCTCTGTGTTTGAACAGAGGAAGTTGGCATTTTATAGATAGATAGATACGTAGATGGATATATACATAGATGGATAGATAGATAGATAGATAGATAGATAGATAGATGGATAGATAGATACATAGATGGATAGATAGATAGATACATAGATAGATAGATAGATAGATAGATAGATAGATAGATAGATAGATAGATAGATAGATAGATAGATAGATAGATACGTAGATGGATAGATAGATAGATAGATAGATAGATAGATAGATAGATAGATAGATAGATAGATAGATACGTAGATGGATAGATAGATACATAGATGGATAGATAGATAGATAGATAGATAGATACGTAGATGGATAGATAGATACGTAGATAGATAGATAGGTAGATAAGTAAATATTCCAATTTCTCTATAACTTCCACATGCCAAATGCCCCTTCATAATGACATATCCATTGTCATGTCAACCTCCCAAAGTTGGGCCTAAATTGCACCCTCTTCATAGACAATCACATCTCCAGAATCTGCTGACTCACCATGTACGGGACATGTCATTACCACAGGCTCGTTAGCAACCTTCTCCAATAGAACATCTGAGCCTTCAGCAAAGCTTGGTGGCTCTGAGGAAACAAGAAGTTTATCATTGGAAACCTTGTATCTACATACAGGATTGTAAATTGTACTCAAAGATAAATATTGGCATATCAATGGTTATAGCCCATGGAGACCATTATTATGGTGCTAGATAGATAAAAAAGCAAAAGTGTCTCCGAAACTTTGGGCACTTTCACTAGTTCATCACACCTGCTTAAAGGTAAATACCCCCAAAAGTTTCTTGAACAATAAGTGGATTAACTTTTTTTCTTGTGGATAGTTACCAAACCCAACAAAAAAAACTGATCACCAAGGATTCCAAGGTGGACAATGTCCCATGTTTTTGTGAGTTAACGGACTTCTGTAAATATTTAAAATAAAAGGAATTTTGAAAAATGTAAGTCTGATTAAGAGCATAATTATACAGGAAAATATAATTACACTAGTTTTTAATAAGAAAGAAAACTGATGTATCGACTGGATGGAACAAGGTTGAATGTACAAAAGGGAAATTTACATCTGTGTAGGTGCAGAGCTTGTAGTTATCCATGCAAGCTACATGCATTTGAGCATTCTGTCAGGTGTTAATTCTTACCAATTGTGTAACACATCTCCTTCCCTCCCGGCCCCATTCACTGATAAATAAAATAACCACAGCCCTTCATACTCGTCATCAGGAAGTATTGTAGCCAGATTAGATGCAAGCTTATATATATGCAGGGTCCTTACAGTTTAAGGTTTTCTCTAAATATTTGATGCTCATGATATACACAGTGGCTAATGCAGATAGTGCTTCTCAAACAAGTGAGATTTTTCTACAATAGTCTTTTAAAGGCATATCTAAGTGAGCTGGATTAATACATTTCTGCACTCCTTAGGTAAAAAGCTTATGTGTATGTAGCACATCTCATAAAACATTTTCATTTTATTAATATCTAAAAATCCCTCTAATAACACCTCCAGGGGGTGTCTACACAGGCCTCTGATCCCCACCCACTCAGCATGCAGCATCACTGGAGCATTATCAACCCACTATTCACCTGTTGTTTCTTGCTCAGCCAATCTCCTTGCAGCTTCCTGTCTCTATGTCAGCAGCAATACATAGCACATATCAGAAATACACTACACATCCCAGGCTGCTTTGCACCACAAACAGGAACCCAGAGTTAATTCAAAAGTTTCAGCTAACCTGATTGGCCCCAAAAAATAATTTTACGTTTGATGCTAATTTAGCCTGGGTTTGGAGGGTGTTAACCCTAATTTGCAACTGTGAGAAATTACAAGAGATTTTGCTAACTTCAATGTAAGTGTTTAAATGTATATTTTAAGATTTTTTCATGCAAAATCATGTTTGCATACACTACTGATTAACCTTTATCATATGCATTCATAATCCAGCTCACTTAGATATATCTTTAAGTCATCCATGAAAAGCCATTTTTCCTAGATATTCATAATTCAGGCAAAACTCAGTGACTCTGTATAACAATTCAACATGTTAATATGCAGTGACTCTCTATATAAACATATAAGTGGCTTCTGCTACCCATCACTCACCGAGGACCTCCAGCCTAAACTCCAGCGAGTCTTCTCCTCCACTGCTTGATGCCACACAGCGGTAATTCCCTGAGTCAGATAGCTGCACCTCTAGGACACTAATAGTACCATCCGGACCTGGCAGCGAGTCCTGGTCTCCCACCCGCAGTGCTATACCATCTTTATACCAACTGAGACTTGGCATGGGGTCTCCATATGCCACACAGGGCAGAGCCAACTTGCGCCCAAGAAGTGTTTTCAGAACCTTGGGCCCCGGATGGACACGTGGAGGAACTGTAAGAGAACGAGGGCAGAGCATTACTGGGACAGTAGGGTAACATATAAGATCAGGGTGTTACTTGTGTAGTGGGGGAATTGTAAGAGAAAACATGCTGGTCTAACCGGAATAGCAGAGGGAACTGTCTGAGTGAGATTTTACTGGTATAGATGGAAGAACTGTAACAGAACATATGCAGGGTGATTCTGTAATAGCAGATGGAGCTCTGAGAGAAGAATATTACTGGTATAATATGGTAAACTGTAAAATAACACATGTAGTGTGTTACTGGAATAGCAGACATAGCACATATGCTGTTACTGGTATAGTAGAGAGAATTGTAACAACACATGCAGGGTGTTACTGGAACAACAGAGAGAACAGTACATTAAAATTATGCTTAACACTGGAATAGTGGGGAGAACAGAAATATAAAATATGCTATATAATACTGGAATATTAGTGAGGACAGTACCAGAACATTTATTTCATGTTACAGCAATAGAAGATTGAATTGTAATGCGTATGCTGCAAAATACTGGAGAGAGCAGTAACAGGGCACATGCTGCATAATACTGGAACAGCAGAGAGAACAGTAACAGGGCAAATGCTGCATAATACTGGAACAGCAGAGAGAACAGTAACAGGGCAAATGCTGCATAATACTGGAACAGCAGAGAGAACAGTAACAGGGCAAATGCTGCATAATACTGGAACAGCAGAGAGAACAGTAACAGGGCAAATGCTGCATAATACTGGAACAGCAGAGAGAACAGTAACAGGGCAAATGCTGCATAATACTGGGACAGCAGAGAGAACAGTAACAGGACAAATGCTGCATAATACTGGAACAGCAGAGAGAACAGTAACAGGGCAAATGCTGCATAATACTGGAACAGCAGAGAGAACAGTAACAGGGCAAATGCTGCATAATACTGGAACAGCAGAGAGAACAAACAGGGCAAATGCTGCATAATACTGGAACAGCAGAGAGAACAGTAACAGGACAAATGCTGCATAATACTGGATCAGCAGAGAGAACAGTAACAGGACAAATGCTGCATAATACTACAACAGCAGAGAGAACAGTAACAGGGTAAATGCTGCATAATACTGGGACAGCAGAGAGAGCAGTAACAGGACAAATGCTGCATAATACTGGAACAGCAGAGAGAACAGTAACAGGGTAAATGCTGCATAATACTGGAACAGCAGAGAGAACAGTAACAGGACAAATGCTGCATAATACTGGAACAGCAGAGAGAACAGTAACGGGACAAATGATGCATAATACTGGAGAGAGCAGTAACAGGGCAAATGCTGCATAATACTGGAACAGTAGGGAGAACAGTAACAGGGCAAATGCTGCATAATACTGGAACAGCAGAGAGAACAGTAACAGGACAAATGCTGCATAATACTGGAACAGCAGAGAGAACAGTAACGGGACAAATGATGCATAATACTGGAACAGGAGAGAGAACAGTAACAGGACAAATGCTGCATAATACTGGAGAGAGCAGTAACAGGGCAAATGCTGCATAATACTGGAACAGGAGAGAGAACAGTAACAGGACAAATGCTGCATAATACTAGAACAGCAGAGAGAACAGTAACAGGGCAAATGCTGCATAATACTGGAACAGCAGAGAGAACAGTAACAGGACAAATGCTGCATAATACTGGAACAGCAGAGAGAACAGTAACAGGACAAATGCTGCATAATACTGGATCAGCAGAGAGAACAGTAACAGGACAAATGCTGCATAATACTACAACAGCAGAGAGAACAGTAACAGGGTAAATGCTGCATAATACTGGGACAGCAGAGAGAGCAGTAACAGGACAAATGCTGCATAATACTGGAACAGCAGAGAGAACAGTAACAGGGTAAATGCTGCATAATACTGGAACATAAGAGAGAACAGTAACAAGGCAAATGCTGCATAATACTGGAACAGCAGAGAGAACAGTAACAGGACAAATGCTGCATAATACTGGAACAGCAGAGAGAACAGTAACGGGACAAATGATGCATAATACTGGAACAGGAGAGAGAACAGTAACAGGACAAATGCTGCATAATACTGGAGAGAGCAGTAACAGGGCAAATGCTGCATAATACTGGAACAGTAGGGAGAACAGTAACGGGACAAATGCTGCATAATACTGGAACAGCAGAGAGAACAGTAACGGGACAAATGATGCATAATACTGGAACAGGAGAGAGAACAGTAACAGGACAAATGCTGCATAATACTGGAGAGAGCAGTAACAGGGCAAATGCTGCATAATACTGGAACAGGAGAGAGAACAGTAACAGGACAAATGCTGCATAATACTAGAACAGCAGAGAGAACAGTAACAGGGCAAATGCTGCATAATACTGGAACAGCAGAGAGAACAGTAACAGGACAAATGCTGCATAATACTGGAACAGCAGAGAGAACAGTAACAGGGCACATGCTGCATAATACTGGAACAGGAGAGAGAACAGTAACAGGACAAATGCTGCATAATACTAGAACAGCAGAGAGAACAGTAACAGGGCAAATGCTGCATAATACTGGAACAGCAGAGAGAACAGTAACAGGACAAATGCTGCATAATACTGGAACAGCAGAGAGAACAGTAACGGGACAAATGATGCATAATACTGGAACAGCAGAGAGAACAGTAACGGGACAAATGATGCATAATACTAGAACAGCAGAGAGAACAGTAACAGGGCAAATGCTGCATAATACTGGAACAGCGGGGAGAACAGTAACAAGGCAAATGCTGCATAATACTAGAACAGCAGAGAGAACAGTAACAAGGCAAATGCTGCATAATACTGGAACAGCGGGGAGAACAGTAACAAGGCAAATGATGCATAATACTAGAACAGCAGAGAGAACAGTAACAGGGCAAATGCTGCATAATACTGGAACAGCAGTGAGAACATTAACAGGACAAATGCTGCATAATACTGGGAAAGCAGAGAGAAAAGTAACAGGACAAATGCTGCATAATACTGGAACAGCAGGGAGCACAGTAACGGGACAAATGCTGCATAATACTGGAACAGCAGAGAGAACAGTAACAGGGCAAATGCTGCATAATACTGGAACAGCAGAGAACAGTAACAGGACAAATGCTGCATAATACTGGGACAGCAGAGAACAGTAACAGGACAAATGCTGCATAATACTGGAACAGCAGAGAGAGCAGTAACAGGACAAATGCTGCATAATACTGGAACAGCAGAGAGAACAGTAACATGGCAAATGCTGCATAATACTGGGACAGCAGAGAACAGTAACAGGACAAATGCTGCATAATACTGGAACAGCAGAGAGAGCAGTAACAGGACAAATGCTGCATAATACTACAACAGCAGAGAGAACAGTAACATGGCAAATGCTGCATAATACTAGAACAGCAGAGAGAACAGTAACAGGACAAATGCTGCATAATACTTGAACAGCTGAGAGAACAGTACCAAAACAATGCTGCATAATACTGGAACAGCAGAGAGAACAGTAACAAGACAAATGCTGCTTAATACTGGAACAGCAGAGAGAAAAGTAACAAGACAAATGCTGCTTAATACTGGAACAGCAGAGAGAACAGTAACAGGACAAATGCTGCATGATACTGGAACAGCAGAGAGAACAGTAACAAAACAATGCTGCTTAATACAGGAACAGCAGAGAGAACAGTAACAGGACAAATGCTGCATAATACTGGAACAGGAGAGAGAACACTAACAAGACAATGCTGCTTAATACTGGAACAGCAGAGAGAACAGTAACAAGACAAATGCTGCTTAATACTGGAACAGCAGAGAGAAAAGTAACAGGGCACATGCTGCATAATACTAGAACAGCAGAGAGAACAGTAACAGGACAAATGCTGCATAATACTGGAACAGCAGAGAGAACAGTAACAAGACAATGCTGCTTAATACTAGAACAGCAGAGAGAAAAGTAACAGGGCACATGCTGCATAATACTAGAACAGCAGAGAGAACAGTAACAGGACAAATGCTGCATAATACTAGAACAGCAGAGAGAACAGTAACAGGACAAATGCTGCTTAATACTGGAACAGCAGAGAGAAAAGTAACAGGGCACATGCTGCATAATACTGGAACGGCAGAGAGAACACTAACAAGACAATGCTGCTTAATACTGGAACAGCAGAGAGAACAGTAACAGGACAAATGCTGCATAATACTGGAACAGCAGAGAGAACAGTAACAAAACAATGCTGCTTAATACTGGAACAGCAGAGAGAAAAGTAACTGGGCACATGCTGCATAATACTGGGGCAGCAGAGAGAACAGTAACAAGACAAATGCTGCATAATACTGGAACGGCAGAGAGAACACTAACAAGACAATGCTGCTTAATACTGGAACAGCAGAGAGAAAAGTAACAGGACAAATGCTGCATAATACTGTAACAGCAGAGAGAACAGTAACATGGCAAATGCTGCATAATACTGGAACAGCAGAGAGAACAGTAACAGGACAAATGCTGCATAATACTGGGACAGCAGAGAGAACAGTAACAGGGCAAATGCTGCAAATACTGGAACAGCAGAGAGAACAGTAACAGGACAAATGCTGCATAATAGTGGAACAGCAGAGAGAACAGTAACAGGACAAATGCTGCATAATACTAGAACAGCAGAGAGAACAGTAACAGGGCAAATGCTGCATAATACTGGAACAGCAGAGAGAACAGTAACAGGACAAATGCTGCATAATACTGGAACAGCAGAGAGAACAGTAACAGGACAAATGCTGCATAATACTGGATCAGCAGAGAGAACAGTAACAGGACAAATGCTGCATAATACTACAACAGCAGAGAGAACAGTAACAGGGTAAATGCTGCATAATACTGGGACAGCAGAGAGAGCAGTAACAGGACAAATGCTGCATAATACTGGAACAGCAGAGAGAACAGTAACAGGGTAAATGCTGCATAATACTGGAACAGCAGAGAGAACAGTAACAGGACAAATGCTGCATAATACTGGAACAGCAGAGAGAGCAGTAACAGGGCAAATGCTGCATAATACTGGAACAGTAGGGAGAACAGTAACGGGACAAATGCTGCATAATACTGGAACAGCAGAGAGAACAGTAACGGGACAAATGATGCATAATACTGGAACAGGAGAGAGAACAGTAACAGGACAAATGCTGCATAATACTGGAGAGAGCAGTAACAGGGCAAATGCTGCATAATACTGGAACAGGAGAGAGAACAGTAACAGGACAAATGCTGCATAATACTAGAACAGCAGAGAGAACAGTAACAGGGCAAATGCTGCATAATACTGGAACAGCAGAGAGAACAGTAACAGGACAAATGCTGCATAATACTGGAACAGCAGAGAGAACAGTAACAGGGCACATGCTGCATAATACTGGAACAGGAGAGAGAACAGTAACAGGACAAATGCTGCATAATACTAGAACAGCAGAGAGAACAGTAACAGGGCAAATGCTGCATAATACTGGAACAGCAGAGAGAACAGTAACAGGACAAATGCTGCATAATACTGGAACAGCAGAGAGAACAGTAACGGGACAAATGATGCATAATACTGGAACAGCAGAGAGAACAGTAACGGGACAAATGATGCATAATACTAGAACAGCAGAGAGAACAGTAACAGGGCAAATGCTGCATAATACTGGAACAGCGGGGAGAACAGTAACGGGACAAATGCTGCATAATACTGGAACAGCAGAGAGAACAGTAACGGGACAAATGATGCATAATACTGGAGAGAGCAGTAACAGGGCAAATGCTGCATAATACTGGAACAGTAGGGAGAACAGTAACAGGACAAATGCTGCATAATACTAGAACAGCAGAGAGAACAGTAACAAGACAAATGCTGCATAATACTGGGACAGCAGAGAGAACAGTAACGGGACAAATGCTGCTTAATACTAGAACAGCAGAGAGAACAGTAATAGGACAAATGCTGCATAATACTAGAACAGCAGAGAGAACAGTAATAGGACAAATGCTGCATAATACTAGAACAGCAGGGAGAACAGTAACAAGACAAATGCTGCATAACACTAGAACAGCAGAGAGAACAGTAACAGGGCAAATGCTGCATAATACTGGAACAGCAGAGAGAACAGTAACAGGACAAATGCTGCATAATACTGGAACAGCAGAGAGAACAGTAACAGGGCAAATGCTGCATAATACTGGAACAGCAGAGAGAACAGTAACAAGACAAATGCTGCATAATAGTGGAACAGCAGAGAGAACAGTAACAAGACAAATGCTGCATAATACTGGAACAGGAGAGAGAACAGTAACAGGGCACATGCTGCATAATACTGGAACAGCAGAGAGAACAGTAACAGGACAAATGCTGCATAATACTGGAACAGGAGAGAGAACAGTAACAAGGCAAATGCTACATAATACTGGAACAGCAGAGAGAACAGTAACAGGGCAAATGCTGCATAATACTGGAGAGAGCAGTAACAGGGCAAATGCTGCATAATACTGGAACAGGAGAGAGAACAGTAACAGGGCAAATGCTGCATAATACTAGAACAGCAGAGAGAACAGTAACAAGACAAATGCTGCATAATACTGGAACAGCAGAGAGAACAGTAACAGGGCAAATGCTGCATAATACTGGAACAGCAGAGAGAACAGTAACAGAACAAATGCTGCATAATACTGGAACAGCAGAGAGAACAGTAACAGGGCAAATGCTGCATAATACTGGAACAGCAGTGAGAACATTAACAGGACAAATGCTGCATAATACTGGGAAAGCAGAGAGAAAAGTAACAGGACAAATGCTGCATAATACTGGAACAGCAGGGAGCACAGTAACGGGACAAATGCTGCATAATACTGGAACAGCAGAGAGAACAGTAACAGGGCAAATGCTGCATAATACTGGGACAGCAGAGAACAGTAACAGGACAAATGCTGCATAATACTGGAACAGCAGAGAGAGCAGTAACAGGACAAATGCTGCATAATACTGGAACAGCAGAGAGAACAGTAACATGGCAAATGCTGCATAATACTGGAACAGCAGAGAGAACAGTAACAGGGCAAATGCTACATAATACTGGGACAGCAGAGAACAGTAACAGGACAAATGCTGCATAATACTGGGACAGCAGAGAACAGTAACAGGACAAATGCTGCATAATACTGGAACAGCAGAGAGAGCAGTAACAGGACAAATGCTGCATAATACTGGAACAGCAGAGAGAACAGTAACATGGCAAATGCTGCATAATACTGGGACAGCAGAGAACAGTAACAGGACAAATGCTGCATAATACTGGAACAGCAGAGAGAGCAGTAACAGGACAAATGCTGCATAATACTACAACAGCAGAGAGAACAGTAACATGGCAAATGCTGCATAATACTAGAACAGCAGAGAGAACAGTAACAGGACAAATGCTGCATAATACTTGAACAGCTGAGAGAACAGTACCAAAACAATGCTGCTTAATACTGGAACAGCAGAGAGAAAAGTAACAAGACAAATGCTGCTTAATACTGGAACAGCAGAGAGAAAAGTAACAAGACAAATGCTGCTTAATACTGGAACAGCAGAGAGAACAGTAACAGGACAAATGCTGCATGATACTGGAACAGCAGAGAGAACAGTAACAAAACAATGCTGCTTAATACAGGAACAGCAGAGAGAACAGTAACAGGACAAATGCTGCATAATACTGGAACAGGAGAGAGAACACTAACAAGACAATGCTGCTTAATACTGGAACAGCAGAGAGAACAGTAACAAGACAAATGCTGCTTAATACTGGAACAGCAGAGAGAAAAGTAACAGGGCACATGCTGCATAATACTAGAACAGCAGAGAGAACAGTAACAGGACAAATGCTGCATAATACTGGAACAGCAGAGAGAACAGTAACAAGACAATGCTGCTTAATACTAGAACAGCAGAGAGAAAAGTAACAGGGCACATGCTGCATAATACTAGAACAGCAGAGAGAACAGTAACAGGACAAATGCTGCATAATACTAGAACAGCAGAGAGAACAGTAACAGGACAAATGCTGCTTAATACTGGAACAGCAGAGAGAAAAGTAACAGGGCACATGCTGCATAATACTGGAACGGCAGAGAGAACACTAACAAGACAATGCTGCTTAATACTGGAACAGCAGAGAGAACAGTAACAGGACAAATGCTGCATAATACTGGAACAGCAGAGAGAACAGTAACAAAACAATGCTGCTTAATACTGGAACAGCAGAGAGAAAAGTAACTGGGCACATGCTGCATAATACTGGGGCAGCAGAGAGAACAGTAACAAGACAAATGCTGCATAATACTGGAACGGCAGAGAGAACACTAACAAGACAATGCTGCTTAATACTGGAACAGCAGAGAGAAAAGTAACAGGACAAATGCTGCATAATACTGTAACAGCAGAGAGAACAGTAACATGGCAAATGCTGCATAATACTGGAACAGCAGAGAGAACAGTAACAGGACAAATGCTGCATAATACTGGGACAGCAGAGAGAACAGTAACAGGGCAAATGCTGCAAATACTGGAACAGCAGAGAGAACAGTAACAGGACAAATGCTGCTTAATACTACAACAGCAGAGAGAACAGTAACAAGGCAAATGCTGCTTAATACTAGAACAGCAGAGAGAACAGTAACAAGGCAAATGCTGCATAATACTGGAACAGCAGAGAGAACAGTAACAGGACAAATGCTGCTTAATACTACAACAGCAGAGAGAACAGTAACAAGGCAAATGCTGCTTAATACTAGAACAGCAGAGAGAAAAGTAACAGGGCAAATACTACATAATACTGGAACGGCAGAGAGAACACTAACAAGACAATGCTGCTTAATACTGGAACAGCAGAGAGAAAAGTAACAAGACAATGCTGCTTAATACTGGAACAGCAGAGAGAACACTAACAAGACAATGCTGCTTAATACTGGAACAGCAGAGAGAAAACTAACAAGACAAGTGCTGCATAATACTGGAACAGCAGAGAGAAAAGTAACAGGGCACATGCTGCATAATACTGGGGCAGCAGAGAGAACAGTAACAAGACAAATGCTGCATAATACTGGAACGGCAGAGAGAACACTAACAAGACAATGCTGCTTAATACTGGAACAGCAGAGAGAAAAGTAACAGGACAAATGCTGCATAATACTGTAACAGCAGAGAGAACAGTAACATGGCAAATGCTGCATAATACTGGAACAGCAGAGAGAACAGTAACAGGACAAATGCTGCATAATACTGGAACAGCAGAGAGAACAGTAACAGGACAAATGCTGCATAATACTAGAACAGCAGAGAGAACAGTAACAGGGCAAATGCTGCATAATACTAGAACAGCAGAGAGAACAGTAACAAGGCAAATGCTGCATAATACTGGGACAGCAGAGAGAACAGTAACAGGGCAAATGCTACATAATACTGGAACAGCAGAGAGAAAAGTAACAGGACAAATGCTGCATAATACTGTAACAGCAGAGAGAACAGTAACATGGCAAATGCTGCATAATACTGGAACAGCAGAGAGAACAGTAACAGGACAAATGCTGCATAATACTGGAACAGCAGAGAGAACAGTAACAGGACAAATGCTGCATAATACTAGAACAGCAGAGAGAACAGTAACAGGGCAAATGCTGCATAATACTAGAACAGCAGAGAGAACAGTAACAAGGCAAATGCTGCATAATACTGGGACAGCAGAGAGAACAGTAACAGGGCAAATGCTACATAATACTGGAACAGCAGAGAGAACAGTAACAGGGCAAATGCTACATAATACTGGAACAGCAGAGAGAACAGTAACAGGACAAATGCTGCATGATACTGGAACAGCAGAGAGAACAGTAACAAAACAATGCTGCTTAATACAGGAACAGCAGAGAGAACAGTAACAGGACAAATGCTGCATAATACTGGAACAGCAGAGAGAACACTAACAAGACAATGCTGCTTAATAGTGGAACAGCAGAGAGAACAGTAACAAGACAAATGCTGCTTAATACTGGAACAGTAGAGAGAAAAGTAACAGGGCACATGCTGCATAATACTGGAACAGCAGAGAGAACAATAACAAGACAATGCTGCTTAATACTAGAACAGCAGAGAGAACAGTAACAGGACAATGCTGCTTAATACTAGAACAGCAGAGAGAAAAGTAACAGGGCACATGCTGCATAATACTAGAACAGCAGAGAGAACAGTAACAGGACAAATGCTGCATAATACTGGAACAGCAGAGAGAACAGTAACAAAACAATGCTGCTTAATACTGGAACAGCAGAGAGAACAGTAACAGGACAAATGCTGCATAATACTGGAACAGCAGAGAGAACAGTAACAAAACAATGCTGCTTAATACTGGAACAGCAGAGAGAAAAGTAACTGGGCACATGCTGCATAATACTGGGGCAGCAGAGAGAACAGTAACAAGACAAATGCTGCATAATACTGGAACAGCAGAGAGAACACTAACAAGACAATGCTGCTTAATACTGGAACAGCAGAGAGAAAAGTAACAGGACAAATGCTGCATAATACTGTAACAGCAGAGAGAACAGTAACATGGCAAATGCTGCATAATACTGGAACAGCAGAGAGAACAGTAACAGGACAAATGCTGCATAATACTGGAACAGCAGAGAGAACAGTAACAGGACAAATGCTGCTTAATACTACAACAGCAGAGAGAACAGTAACAAGGCAAATGCTGCTTAATACTAGAACAGCAGAGAGAAAAGTAACAGGGCACATGCTGCATAATACTGGAACGGCAGAGAGAACACTAACAAGACAATGCTGCTTAATACTGGAACAGCAGAGAGAAAAGTAACAAGACAAGTGCTGCATAATACTGGAACAGCAGAGAGAACACTAACAAGACAATGCTGCTTAATACTGGAACAGCAGAGAGAAAACTAACAAGACAAGTGCTGCATAATACTGGAACAGCAGAGAGAAAAGTAACAAGACAAGTGCTGCATAATACTGGAACAGCAGAGAGAACAGTAACATGGCAAATGCTGCATAATACTGGAACAGCAGAGAGAACAGTAACAGGACAAATGCTGCATAATACTGGAACAGCAGAGAGAACAGTAACAGGACAAATGCTGCATAATACTAGAACAGCAGAGAGAACAGTAACAGGGCAAATGCTGCATAATACTACAACAGCAGAGAGATCAGTAACAGGGCAAATGCTGCATAATACTAGAACAGCAGAGAGAACAGTAACAAGGCAAATGCTGCATAATACTGAGACAGCAGAGAGAACAGTAACAGGGCAAATGCTACATAATACTGGAACAGCAGAGAGAACAGTAACAAGACAAATGCTGCATAATACTGGAACAGCAGAGAGAACAGTAACAAGACAAATGCTGCATAATACTGGAACAGCAGAGAGAACAGTAACAAGACAAATGCTGCATAATACTGGGACAGCAGAGAGAACAGTAACAGGGCAAATGCTGCATAATACTGGGACAGCAGAGAACAGTAACAGGACTGGAACAGTAGGGAGAACTCAATGTAGTACACATGCTGCAAGGGTGCTATGGGATCTGCGGTTGAATTGTTATATGTATGTTGCAAAATACTGGAATGGAAAAAATGAACATGGCATGCGGCATGCTGCGTGTTACTAAAATATGGAGAAGTAAAGGTAACAGGACAAATGCTGAATAATACTAGAACAGCAGAGAGGAAACTAACAGGACAAATGCTGAATAATACTGGAACAATAGGGAGAAATGAATGTAGTACATATGCTGCATACTCCTAGTATAACAAGGTAAACTGAATGTAGTACATATGCTGCATGTTACACACAAATCTGGTCAGCAGACCATGAAAGGGTGCAATGCAGTCTGCGGTTAGATGTCAAGCTGTACAATAAGACTTAGTTATGTCTTGCGGCCCCACAGCACCTGCGCTCATTGTCTGAGCTGGTAACTCAAAGCTGTTTCCTCTGTTATCCACTGACAAAAAACTGCAGTATGTTTCATGGGCTCCCTAAGGAACTGCTGAACCAGACCAAATACTCCTACTTTATCCCTTGCATTGTCTTAACCATAAGAGGCAGTGCAGCTCTTCACTTCCAGACATCCAATATGAGATCATTATTGTACAAAGACACACTTGACAAACTGAGTATTGGCCTCTGTTACAACCATCAGTAGTTCACATCTTTCTCTGCAGAGCATTAACGGACCACTGCAGATAAAAAAAAAAAATCTGTATTGCATTTAAAAATATATATTTTTTTAATATTAGAAAAAAAGTATTTTTGCATGAAAAATAAGTGGTCTATTGTGTATATAAATAACTGAAGACACGATAAAATATTTTTTTCTCCTCCTCTATCCTGACATGTTACAAGAAACAAAGGGACATTGAATCTTATTGAGGTCTCAACTCATTGTGCCTGTATCCCCATTAAATTGAATGTGATCAGATAAGAACATGCTGTCCATGCGACTGTTAAAACACCGTCTCCATTCACTTGCAAGATACCGTGTTGATCAAACACTTTGTTTTTTACATGTTTCTGTGATGTTTTATTGGCAATTTTCTTCTTTTAAATGCATAATAAAAAAGGTTTGGACTATGTTGGCTCTTTAATTAGACCCAAACTCTCTGTGCACAGGAAACCGTGAGTCTGCATTTCATTTTAGGGCAAAGGAAGATTTTAAAATCTTATAACAATCTCATATTATATTCATACAACTCCTCTTGTTCTACTATTCCTCATGAGAGAATTATGTTCCAGAAAAAGAGGTTAAATGTGTATGTGAGTCAGCCCATTGCAGATCTGTTTGAGTGGGACGGCTGGCTGGGGAGGGGTGAAGGCCAGATGTTTGATGGTTCTCTTCGGTGCTCCTAGTGTTGTAAAAACATCCCACATCCCAGTATCAGGGTGATAATTACACTGAGCTTCTGTGTAACCCACTGAGATCCACTCAAAAGTATGAAAGGAAGCTCGTCAATTTAAATAGCAGATTCTCTCTCCTTCTTTCTCCCCATTCAACAGCCACAACGTAGCCCATAACGTAGATCTTAGAGAAATTTGCTATTAAATTGGACCCGTAATGCAGCCCGCAAACGACTTGCAGGTTAAGACGCAGCAGGGACGAAAAAAGCCTAACATTGAGTAACATTGAACTTCGAGACCGTAAATCCTTTGATCTGTCAAGCCAAAATGTGCTCGAGAGGACCCGCAAGGGGGGTAAAGTCCAATACGTAGCGCTTGTACCGCGAGTAAAAACACACTACTGTACAATTATTATGTTAGGTCTTTAAAATTCTCAAGTCCGCAAATCGGCTCAGAAAAATACTTAATTTCATGTATATTTTTTGTGTTATACCGATCCTGGCAATCAATGTGTTAATACATATACTGTAACTCGCATGTGATAGAATATCATATTTCCGGCTTTATTAATATTGCATTGTGACTGGAATGTGGGTTCGCTCGTAAATCGTTATTGAACCCAGTAGGACTTTGAAATCCATCCTCCATTTTCTGTTTCCATTGGTGCCATCTAAACCCGTAACTACAGGATTGCTTAATCGATTATGTTCTAACCCGCAAAGCTGCCGCCCGACATATGGTTTATGGTTTTGCGTCTCCAGCTCGTAGCTCACAGCCTTTCTAATTTTATAGCACTATAACTCGGCCAAATTTCAAGCACGCAGCAGTTACGAGCTTCACGTTGGGGCTAGGAATTGGCTTGGAATTTAATGTGGGCCTAAATCTCCCAGGATTCCTTTATTTTTTATTTTCTTATGTGTAAATCCAGGGTGGAGATAGCAGTGGTGCCAGTGATGCATTGTTAGGGGGGCCCTGCGCTGCTACCCGACTAGTACTCTCTCTGTACCAGTGAGAGGCTGTGCCGCACTTGCTACCGCTCCCCATCGATAGTTCGGGGCCTCTGATTGGATAGGGAAAGGCACAGGGAGTGAGGCTGGGCTGGGGAAGCAGGGCTGGGAATATATATATATATATATATATATATATATATATATATATATATATATAGAAGTTGGGGGTGTCCAACACAAAACAATGTCCACACCCTCATACTGGTCTTAGCAAGTGCAAAGAGTACCAAGCAAACAAGTGCTGAGGCATTTTTGCCAAATTTGACGAGTTTTGAGGTAGACGAGTGTCGAGGTACCACTGCACATTGTTTTGGACTGGACTAAAATGTAAAAAAGTTTTTAATAAGATTTTAAAATATTTTGAAACTTTTTATCAAAATTGAGCCCCACAGGGTCTGACTTTTAGATGACCCCTAATATAGGTGTATGTGTCATACTTATCTGCTGATGAAATCTACAGATGTACGTGTGCACTGTACACTTCCTGTTAGTTTCAATTAAATTTATACAGGTTTTATTCAATAATTTTTCATGCAAAACACAAATTTGGTAATGTTTCAAGCTGCTCTTTTAAATTAATGAAAAAAAAAAGAATGGTGTCCCATGTTCCTTTAAAAATTTGTATACTAATCTTTTACTATTTATAATTTAGGAAATCTGGGCCGTTATGGCGGCCAGTTAAGAAACATGCGGCCGCATTAGGACAGCTGGGTCGGACAAGAAATCAAGCACTTTAGTGATTATTGCTCATTGTTGCTTCTCATTTTAGCGTTTTCTGATCTCAGTATCTCAGTACTCCCTGCATTCATTTTATAAATACCTTGTACTTCCAGGACATAGGTTAGTGATGTGTTTCCTGCCCGGTTGGATGCAGTGCAGGTATAATAACCACTATCCATTACTCTCAGTTCAGACAGTCGGAGGGACCAGGAGGGAAGCAGATGATGTCTGTGAAGGGAACAGTCAGATGTTAGCTGAGGTTGTGCTGCAAGGAATAGCCTCATATCTTATAAGATTATCGTAAGATCTAACTAAATGCATTTAAATAGGTATAACGCAAATTTAAAAAAAAATCCAACCCCTAATTTATTATTTTTATTATGCTGCTGTAGAAACAACCATTTTATGGCAGGCGACTTTGAATACAGAGGAAGTTTGTATCTGCACAATGAGAAAATGGCATATAAAACTGCCAGTGTTCTCATTCACTCTTATTGAATGTTCCGTATTTTACAAGGACACACCCAGTTGATACAAAAATTGCAAGAAGCAGGCTCAGTAAAGAAAATTAAAGCCTGCGTTAAAGAATAATTGCACATAAAAGTGAAAAATATTCTATCACCCCAGTTAAACTTTATAATTGGAAAAATTCCCCCAACCCCAATTGCTTACGAGAGTGTGGGGAAGTGGGCTCTTTTTTTATATATATGGTGGACATGTCCTCGAGTTGTCTCTCTGCAGCAAGAATTTTTTTGTAATTACCTCAGACATCTTTGAACAACAAAATTCCCCTAAAGCTGAAATAAGCCTTTTAGGACATTTGAACCCCACCCTTTACACTTCTCAGAACAGATTAATGCAATTCTTAACGCTGGCTACTAAAAGCCATATAGCATATCAATGGAAAGCCCACTCTTTGCATCTCCACATGGTTATCACTAAAATATTATTAATGAAAGACTTTCACACACTCTCGAGGACTCTCTATCTACCTTTTTTTAATATATGGAGTCCCTGGATAGAATCTTTACATGGTATTGCAATAGTTTAATCGGACTTGATATTGACTTATATTTATTTGCGCATTCTCTGAGCCGGGTCAGCTGGTGGGGCCTCGACGCCGGAATTGGAGATTAGACGCAAGTATAAGATATTTCCTTGTAACATATGAATTAGAAATTATTGATACACTGTATTTAGTTAACATTTTGTATATTTTTTTGTTTATGTTATTATCTAATTGAGAAAAAGAAAAAAAATTGGGTAAAGATACCATTCTCTTTAATATAAGAGACACGTTCAAATGAAGACAAAGTTGTAATGAAAGGTAAATTACTCTTTGATGCTATATTTGACAACCATGTTTTGTTTATCATACCAACCTTTGTCTCTTAAGTTATTGTAATCTTGTTTTCCTTATCTACTAATAAAACTGATTGGAAGAAAAAAAGTGAAAAATAGAAATTTGGGGCTGTAATTGTTTTTTACTTTTTGGAAAATATTTGGAGCAGTTTATCAGTTTTCTAAGATTCAAAAGTTACTATAAGTTTTATACATTTTTATTATTACATTTTTTTTTTTTTTTTATGTTTTTGTTTTTCAAAAGTTTTTATATGTTTTATAAGTTTTTGTTATTCAAAAAAACATAGAGAAACAAACTGACCACAATTAATTATAATAGTAATATCCAATATTACAAAATAGAGTATCAGCCTTCAGTTGAGTGTTTATCTCCATACTCATAAGAACATAAAGGTGGAGGGTGATTTGGCTAAGAGTTGGGTCTAATATGCTTCAAGAACAACCAGATTAAATTAAAGGCCAACAGTCATCCTTACACTGCCCCCATAACAAAAGCTTGTGGCAAAGGGATACCACAGAAGACATATGAGAGTATTGTATTGATATAAGTTGTTGGCTGATGTTCAGGGTAGTATTTTGGGGCTGGGTCACTCTAGTGAATGGGACCAGACTGATACTACAAGATATTTCTCCCTGTAAAGGGCACAAGTGAGCTAAAAGAGGCTGCTCTCAGAGTGGGTTACCATGTCCGTAGAACTAACCTATTAAGGTTAGTTCGTTCTCTGATTGAGCATTTGTCATTTTGCTAGAAAAAGCTGCCCACAGACCTTATAGGCAACAGAGTTTGTACTGTGAAAGTACTGCAAAAAAATTGAGTATTACATCATTGGATGTTACTACTTAACAATGATCATTGCCTAATTTAAACAGCTAGCCCCTGTTATTAGGGCACTACAATGGTGATTTAAACTTTCTGAAATCCACACTATTTTTCTCTCCTTCCTATCCACACACATGTACACTCTCTCAAACACTTTCTCATGCACACGTATGGTGTCTGCCAAAGTCTGTAGAAATAAACTTGTTATTTATAAAGCTCATATATTCAGTAGAGCTGTACAAAGAGCCCTCCAGGCAGAGACCCTTCCTCTCTCGGACTCTGTATTCCAAGCACTGAAGTACGGCCAGCCTGGCTCCAGCCTCTGATGTAATGTTTATGTAAATGGCTCTGACAGATCACATTACTGGGCTGTGTAATTGTTTCATTTCTATTAATTTCAAATTGCATTTAGTTCCCCTGGGATTAAGATAATGAGATCACTCTGCCCCCCCCCCGCCCCTGCAGCCATATACACCCCCACCTCCCCACAAACTGCAGACAGAAACTCATACACAGAGCATGAAAAACAAGAAAAAGGAGGAATTATTTTTAAAGACAGAGCTACCGTGATTAAATTATCTATTAGGAATTTTACTAAGATTTTATTAATGTATAGAGAAAGAAATATGGCAAATGTATATATATATATATATCACATATATAGTTGTGAGCAGGCGGGTTATTGCTAACGCTGCGGCCTTGCAAAGCGAGGGCCTCAGTTGCTGGCAAGGAGCGCCAAAGCCTGCTTTACAATCTTATTGCCGTCATTTTTTGACGGGCAAGTCGCTAGTAAATATATAAAGACTAGCGAATTGCCTGTCAAAAAATGACGGCAATGAAATTGTAAGGTAGCTAAATTAGTAAATGAATATAGTGTACCTATTTTGAAGCATTGTGATGAAGAGCTGACAATCTGTGTTGATGTTGCTGCAGCATTAGTGGTGTGGAGCTGCTGTGTAAGCATGCTGAATGTGTGCACTGTGTGGTATGAATATCCGTAGGTGGTTTGTGTCGTTTTGCGAGTTTCTTGTGGTGTTTTGCGAGTTTGTTGTGGTGTTTTGCGAGTTTAGAGTGGTGTAGCCTCGTTTTCGTTTTGTTCGGCAGCCATTTTTTCTGTCGCTTAGATTTTTTTTTAGTCTCAAAAGTCTTTTATTTCGAGTAAAATCGAGGTGTAAGTTGCATTTTTGAGGTCCTGGGTGCTCCCTCTTGGTGTAGGTAAGGTTTTTATGTATGTGCTGTGTGTATGTATTGTGTTTTAAATGTTTGTATGTCGGCGTGTTGCGTCCGATGTTTGCGAGGTCGTAATGTGTGGTAACGTGTTTCGTAGGTTGTTTGCGTTCCTCGTAAAATTTAGCGAGTGTCGTAATTTGTGTGTCGTGTTTTTTGAGTAGCGACGTGAAGTTTGCGAGGGTTTGAGGCCCTTGCCCAGTGACCTCGCCAGCAACTGAGTCCCTCGCTTCGCGAGGGGCCTCAGTTGCTGGCATGGAGCGCCTTCGGCGCTCCATGCCAGCAACTGAGGCCCGTGCCCAGTGACCTTGCCAGCAACTGAGGCCCTCGCTTCGCGAGGGGCCTCAGTTGCTGGCATGGAGCGCCTTCGGCGCTCCATGCCAGCAACTGAGGCACTTGCCCAGTGACCTCGCTACGCGAGGGCCACGGCTCGCTGCGCGAGCCGCCTCACTTTGCGAGGGCCGCGGGCTCGCTACGCGAGCCCGCAAGCGTGAGCAACGACTCGTACGCTCACAACTATATATGTGATAGATAGATAGATCCATCTCCATTCATAAAAAAAATCAGATTTATATAATTAGTTTAATGTTGTTTTATCAAAAAATATGTAAACAGAAGTAGAAAAGATCTACATTTTGGCTGTATTATAAAAGATTTTAGTTATGTTGGGTCTACGGTGTGTGCGCATATATGTATTATATATCATACAGATACATTGCATATATACACTAAATATATTGTCATATACACTCTCTCCCTCTGCCCTATCTAGTAGCCCCCCCTCTCTATTATTCCTCCTCCCTATCACACTGGATCTTAGCTTAAACCATTCAACTGATTAGAGCCTTAGGCATCGGGTCCATTCTCTTGAGTGCAGGCTCGACATGCTTAGAAAAATATACCCAATGCCTCAAGTTCTAATCAGTAATTAATGGCAGTGCTCTCTTATTAACAAAATATACATCTCTGTCTGTGGGTGGATCAGAAAGGCTGACTTTTCTTTTCAACAACAAAACTTGATAATGGACAAACTTTTGCATTCAAGTATTGTGAGATTCCATTTTATTTTCTGTATTCTCAAGAAGGTGAGTGCTTGTCGAATTATATATTTTTTCGCATTGGTAGAAGTAATCTAAATGTCTTCCCACTTCAAGAACTACATCAGAAGGAACCAACATGGAGGATACCACAGCAGCAAGTTTATTCATTGTAGGCTTTACTAATGTTTTTACATACTAAAGACAGTTCGTATAACTTCAAGTGTGATTTTTCAAACGTGTACATTTAAAATATGCAATTATAATGGTCACTTCACATATTTGCTTTAAAAGGTTTTGTTTAACATGGTGATGATCCAATCTGAGGGCAATTGCTCAGTTTGCCTCGAGTGAGTACACAAGGTATGCACAGACCCATTTTTGCCTTTTCTGTGTTGCAAGTCTCTAGTTCTAGGTGGTTACCTCCTAGCAGCCAGTCTATGAAATGGAGCATTTCATTTTTTTAAGCCAGGAACTATTTTTTTTTTTTAAGTGGCACCTTTCTCCGGGCTGTGCCCTTAGGCGGCTGCCTAGTTGGCCTAATGGGTAATCTGGCCATACCCCCCACCTTCCCATAACTGCTACAAGCCATGAACAATGTCATGAGATAGTAAATGCTGTAATACTGTACCTGGCTGAGATGATAGGCAATGGGAGAGAGTCCTTCTTCCAGGAGACCACAGGCAATGGGAGACCTTGTACCTCACATGGCAAAGTAATCTCCATCCCCAGAGCTGCCACCACATGGATTGGTACACTCACATCATGGGACCCGTTCACACTTATTCGGGGCTTTGCTATTTATTAAAAATAAAAATATCTTTAGGATTATTGTGTTGACTTTAAATAAACACAGTGCTCATGTTTTCTATATGATCTTTGGAATAAAACTTGATATTAGGCACAGTCTATTTACGCAACTATTCTTTATTGCAGTGTTCGTGTTCTTTTATGACCTCTTACTGTGTGTAACTTTCGCAGGTGGGTGTGTAATTGTAAACTATTGAGATTTCCATTAGACCTAATGAATGCACAGGTAGTGATACTGCTGTATAGTGTGCATGGGGTCTCTTACTGTGAACAAGAAGATGGATCTCTCTTCTAGTGGTCCCAGCCAGGTTGGTGACTGTACAGGTGTAATGGCCAGCATCAGCACCAGAGGGCAGTGGTATCAGCAGGCTCCCATCTCTGTTGACATGATAGTTGGGACTCTCTTGGCTCAGGGCTTCTTCTCCCTGATAAATAAGGATAAAGTGATAGTGACAGGGAAGAAGAGATAGAGCAAGGTGGTTGAGATAGAGTAGAGAATAATAAAATAAATTCATGGGGAAAGGGAAAAAGATATAATAGATGAGAGAAGAAAGGAGTGGGAAGAAAGAAGATGACGGGAGAAAGAAGGGAAGAAGAGAGCAAGAAAGAAGAATGAGACAGAACAGAAAATGTAAGGGAGTGAGAAAATAGGAAAAAATGTCAAAGAAAAGTTAGGATAAAGGAAGAACATAGAAAGAGGAGCAACGGAAAGGGAGAATATAGGAGCAAGAAAAAAAATGTGAGGCAGAGAAAGATAGGGAGAGAAAGAGGAGGGATAATATGGAGAAAGAGAAGGGGAGAGAAAGGCACCGAATAGGAGAGAGGAAGAAAGAGTGAAGAAAGTTAGAAAATGAAGAGCAAGAAAGAACAGAGAGAGGAGGGATAGAAACAGAAAGTGGTCAGAGGAGAGAGTGAAAAATGAAAGAGAAGAAAGAGAGGGATAAATAACAGAGAAAGCAAAGAGAAGAGAAAGAGGAGGGAACAAGATGTCAGAGGGAAAGAAAAAGCAGAAAGAGAGAAGAAAAAATAGAGAGAGAGAATAAAGAATAGAGGAGAAAAGGTGAGAAAGGGAGTTAAAACGAAAGAGAAGGAGAAAGCAGTAGAAGGAATAAACAGAGGAAGAGAAGGTGAGAAGGAGAAGAAGGAGTAATAAACAAGGAGGGCGAGAATAAAAAGAGGAGAGAGGAGAAGGGAACTGAAAGAGAGAAATAGGAAAGAAGAGTGGAAGAGAAAGGGTAAGATTTGAAGAAAAAGGAGAGAGCGAAGACTTGAGGAAAGGAAGGACAGAGAGACAGAAGGAACTACGGAGGAATGAATCATGGAGCAGATAACAGGAGAGATTGAAAGAGGAGAGAGGCAGTGAGGTTTCACAATGGTGACAGCTACCTTTGCCCATGTTACCACAGGAGCTGGGTGTCCTCTGGCATCGCATGACAGAGAGATGGCTCTGCCCTCTTGTGTGGTATATTCTGTTGGTCCAGGTAGGATGGTGGGAAGCACTGTGAATGTGGGAACAGGATACAAATTATATAAATCCTGATGTTTTACTGCAAACAGAAATTGCACATGCCCTGGCCCATGAATGTCTATAAAGGCATTCAATGTGCTAGAGATAATGTAATGTAATGTACATTATCTATATCCTACACATTACTATAAACATCATCAAAACAAACAAGACATTTATACATATATGTTCAAAATGAGAGTACTCAATTAGGTACTTAGAGGAGCTCTGTCCTAAATACTCTGTGCTAAGTGGAGTCCTGTCCTGAGGACTAGGTGCTAAGTGGAGTCCTGTCCTGAGGACTAGGTGCTAAGTGGAGTTCAGTACTGAGGACTCGGTGCTGAGAGGAGTTCAGTGCTGAGGACTCTGTGCGGTGAGGAGTTCTGTCCTGAGTACTAGGTGCTGAGAGGAGGCCCGTCTTGAGGATTCGGTGCTGTGAGGAGTTCAGTCCTGAGGACTAGGTGCTGAGAGGAGTTCTGTCCTGAGGACTAGGTGCTGAGAGGAGGCCCGTCTTGAGGACTCTGTGCGGTGAGGAGTTCAGTCCTGAGTACTTGGTGCTGTGAGGAGTTCAGTCCTGAGGACTAGGTGCTGAGAGGAGTTCAGTCCTGAGGACTAGGTGCTGAGAGGAGTTCAGTGCTGAGAACTCGGGGCTGTGAGGAGTTCAGTGCTGAGAACTCGGGGCTGTGAGGAGTTCAGTCCTGAGGACTAGGTGCTGAGAGGAGTTCAGTGCTGAGAACTCGGGGCTGTGAGGAGTTCAGTGCTGAGAACTCGGGGCTGTGAGGAGTTCATTCCTGAGGACTAGGTGCTGAGAGGAGTTCAGTGCTGAGGACTCGGTGCTGTGAGGAGTTCAGTCCTGAGGACTAGGTGCTGAGAGGAGTTCAGTGCTGAGGACTCTGTGCGGTGAGGAGTTCTGTCCTGAGTACTAGGTGCTGAGAGGAGGCCCGTCTTGAGGATTCGGTGCTGTGAGGAGTTCAGTCCTGAGGACTAGGTGCTGAGAGGAGTTCTGTCCTGAGGACTAGGTGCTGAGAGGAGGCCCGTCTTGAGGACTCTGTGCGGTGAGGAGTTCAGTCCTGAGTACTTGGTGCTGTGAGGAGTTCAGTCCTGAGGACTAGGTGCTGAGAGGAGTTCAGTCCTGAGGACTAGGTGCTGAGAGGAGTTCAGTGCTGAGAACTCGGGGCTGTGAGGAGTTCAGTGCTGAGAACTCGGGGCTGTGAGGAGTTCATTCCTGAGGACTAGGTGCTGAGAGGAGTTCAGTGCTGAGGACTCGGTGCTGTGAGGAGTTCAGTCCTGAGTACTTGGTGCTGTGAGGAGTTCAGTGCTGAGGACTCGGTGCTGTGAGGAGTTCAGTCCTGAGGACTAGGTGCTGAGAGGAGTTCAGTGCTGAGAACTCGGGGCTGTGAGGAGTTCAGTGTTGAGGACTCGGTGCTGTGAGGAGTTCAGTCCTGAGGACTCGGTGCTGTGAGGAGTTCAGTCCTGAGGACTAGGTGCTGAGAGGAGTTCAGTGCTGAGGACTCGGTGCTGTGAGGAGTTCAGTCCTGAGGACTAGGTGCTGTGAGGAGTTCAGTGTTGAGGACTCGGTGCTGTGAGGAGTTCAGTCCTGAGGACTAGGTGCTGAGAGGAGTTCAGTGCTGAGGACTCTGTGCGGTGAGGAGTTCTGTCCTGAGTACTAGGTGCTGAGAGGAGGCCCGTCTTGAGGATTCGGTGCTGTGAGGAGTTCAGTCCTGAGGACTAGGTGCTGAGAGGAGTTCTGTCCTGAGGACTAGGTGCTGAGAGGAGGCCCGTCTTGAGGACTCTGTGCGGTGAGGAGTTCAGTCCTGAGTACTTGGTGCTGTGAGGAGTTCAGTCCTGAGGACTAGGTGCTGAGAGGAGTTCAGTCCTGAGGACTAGGTGCTGAGAGGAGTTCAGTGCTGAGAACTCGGGGCTGTGAGGAGTTCAGTGCTGAGAACTCGGGGCTGTGAGGAGTTCATTCCTGAGGACTAGGTGCTGAGAGGAGTTCAGTGCTGAGGACTCGGTGCTGTGAGGAGTTCAGTCCTGAGGACTAGGTGCTGAGAGGAGTTCAGTGCTGAGAACTCGGGGCTGTGAGGAGTTCAGTGTTGAGGACTCGGTGCTGTGAGGAGTTCAGTCCTGAGGACTCGGTGCTGTGAGGAGTTCAGTCCTGAGGACTAGGTGCTGAGAGGAGTTCAGTGCTGAGGACTCGGTGCTGTGAGGAGTTCAGTCCTGAGGACTAGGTGCTGTGAGGAGTTCAGTGTTGAGGACTCGGTGCTGTGAGGAGTTCAGTCCTGAGGACTAGGTGCTGAGAGGAGTTCAGTCCTGAGTACTTGGTACTGTGAGGAGTTCAGTCCTGAGTACTTGGTGCTGTGAGGAGTTCAGTCCTGAGGACTAGGTGCTGAGAGGAGTTCAGTGCTGAGGACTCGGTGCTGTGAGGAGTTCAGTCCTGAGGACTAGGTGCTGAGAGGAGTTCAGTGCTGAGGACTCGGTGCTGTGAGGAGTTCAGTCCTGAGTACTTGGTGCTGTGAGGAGTTCAGTCCTGAGGACTAGGTGCTGAGAGGAGTTCAGTGCTGAGGACTAGGTGCTGTGAGGAGTTCAGTCCTGAGGACTAGGTGCTGTGAGGAGTTCAGTCCTGAGGACTCGGTGCTGTGAGGAGTTCAGTCCTGAGGACTAGGTGCTGAGAGGAGTTCAGTCCTGAGGACTAGGTGCTGAGAGGAGTTCAGTCCTGAGTACTTGGTGCTGTGAGGAGTTCAGTGTTGAGGACTCAGGGCTGTGAGGAGTTCAGTCCTGAGTACTTGGTGCTGTGAGGAGTTCAGTCCTGAGTACTTGGTGCTGTGAGGAGTTCAGTCCTGAGTACTTGGTGCTGTGAGGAGTTCAGTGTTGAGAACTCGGGACTGTGAGGAGTTCAGTGTTGAGTACTTGGTGCTGTGAGGAGTTCAGTCCTGAGGACTAGGTGCTGTGAGGAGTTCAGTGTTGAGAACTCTGTGCTGTGAGGAGTTCAGTGCTGAGAACTCGGGACTGTGAGGAGTTCAGTGTTGAGTACTTGGTGCTGTGAGGAGTTCAGTCCTGAGGACTAGGTGCTGAGAGGAGTTCAGTGTTGATAACTCGGGACTGTGAGGAGTTCAGTCCTGAGTACTTGGTGCTGTGAGGAGTTCAGTGCTGAGAACTCGGGGCTGTGAGGAGTTCAGTCCTGAGGACTTGGTGCTGTGAGGAGTTCAGTCCTGAGGACTAGGTGCTGAGAGGAGTTCAGTCCTGAGGACTTGGTGCTGTGAGGAGTTCAGTCCTGAGGACTAGGTGCTGAGAGGAGTTCAGTCCTGAGGACTTGGTGCTGAGAGGAGTCCCGTTCTGGAGATTAAATGTGCTAAGAGGAGGCCTGTCCTGCTGGGGTAGAGGTCTGTTCTAAGGATCTGATGTGGGGGGCTGTCATGAGGACCACTATGCCCAGACTTTGTTAATTTTAAATAGAAAATGCTCTGCAGGCAACTTTCCAATTTGCTATGACTAAAATTAACTCAATCATTTGTGAGAAATCTTACAGTGAAAATACCTGGCTTTACCACTATCTTTCTGATTAGAGCTTCTCCGATTTTTCATAAACCACTTACATTTGGTGGCAGAGTATACTAGCACTTCTGTGCAGATGCCTCATCACTGCACAGTTCCGCAGTGGCAGAGTGCACTCCACCAAAGCTAAGCAGTTTGTAAGTGAGGGGGAAAGATCCAGCCTTAAGAAGAGAGGGGTGGCAGTTCACAGCTATTTTCAATACATGTTTTCTCACAAAATATTTTAAAATCACAATAAATTGAAAAGCTATTTATACAGATTTTATTATCCACACTAATTTATTAAAGAAAATACATTTAACACAATCCAGAACTTTTCTCAGATGATGTAATTTTATTCCTGTACGTTTCTCACCATGTACATGCAGCAGCACAGTGTGATTGGTGGAGCTAGCAGCATTGGTCACGTCGCAGACATATTTCCCAGCATCCTCTTTCATGGCTGGTTCTATATGCAATCCACCTTGTCCATCTATGGAGTGACGCCACTGGAGCTGCAGCTGGGGAGGAAAATGGAGAGAAGCAAAAACATTAAGGCGCACAATTATTCACCTAAAAACCTCAAACTCCCTGGACAGCTCTAGTTCCACTAGCGTCTGCAACACTAAAGTTTAAATGTAAGTCTTGAAAGCTACATTGACAAGTTCATCTTCAAATATTGATCACCAAAATTAAATGGTGCAATCTTGGGTTCCAGCTAAGCGGTTTCTCCAAATCAAGTTGCTATTTTGATTCTGACATTTATCACATTTTGGTTCATTTTGGTTCATCTTCAAATATTGATTTTATTGTTGATCAGCAATTAAATAAACAAAGGAAACCATAACTATGCAGCAATAAAATCTTAATTTGAATTAATGTATTGTGTTATAACATGGCTCCTACAATTTGTATTTCTGCCTTCTAAATATTTTTCCACAGTATAATGTATTTCCATGAAGAGCTTCTTTCCCAGATCCTAGAAAAAAAGTCTCTTTGGCTCCTATAAATCTTGTGGCTCCTAATTGATTTGTAATTGTCCTGTGCCTGTTTAACATTTCTTTATCAAAATGCTATTACTAGCGCTAAATGATAGATGTCATATTTGACTAGTTAGAGTAATTTCCTAATAGAGTAATATTTATAATATGCTTGATAATGTTCAAAATGTTTTATATGTTTGTGTAGTTTATACAATTTGAAATAAATAATTACAGCCTGTAATTAGTAACTATTGTATTCAATTTTGATTTAATGATGACGGGCATTTTGTCTTTGTAAAATGATTAGATTATGTGCATTCTTTAATACAAAATAGGAAATTAGTTATCTGAGGGGAGGTAGTATGAAAAAAAACTATATACATCTATTAAAATAGTAAATAACTAATTGACTTTATTGGATTCATACTTATCGGAATAAAAAATGTGTAAATAAGTTAAATAAACAGAAGAAAGAAAGAACACCTATATATCCAAACTGATTTAGCCTCCTAAATTAGGGTAATCATTGATTAATTATAATTCAAGCATTATTATCTGGATAAGTAACATTTCTCAATTTATTCAATACATATACAAGTACAACATGTTAAAAACAATTAAAATTTAACATATAGCAGCAATGAACAAACACCAGAACACTGAAAAAAGTTAAATATGACAATGTAATTGTTATAGAGATACCGCAATATAATTACATTTTACTATAACCTAAATAAAGATCAAAAGTGATAAAGTGCACAGTGCTATAAAGTGATAATTTTAATGAAAGTTTATTTTTTTATTTTTTTATGTGCATTCTGTATAAATTCATTCTTCACTTATTTAGGCTCTGGATGTTTGCTCTGCTAGACCGAGCCTACCAACTTTTTCCTTAGAAAATTGGAAAAACGTAGGTAACCTGGCTACCCTTAGATCTTCCCGCAAGTGGGGATAGATCTTTTTGGTTAACTTGATTTTGACTATTATATGGTATCTTCTTATGGTGTAATTTAATGTTAACCTTTTCTTCTTTCTTTTTACCCTTAATTGGGTATGACTGTATGGTAATAATGTCAAACTGCTACTTGGCTTTTATGTTATACGGTTTATTTGGTTACCTAATAAAAACATTTAAAAAAAAAAAATCATTCTTCAAATAGTCCCTAAATTTCAGTGACAGATACAGGTCATCTACATATAATATTTCTCTAAATTGCTGTTATACATCTGTCTTGCATACCTGCTAATGCTATTTCGTTATATACTTCATAAGCATGTAAATGTTTTACTAAACTACAGTAACCCTTTAACAAATTGATTTTAGCACAACTGCAAAGTAGTTTATCTTACAGCATACTGTAGAAGAGGGGAAGTCTATTCATTCTTTTAGAATCCACTGAGGTCCAAATCTTTTTATGAGAATGAGGTCAAGGTTCAAAGTCTATATTTTTATGTATGCACATACTAATATTTTAATATAATGGCACAGAAAAGAGCACAGGGAGTAAGACTACATAGGGAATGCTACACAGAGAAAGGATACCATATCATAAATAGCATTTTTAAGTAAGTGGAAATGTATGAAGCATATTTAGGAAATGTAATAATGATGTAGAGATCCAGAACTAATGCATCAGAGGCTCTTAGTCAGACCCAGGTCCATCTTTGGACACCTGTAGCGTGTTGGAGAATAACATTGTACCTTTAAAGGGCAAATAGAAGTATCAAACCTCAACATACAGGTATATATATATATATATATATTTATATATATATATATATATATATATATATATATATAAAAACGCACACAATATAATTACTGTGCACACAAACATACGTCTTGATATTGTAAAAATTTTAGTATCTCTAATGTTTGCAATCCCTGTTCGTGGTCTTAATCATCTTGCACCCAGGCTGTTAATATTCATTAAACTGTCAGTGCTTCCCATGAGTCATTATTATATATATATACAGTATATATATATATATATATATATATATATATATATATATATATATATATAGTGCTATATATAGTATAGATCATTATCTATTTAAGTAGAGCTCCATACTTAGGTCTGATATCTGCATTAGGTTGGGGAAATAGCAATCCATTGGGATACTGAACACCCAACATCATATTGCTTTAACAAACTTGCATGCATGCCATCCCGTAGCACAGACATGTACGTTTAGATGCTAATAGGCTTTGTTTCTCTCTCATCCAGTCTAATAATTTGTGTAGGCAGGACCTTTTTGTTCAATCACATTAGCTGCTATGATATTCTCACAAAGCAAAACCCCACGGTTTTCCTTAATCCAACTTCACACAGCAGTTGATCAACCCTTAACGAGAGATCCCTTAGCCACAAGATCATTCCCTTAAAGGGCCACTGTAGAAAAGAACTTACAGATCCTGAGTCTTTGAACCAGCGCTGAACAGGAAGTGGGTTTCCAGCCATGATGGTGCAAGGTAGGGACACTGAATGACCCTCGAGGACCGTGACCTCTGACGGTGCCACGGCTACTTCTGGAGCAACTGGATAATACAAACATGAACACCAGGTGAATTATTTGTAAACCAAAGCGAATTACCTCCATCAGTGAGGAAAGATAAACCTGACTTACCAAGCCCAGTGACGCTAAGCAGGATCTCAGCTTGGACCCAGCCGAACGGGTTCCTGGCCTCACATACGTAGACTCCAGTGTCCTCAGGCCTCGCAACTGTGGGGAAGGGGAGATATGCTTTAAAATTCAGAACTATGGGGTAAATGGTATTTTTAGACAAAACACAAATAAAATTTAATTATCAGTTTTGCCATATCATGTTTTTTTATATATTGTACCATCATTTAAATTTAGAAGACCACTTTAGTTTGGGGAAAACCTTGCGTGTTTGTAAAGTATGTTAACTGGAGTAAAAACATTGGCAGTGTTATTAGCTTGTGATGTGAGAGCTGCCATCTTGGATAGCTAGGTGGAGAGCCTGAGGAATGGGTTATCTTTGTTCTCTGTTGTGGTATTGTCAATGGACTGATCATAGAGGCAGTCTTTCAATAAACCTGAAAACATATCACATGAATCCAATGTTTTTCCAATTTCTCTTCCCAGGTTTCTATTTGAGTTAGAAGCAAAAGCAAATGTCTACCACCATTATAGAAAATAAGAGCATACTATAAATATGACAGTTCAGTTATCCTTTAATATATTATAGCAGACTCAAATACAAAGAAACATACAATATTAACTGGATAATTGTAAGAATATGCTTGATCTGTACATATTGGGGTCAAGTAGTACATGTTTAGTAGAATGCAGCCCATCAAGGTGCGAGCATTGATTAAATGACCACACAAATGTCATAATCAGAAGAAATTTACTTGACAATGGACAAAATGGTTTTAGAAATTAAAAACAAAAATACATTTTAAATAATTTATTTTTAGCTATTATATTCAATTTTGATTTAATGGGAGTAACCAATTGATTTTTCTTTATAGGTCAATGATGGGATTAAACTGTAGAGTAGTGGTGGGCCACTCGGTCCAACAAGGGCCACCAACAGTCCAGGATTTCATCCACTCTTTCCTTGAGCCTAGGTTGATCAATCAGAATGGAACGGAGTAACTCATGTGTGCTAAAGGAAAGAGAACCTAAATACAGAGAGAAACATTGAAATCCTGGACTGTTGGTGACCCTCATGGGACAGAACTGTCCACCACTACTGTAGAGAAAATGGGCACCCTGACCTGAGAGCGCCTCAGTAATGCGCTGTGACGCGCACGCATACGCTCCAGACAAAATCGCCCATGGGAAAAAACGCGCCCTAACATTTGCGCGCATCTCTCCCACTCACATAACGCATACATACTTACCGCTCTGTATCATACACACCCAGTACTGCACCACACATGCAATCATAGCACTGAATTATGCACAAGTACTGTACCAGACATACGCTCAAAGTACTGTATCATATACTGTACCACACATACTCACAGTACTGTATCATACAAACCAAATACTGTACAATAGCACCTGACCTCAGCGCAGCGGATACTTGGTATTTATGATACAGTACTTTGAGAGTATGTCTGGTACAGTACCTGTGCATAATTCAGTGTTATGATTGCATGTGTGGTACAGTATATGATACAGTACTGTGAGTATGTGTGGTACAGTATATGATACAGTACTTTGAGAGTATGTTTGGTACAGTACTTGTGCATAATTCAGTGTTATGTTTGCATGTGTGGTACAGTATATGATACAGTACTTTGAGAGTATGTTTGGTACAGTACTTGTGCATAATTCAGTGTTATGATTGCATGTGTGGTACAGCTTTGTGTCATTGTGTATCTGTAGATATATGTGTTACAGTACTGTGTATGTGTGTGTTAAACTGCTGTGTTTCTTTGTATATGTGTTTCTTATTCTTATTTGTGTGCTCTTTCTATCCTGATTGCGGCCACTCACAGCTCTGTATCACTGAGTGTGAGAGATGCGCGTAGATGTGATGGCGCATGGCATGCTTTTGTCTGGAGCGCATGCGTGCGCACGCATGCATTGGCGTGCACTAGTCAGGCGCGCTGAAGTCCTGCCACCAAGAAAATTAGAATCTGTTAGTGCAGAGCTATCCAACTGGAGGCTCATGGGCCAAATGTGGCCCATACACTGCTTTCTGTGGCCCACAGTCTGCCAGAAAGTATTGGGGCAATTTAAACACTTAATATAACATATATGAATGACTGAAAACTTTCATTTATGTATATATTATAAATGTATGGTCCTTTAACTGCACATAACTCAGTTTAAACTCACCCCTTTTACCTAATTTTATAAATATACCCAAATATGCAACGCAAACTTATTATGTAGCATTAAAGTCCCACGTCAGTGCTTCTTTCATGATACTTTTCTACATATGAGAGGGTTTATTTTTCATACAAAAGCAGATTGGTAATGTTTCAAACATTTGTCTGAACGACAGGATCTTGGTTACTGTCATAGAGTATTTATTTAGCGCTCTAATCAGCCTAATGTCAAAGTGAGGCCTACTGTATCATAAAGTCCTGAAAATCTCCATTACTGTCAGTGTCTTATCTCCTGAACCCTTGAGCTATAAACACAGAAGGCCAATGTCTTTAAACTGTGACTTCATACAGGATCTTCCTACCGCTATTGTGTCTGTAGCTGCCATGTTGTGATAACCTTCGCTAGGCCTCAACATACAATGGAAGGCGATAGCACTCAAGAAGCAAGATTATACATGTCACATCCAAAAAGAACGGCCTAAAATAATATTATGGCAATGTAATATAAGAATGCAGTGTTAAAAGTTCTTTTTAAAGATTATTAATGGACCACTGTACAAAAGCTGACTATAATATTGTTCTAGACATTGTTTTTCTATGTAATTTGTGTGTATGCAAGGAAATGTAACTTTTAATCTAATTGCACACACTTTTCAAGATATCCCCAAATTTTACAGTGCATACATAAATCATCATGATGGCAATGTCACTTTATTATCACCTGAGCGGAGGTGGGAGATTTATACGTCTGAGAGCCATGCATAATTTACATTCACAGATCTCTGACTCACCTAAAATTACATCAGGACAGATTCCAGGAATACCCAAACATAGAGAATTATTTATCCCATTGTGAAGTATGTAACAAAGTAAAGGCGATAGCAACTGGGTAGATCATGAGCATAATTACAGTTCTAGAGAAAATGTTACAGTCTGCTGGGCAGGGATGGAGCTACCAGTGGTGCAGGTGGTGCAATACACCAGGGCCCTGCATTTCATTTGTTTTCTTCTCACCCTGGCTCAACCCATCATGGACCCCCTGTGCCTCCTCGCTCACCCCAGACCAAAGCCCCCCAGTAGAGCATGTTGCTGGAAAGTGGAGCATGAGCGTTCTGGAGCTGTGCTGTTGGCAATGGAGCTTTGCACAGGCAGGAGGAAAGGGGAGCATCTATGGGAAGAGGATCAGCTATGGAACGGCGTCTTGTGAGAAAAGGAATTATGAGAAAGGGTCTTGGGGGCTGCTGTTATGCAAAAAGGGGTCTTAAGGAAAGGTGCCATTATGGAAAGGTGTCTTGGGGAGGGGCACTGAATATACTGGAATGGGGGAGGGGGTTCAGTGCAAAATGTTTTACAACCCCTCCTCAGGATTAGAGGGCACAACATATTTTTGCACCGGGTCCATGGGTGTACGAGCCAAAGAAAATCTGGGGGGATACCGCATATAGTATAAAAATACCACACAACTGCTTCTCTACACATTGAAAAATCTGAGGGGGATTTGTCCCCTTCTTTCCCCCCAGTTTCTACACCCATGACCAGGGCCCTTTACTCTCTAGCTCCGCCATTGCTACTAGTGTCTAGAAGATAACATGTTTGTAATCCAGTGCAGATGGGAAGGGTAAATATTTGCCCTGTAAAGTATAACCGCCTGTTTATGAGCATCTATAGGAGCAGGAAAAGATATCAAATGCTGAAAGTTGAACTCACTCAGCAAGGAGGCCACAAATCTCCCCTTCTCCACTGCTAAGCAAAAAAATAAATAAAAGAGCACAACATCAGCAGACAACAGGTTCAAGGCCATTAAGCACAGATGAAAATGCCAAATATGGAAGCCCAAAATAAGAACAGATTCTTATAAAAGGTTTTCATGGTCAGGGCTTACATGGAACTCAATGGTCCTAGTTGTTACGTACTTAATAAAGGGCCAGATCACATAACCCTTGCTAGATTTTAACAATTACACTGCACGCTGCATTATTTTTTACTAGAGGTTATGATAAATATTATTAACACACTCTGTGTTTATAATGTATTCCTCCTGATTACCTGACAACCACTCACTGTACATGTCCTTTCAATACAAATATCTGTTGATAAAGTGAAACTTTATTGATAATACATATATGTCTATTTATTGGTAAAAATCGAAATTTGTGTTCTGTTTAGGAGTACAGGCATCCATTTTGTGTTTGTTACATCAGTTCTGGAGCTGGATCATGTAGGTGTGTTTTTGTAGCTATCAGTGGAGGCAGGGGTAGGGAAGAGGGAACAAACAGATGTATAGTGCCTTTGTTTGATAACTGGATAAGACTGAAATTGACACCATACCTCTTCTCCCTCACTGGCCCAGAAGCAGGATATTGACTCCCTATCACACACACAAGATCCCTCTCACACACACAACTTCCACCAATGTATCATGGATCCCTCCAGTGTCCAGTAAAGGTATCACAATTATTTATTTATTTCAAATTAAAAAAATAGCTGTTTGATTTTTTCCTGATTATTTATGCTCAAGACTCAAAGTTTTAGAATATATATCTTTTTTTTTGTGTGTGCGGTTGTTCCTTAATTATTAAAGGGAGGAGTTTCAGCTAATTGATACTTAAAATATCTAACTTTTAAGCCCAACTATCTAACATGTTTGCTCAAAATGTTACAATTATAATTACTTATATATGTCTACAATAATATGGAAGTCTGTTGTGTCACTAAGTTGCCCCGTTCTCTTACTTTTGAGGTGCACAGTGTTAGATCCAGGACTGTCCATAATCTCGGTATTTGCAGATGGTAATACTTGGCCTTCGTCTTGTCTGGACCAAGTAACTTGGGGAGGGGGGTTACCATCAGCACTGCAAGTCAGCATCACACTCTCCCCGACCTCCACTTCAACATCCAGAGGGAAGTCCGTGAACTGAGGAGGAGCTGCAATAAGAAACCACAAACGTGAGACATCACAGGTGACAAAATGGAACCCGAATCATACACCCAAAAAATGTCAGGCATGTCAGAAAAGACGGGGTCACCAAAACAAGCAAGGAGGATGAGAACACACTCCAGTATTTGATTCCTTTCAATCACTCTGAGCATGTGCACATCCCAGGAAGAAATTAGCAATGATTAGACTTTAACACAAAGAGATGGAAAACTAGAGAGGAGAATTGGCGACAGGTACGTCGGAAACTTCAATGTAAGTTTACTATAAGAAAGGACAATTATTTTCACTTCATTCAGTTCATGAAGTATTTTACCTACATTTTTAATGATATCATACTGGAATCTCCTCTGTGTCCTTCTAAGGACCATAGTGGTCTATGTACAATTTTGCGGGTAGCATATTATACCCTGACTAACAGATCAAAAAAACTTAAATGCAAGATTTCTGTAAGAAAATGTATTAAACAGCATTCAACTTATAAAATATGAGTTAGTACCTACAGCTTTAACATTAAACAATATTTAAAACCATTTATATCTTTTTAAAAATTATTTTCATTGACTTTTTAAAGGACCACTGTAGTTCAAGAAAACAACAACAACAAAAAAACATTTGTACGTAAAAAACAAATAATATTAGCAGCTGTATAAGTCATGGACATGAAACATTTTTGGAAAAAATCTGAATTATTGAATATGAATTAATATTCTGCTTGTTGCATCACACCCTAAAGGCTGGGTGATGAGTGTGTGTGTTTGTAGTTATATGAGTATATAAATAGTACATTTGTGTTCACATTTGAATGTCTAAATCTAGTTAAAAAAACTGCTTCCTGCTCAGAATTCCAAGAAATACAGTTATTACACTGCATTCTGGGAAGCTGAACAGGGACATGCAAATGTGCCCACAAATGCTTTGTTCTTCAATCCATAAACCATTTTAAACATGGCTTCCTTTAAGCTTATGCCCTCTGTATTACAAAGCTTTTATACAAAGCCAAGGTTGGATTATACACAAGCTGGGAATCCTACCCACGGACAGCCGTTTCAAGGTTACTGCCAATCCTCAGCGTGGGGCGGGATCCCAGCTTGTGTTGTGGACCTTATGAGTAGGTAGCTCACCACAACAATCATTTAATATATGGTGGGCATATAGTTATAAGAGGAAAGATAGGATAGGAAAGGAGGGAATAGGTAGATCCTTTGGTCATTGGGTAAGATTGAAATTGACACCACATCCCTCCCCCTCTCTGACCCAGAAGCAGGATGTTGCATCAAAGGATGCCTCCATAGCTTCACGCAAATGTAAACAACCCCATCACAAACACAGCTTTTATCAACATATCATGGATCCCTGTAGGTTCTTGCAGGTGTATCAAAAGTATTTATTTTCTGATTAAGAACAAACTAAATGACATTTTCCCGGCTTAACTAGGCTCTTAGTCAGACTTAAAGTTTTCTAACATATATTTTTTTTTCATTGAACAGCGAAACCAGACATTGTTACACTTCTTTATAGACGCTTGTTAGACTATTGCACAAACTTGTTAGACCAATGCTGATATTATTAAAAAGAATCACAAGTTTTATACTATTGTTAAATATGTACCAAACTAACAATATTAGTAGTTGTAAATGTAAAATCTGATTTTTTGAAGACTCTGTACAGGAATACATTTTGTGTTTGTTACATTACTTCCTCAGAGCTGGATCATGAGGGTGTGTGATTTGGCATAGTGGAGGGAGGGGTGGGAAAGGAGGGAACAGAGGGACTTTGTTAAGATAATTGGATAAGACTGAAATGGACATTACACCCCTTCCTTCTCACTGGCCCAGACTGATCCCTTGCTTCAGGAAATGCAACCATATCTCTTGAGAAATGTTAAAAACCTCTCTCACAGACCTACCTTCAAAAATTCAGATTTTCCCAAAATATGTTTTTTGCCCAGCTGGTGATATTGTTAGTGTGCTACATACTTGATAAGTGTCTTTTCTTCTGAACTGCAGTGGTCCTTTTAATCCTACATGATCTCCTTAGTACAGACATGGTACAAGTAATCACTCATCACTCCTGTACCTGCTCAGACAAGAGCTACCAATCCCATGTGCAATGGTGACCTCACTGAAAACTAGCACGTAGATCTCATGCCTGGGACCAGAGGCGTTTTTGTGACTGTAACTGACGTACACACGCTAACTCTGAGTCTGCATCTATTCATTTGCAATACATTAAAACAGTAGGGAATGTGGATAATCTATTTTTATTATATCAAGTCAGGGCACTAATTGAGAGGATTAGCTAAAGCTGCCTCTGTGGCTTAAAGGGATTTTTCCATTATATAAAAGACCGTGTTTTATAATATTAAAATTGGCTTTTTGCATGCAATTATATAAAAAGGGGCACCCAGTCTAAAGCGTGCGTGGGAAATGCGCACCAACGTAAACGTGCCGTCAATTGAACGATGTAGTTAAATACGCACCGACAAATGAGCTTAGGATACATCTCCAGTGCCCATCCACAGTCTTCTGTCTCTCTATTGCCCTGTGCCCATCCTCACTCTCCAATCTCTCTATTCCCCTGTGCCCATCCTCAGTCTCCTTCTCCCTGTGCCCATCCTCAGTCTCCTTCTCCCTATACCTCCTGTGCCCATCCTCACTCTCCTTCTCCCTGTGCCCATCCTCAGTCTCCTTCTCCCTATACCCATCCTCAGTCTCCTTCTCCCTGCACCTCCTTTGGCCATCCCCAGTCTCCTTGTCCTTATACTTCCTGTGCCCATCCTCGGTCTCTTTCTCCCTGTGTCCATCATCAGTCTCAGCGCGCACGCATTAGTCGCCTGGCCATCCCCTGTGCCCAACCTCACCCACCTGTCTCTCTATTCTCCTGTGCCCATCCTTAGGCTCCTTGTCCCTATACCTCCTTTGGCCATCCCCAGTCTCCTTGTCCTTATACTTCCTGTGCCCATCCTCAGTCTCCATCTCCCTGTGCCCGTCATCAGTCTCAATGCACTTTGTCATCGGGTGGTGGTTATGTCGGGGCGCTTTAGACGGCGTGCTTTTAGCGTTATTTCGGGACACCATTAAAAGGTGCATTGAACTGCTTGTTGCAAGTCTATATTTTGTAATTGATGCCTATTTTGTTTTTATATTTTCTCATCATTCCTCCAGATGTCCTACCTCACTGCAACTTAGAAACACAGGGTCCTATTCTATTCATAAATGTATACACACTTAAAACTGCCCTTAATATAGCCACATATTATTTTAGCTACTCGCAATCCGATTACGAGTCACCCGTGCACAATCACTACTGGTTAGCCAAAGACGGAAAACAGGCCTTAGAACTTCATTGGTTTTAGCACAGCTCAAATATTCCGAGTACTAAATAATTAAAGTTACAAAATCGATATTCTATTAGACCCGTAGCTCTAGCTCGCAAATAAAATCTGACCTGCAACAGAAAAAAGTATAACTTTTCTGTCAAAAATATTACGAGTACTAAATAGGAATCACAAGGGCTTTCTCAAACACTTATTAGAACTGTAACAGCAATTAAACAGACAATACTGTACTTTAAAAGCATGGGAAGGCATGGGAAGTCAGACTTAAAAAGGTAGGGTTTTGATGTTTAGCCTTGAGGTCGGAAATTACGAGCTGGTACCAATAGAATATATCTAAACATTTATTTTTAAAAAAAAAACACCTGCAGCCAAATTTGTGAGTTTCAGCTAGTAGAATAGGGCCCATATTTAGCAGTTTAACTGCTTTGGGTGGCTTGCCTTCTGAGCTCTACAGATTAAAGTGTGCTCTCTGCATTTCCTGTTCGTTTCAATGAAGTTTAAACACGTTTTAACTAATATTTTGTCATGAAAAAAGTTTGTGTCATTTTTAAAACATCATCTTTTAAATGATTAAAAGGGTGTCGTGCTCCATGTCCCTTTGAATCTTCCACCTTCCAACTTCAAGTCATGTTCTGCATGGTATGATTATAATTTGACCCTTGTGTGTCCTGTACAAGTGCATTTTAATATACAAACCAATTTGGGGCCCATTACAGAGCTATAACCCATCCATCTCCTTGTGTAGATTGCTGATAAG
The DNA here is from genome assembly GCA_027410445.1 of Discoglossus pictus. NCBI lineage: Eukaryota > Metazoa > Chordata > Amphibia > Anura > Alytidae > Discoglossus > Discoglossus pictus. The sequence goes on from CM050168.1 coordinate 37,821,265, forward strand.
TCACTTATATTAGTGATAATTGCCCTATGGAAAAAAATAAACACCGCTCTTACAGAAGAGGAACTGGCTCTTGTGGGCACTATAATTATGTTGTTAAAATAGTTTAGTTTTTTTCATGTGAACTACTTGATAATAATGTCTAAGTGTTCCCTTCCATCTTCCAGACATCAAAGAATAAACTATCGCCTACAGAACTTGCAATTTAACACTTCGTAAGTGCTAACTACCCTATAATGGAGCCTGCGGCAAATGTTAATTTTATCTAGAGTTGTAAAGAAAATAAATATCATATAGGCTATACTTTATTTTGAAGGGCTGCATGGGGCCATTTTTTCTATACGGTCTTTTTAATAACTAAACTTATAGTTAGGCAAAAATTATTATTTTTTAAATGGCATTTTTAACTTTAATATTTAATTATTCTTTACTGGGTGAATCCATTTTCTTTTCTCAGCTCATTCTGTTTTATTTTCTCTGCATGGCACTATTGATTTTCCATTAGACACTGACAGTTTTAGCTACCACATTGCTTTTGTGCAGATAGAATCTTCCTCTCTGCATTCAGAGTAAAGAAAGTAAAACGTTTTTAATTCATTATCTACTTCAGATGGGAGCAGATTGCAGAGGAAAACTCCCAGCTGCTTCAATGGAATTGTGGCAATCTAAAGTATCAGTGCATTCAATAGGAATTTTGGAATATCAGTATAAAAAGTACTTGAGTCAGTATAACTGACTCAAGAATAACAGGCATCACATTAGTGCATATAGCCTCTAATGGGTGTGACAACCCCAACTGTTAACTGCTTTATTTTATCCAGCACTCACTACTCCTAATGTTACAATACAAACTGATAAACTGCAGTAATGTTCATTGAACTGCTGGGTATCTGAGAATAAAAAAAAACTGCGAGTTAGATCACATTAGTGCTGTTGAACTATTACATGAACAGACTAAAACTACTACTGGCTTCTGATTAGTACCAATAGCCTCCAACAGATGTGTTGACCCTGGCATTCTTAATGTTGTAAGTTTTATTTCTAGCACAGAAAACCAGGTGCTCTTTATCTTAAAAAACATAATAACAAGGTATACATAAAAGCTTTATGGGGAGGTGCTTTGGAATAATGTTAAAAGCACAGTACTGTGTTGTATTACTATGAGTATTAAACACAGCTAACTTATTTCATGATCACTTCCCAGAGCACCCTACCGGATTATCTGTGCCCTTTTATGGTGGATTATTGAAATATTTCACATGTGCGAAGCGTAACAAACATAAAAACATTTCTAGAGGAAACCTTAATTTTAGCATATTCTACTGGGCAAGAAGCTGACATGATAACAAACCTTCTGATTCATGGAATAAGAAGCAGGACTTGCAAGTTAACCTGCAACTACCTGCTTCTGGGCATGTGCAAGAAAAGGGGAAAGGTGTCAAATCATAAAGAAAATATTTTTAATTAATCAATTAAACAAGTTACCCATCCTTACTCTCCTGAGTAGACACAAATAATTAGCAGAGCACACTTTCTCCAAGCCAACATGAACTATTGTAGATGTCCAACATGAAAGTACTAAGGCACAAATGTACGTTCAGTCCTTCAGTCGTGTCTGACTCTCAGGGACCATATGGACGCAGCACACCAAGCACATTTGTCTGTGTTTCTGATTGTGCTTATCCATATGGTATTCTTGGCAAAGATACTGGAGTGGGCTGCAAGTTCTGACCTCTCTGCTATGACCTGCCCATCTTGGGTAACCCTACATGGTATAGCTCACAGCTTTATTGAAGTACACAAGCCCCTTCACCACGACAAGGAAGCGATCCAGAGGGGGCAGGCACAAATAAAATACGCTAAAATTCAGATTTCCTCTTAAAAGATTTTTAAGCTTATCACTTACACAGCTATATGTTGTTTGTTTCAGAAAAACTTCACCTCTTTAAATTACTATAAACTACAGGGGAACCTTAACCCATTAAATTGGTATGGGCAGCAACAGTGACAGTGAAATGGTTAATATTATGGACGGATTAAAATATTATTCAATATGTAACCATCTTAACATACTAAATAGGATAATAATATATATTAAAATTATTCAGGACAACACAACTCTCACTAATCCCCGCACTGATAGCGTGTAATCCATTATCAGACATTCTTAGCTAGACTAGGCTTTAATTTCAAATACATAAATATATTAACTAATGCAAGAGAGGGTCAAGTATTAAAAAGCACACACTATCACATTTCACTCTCTTAAAGGACCATGCACAATAAAAAAATATACTTTTGAATATACAAGAATATAATTAAGCAGAAAAAGTGATAGAGCTAGTTTTTAATTAGAAAATAAATAGCTTGATGCCTGTTAGACCCTCTAGGTATTCATCATACTTGTGTGTGGGAGAGGAGCGTTGACACTTCTTCAAAGCAGTTATTGCAACTATTGATGCAAACTTCTTGCTTCTGGGAGTGTGAGAGGGAAGGGGTGTGCTGTCAAATTTCAATCTTATCCAATTTTCTATCTGTGCTGTCCTTGTTCCTCCCCCATCCAACCCTCCTAATACATAATCATTTGCCTTCATTCCTAACATGTTTAGACATCTGAGAGGGATGAGAGGAATTGTGAATAAAGCCTATATTCAGTTCTGTTGAGAGACTGCCAAACAAGCCTCAATAGGATAAACCAGCTCAAGCTACAGGCCAAGCAGGAGTCCAAGATGGAAGCATGTAAGACACAAGCCAAATCAGCGAAATTAAAGATTTTCGCAAAAAATCATGGCTTACACAGCTGTTTATTCTAGAAAGGCTGTTACATACTATGGAAATATGTGAAGTTTTTCCCAAACTACTGTAGTGGTTAAAGGGACTCTGTCACCCCAACAGGAAGTTGTTTTCATTTTAAAGAGCATTACAAACTGGCCCTACATTGTACTATCAGTATTTCTCTACAGTATAATTTCTGAAATATTTAGAATGGATTTTGCGGCTCATGTACGCCAATGTGCGGCTCAGAGTACTTGATAAGAGTGAGAGCGGGGTCTAAGTGCCAGATAACATTGGGGATCTTTATTTTAGCCTCTACAGGGACAGACAAGCAGACTGTAATCCTAATTAGCACATCAAAGCAGATAAATAATATGAACGAACTGCTCATTAGCATCTGCATGCAGAGATAACAATATAGAATTTCCCAGGGCTGATTCACTTTAGAAAAAAATGGATAAGACAATATATAATCAGTTTTTCATGCTCTTTAAGAATAACCCAAAAAATAAATGTTAAAGAAAAATAACTAAACTAAATAGTAAAGGAAAATATTTGCACTTATGTGTTATTTGCCCGCCACCGCAGTCGTGTGCAGTGGCCAGCAGGTAGCGCGCCACTACACACCTCAGACTTTGTTGAATTTGTTTTTAGGGTTTAATGTTAGGATTAGAGTTAGGGTTACAGTTTAGGGTTAGAGTTAGGGTCTAGGGTTAGAGTTAGGGTTTGGGGTTAGGGTTAGGGTAGTGCCAGATAACAAGCTCTACATAGTAAAAGAGTGGTGAGTGCAGCGGCAAGCAGATGGCACGCTGGTGATGGGCAGATAACAGAAAAGATCCAAATATATTTCCAATTTTCAAGACTAGTTCTTCTAATATAGGATGCAGTAGCCATTTAAATAGTGGCCTTTTGTGATTTCTGCCTCTTTTAGCAATATTACACCCCTCTGACACATTCTTCCTTCCCTCCCCCTTCGTCCCCACTCCATGCTCTAAGACCACCTGGATGGCAGTGGTTGAAACAGAAGTGCACATGATGATACATGGACCCTGCTTACTTTTCCAGCTGTCATCTACATTCCTGTTCACAGCTTACCCTCCGCTCTACCTCACCATTAGTCAGCAGCTGAAACGTCATAGACTAGCAGACAGATGAGACTGGAAGCCCATGTACAAATAAAGTATAATTAAATGCCTCCATGTGTGCTCTGCACCATCAGGGTAGAAAAACATGTGGAAAATCTACATTTTTAAAATTGATCAATAATTGACTTAGATATTGTTATTTTAGTTTACCCCAATGCTACTCTTGCGTGCTAGAATATAGTTAAGTAGTTACAGATCACTTGATTCAAAGCTACTACACCTGAATCTAATTAATATTCATAGAGCTTACGTGTTACGGGCTTGAAAACTTTGCGGTTGTTAAACCTGGAACTTACAGCCTCCCGAAGCCTTTGATCTTCCACGTCCGCAAGAATTTCAATCGCTAAAATCGTGAATTGATTTTCAATTGCTACAATTCGCCAAGCCCGCACACCCGTAAACGTTAAATGTAGGTGAAAATCCTATGAGTACCAGATAGGACTCGCAAGGGGGTTTAACCCTGTCCGTAGCACAGTAAATGCAAATAAAAGATCAATACTGCACTGTAAAAAACGGGGAAAGCAATGAAAGACAAATCGCAAATCGGCAATAAGAAATTCATTTTTATATGATATACGATCTCGGGAATCAATGAGTTAATACAATCAATTGATCCTATTACCGCCCTGAAATGCTACATACGAGAGTGCATGGTTTACAGTTTCGGCTTTCGGCCCGTTACTTGCGGGCTTGTTCAATTGAATAGCACTGGAATTGTAGCAGCGTTCAAGCCCGCAGCACGCCGCCAGACATGCGGCCTGAATACCATGAGATGCGGGCTTCTAATTGAATCGGGCTCTATGCTAGCAGAGAAAACGTATTCTAACAGATTGAATTTAATATTATATGCGTGTTTGTTTTGCCTTGGTATGGCCAAGGGATTTAAATGGTTACTCCATGCCAGTAGTACAAGGAGAGATTTAATTGACTTTTAATAAATAATTAAAGCTAAAGTTATGTTTTTTCGTCAGACCTCAATTAGAATATTGTGTCCAGTAACTCCAAAGATATTTTAATAAATTAGGAATAATTGAAAGGAGGGCGACTAAAATGGTGCATGGCCTGAAAAAACATAACTTACAAGGAGAGGTTCAAGACCTGATTATCTATAGCTGAGATGACATAAGGGAGAGAAGGATATGATAGAAAGCTTCAAATATATCAAGGAATGTAATAACGTTCTGGAAGAAATTGTCTTCCAGAAAAAGAGAAATGCAAGAACAAGAAGTCTTGATTTGAAGCTGAAAGGCGGAAGAGTAATGTGTAAAAGTACTAGGTTACAGAAAGGGTAGTAGATACATTTCCATATATACTGTATATTTTATTTATTAACTGCATGAAATATATGTTTCTATTTAATTGAAACATCATAATTAAAAAACATTGTTTTACATTAAATTGTGCAGCCTGGACCTCCCATATCTCAGTGGTAGAAAATATACAGTATATGAAATGTTTCACAGCCAGTTACATACAATGTCCACATCATAGAAGAACATCTGGCCAAGACAGACACTGACGCTGCACAGTTATCTGAAGATCTAACAGCTTCTCTCTTAGAAGGTAATTATAAGTCGGCCTGGATAATGACAGAGCAATAGGGAAGATCTGGTATAATAACGTGGTGGTGGGGGGAGAAAATAAATAGGGAAGGAGATGAAAAGAAGAGGGAGACAGAGAGAAAGATAGAGAGAGAAGTAGAAAAAGAGATAGAGAAGAAGAAAGAAAGAAAGAAAGATAGGGATAAAGAAACAAAGGGAGATAGAAGCAGAAAGAGAAACACAGAAAGAAAGAGAGAAAGAAAGAAAGAAAGAAGGATAAAGAATGACACAAAGCGAAAGAAATAGAGAGAGAGAAACAAAGAAAGAGAGAGAAGCAGAAAGAGAGGAAGAAAGAAAGAGAGATAAAGAATGAAACAAAGCGAAATAAATAGAGAGAGAGAAAAAGAAACAAAGAAAGAGAGAGAAGCAGAAAGAGAAAGAGAAGCAGAGACCGAAAGAAAGAAAGAGAAACAAAGAAAGGAAGAGAAACAAAGGAAGAAAGAAAAACAAAGAAAGATAGAGAGATAAAAAGTGAGAAAGAAAGAGAGAAAGAGGGAAAGAATGAAATGAAGAAAGAAAGAAAGGAAGAAAGGAAGAAAGAAAGAATGAAAGAAAGAAAGGAAGAAAGAAAGAATGAAAGAAAGAAAGAAAGAAAGAAAGAAAGGAAGAAAGAAAGAAAGAAAGGAAGGAAGAAAGAAAGATAAAGAGTTAAAGGTAGAGGAAGACATCAGATTGCAGAAAGAAAGACAAAGAGGTAAGGAAAGAAGGAGAATGTAAAATAAAGAAAAAAAATAGAGAAAGAGATGAGGGAAAGAAAGAATAAAACAGGGAAGAATGAAAGGGGCAGTTTACAAAATAAAGTGAACAAAAGAAAGAGATAAACAATGACAAAAATAAAAATTGAAAGAAAAGGAGAGAAAGAGCAATACTGAGGCACAGAAAGAATGTGAGAAAGAATGAAGGAATAGAGAAAAAAAGAAAGAAAGGCCATTGAGAGAAAGTGAAAGAAATATGCAAAGAGAAAAGTAGAGAAGGCAACAGGAAAACTCTGGTCTGAAGCATGGGAAAAAGATTAGCAGAAATCATCTAATTGAAAAATAAGTAGTCTGAAAAGGTCTGCCTTCCAGGAATGAAAAGCTTCCTTTTGGGACAGGAAACAAAATCCCAGTAGCTCTTCCTGTGCAGTGAGTAGAGAAATTATATCATGGATAAAGTGTGTGTGTAATAAGTGCTCCCTGTGGGCTAGTACTGGAGTCATCCTGCTGTAATTCCACAATAGTGACAGCAGAGATTATGAGTCAATCCGGCACATGCAGTCTGTCAGCCTTACAGTCTGTCAGCTGTGCACACTAACAGCCTCATTAAATTGGGGCTATGTTGTAAAACGTAGCCCGTAACTCCAGATTTACGTGTTACGGCTATTAAATTAGCCCTATTACGTTGCTCGCCTCAGACTTTGTTAACACGCAGGATGGCCGAGAATATGCTATGTGCTGAGCAACATTGAACTTCCCCAACGTAAAAACTTTGATCTGACGAGCCCGTAACCGCTACTTGTTCAATTCAGCTATTAAATGACAACGTTTCACTCGCGAGAAAGCACGTAACATGCAAATAAAAGGCCTACGTGTGCTCGAGAGCACCCACAAGGGAGGTAAAGTCCAATATGTAGCACTTCGTAAGCAAATAAAAACACACTACTGTACATTTATTATAAGGGAAAGTGATGTTAGGTCTTAGAAATAATAGCACAACATTCTCAAGCCCGCAAATCGGCCTTTGAAAAATACTTTATTTCATGTCTATATTTTGTGTGATATCGATCCCTGCAATCAATGTGTTACTACATATACTGTAACTCGCATGTAATAGAATATCATATATACTGCTTTATTAATATTGCATTATTGAAGCACGTAGGACTTTGAAATTTCCCCTTTTTCAGTGACGTAACGCTAACAATCTCTTTTTCTATTGGCACCATCTGAACCCGTAACTACGTCATTGCTTAATTGTTTGTATTCGAGCACGCAACCCAGAGGGCCGAGAACTGGTTTACGAAATAGCCTCTCTCGCTCATAGCTTGCAGCCCTTTTTAATTTAAAAGCAACGTAAGAAGGTCAAATTTGAAGCATGCAGCCTTTACGTGCTACACGTTGGACTTATGAGGCTGGAATTTAATATGGCTGATAGGGCCCTATTGAATTCCGAGCCCAAAGCGGGTGTCACATAGCCCGTAAGTCTGCAGGCTTGAAATTTGAAGGAGTTACAGAGCGATTAAATTATAAAAGGCCGCAACGACATGGCTGGATCTATAAACCATGCTTCGGCACGTATCATTTCCAAGCATGAACATGATAAATTATTCAAACCCGTAGTTACGGGTTTAGATGGAGCCAATAGTAAAAGAGACCATCATCATTACGTCACTAAAACATGGAGGTAAAATTTCAATCACTTACGGTTTTGAAGTCTGAGTTGCAATCGGACCCGCATTCCAGAAATAATGCAATATGAAAATATAAAAACATTTTCAGCCTGTAACCTGCAGATCGTTTGCGGGTAGCTAAAAGAGGCCAATTTAATAGCAGTAACTTTTGTGGGCTCCCGGAAGTACACATCGGCGAATTTAATAGGGCCCATAGTCTTTCAGTCCAACAGCCTGTCATTCCTGCATACACAGTATCTCAACTCAACAGTCTGTCAGTCCTACACACACAGAGCCTCATCCAATTGCAGGACTTTAACTTATGGAGCCCATACCGAATGTGTGCGGGGCTGCTGCCAGGCCGCAACTTATGGTACCATCCAATTCGGCAAGGCCGCAAGTTAGGGGCTGATAGCAAAAATCGTACACCATGCAGTCCTCAGTAGCATTTGCGAGTTTGAAGTAAGAAATAGCCAATGGAAACTGAGATCGTCATCATGACATCAATGAAATCCAACCTCCAAGCCCGTAGGACTTTGCAAACTGGAGGTTGGATTTCAAAGTCCTATGGGCTTAGAGGTAATTGAAGCCTGTAGGACTTTGAAATCCAACCTCCATTTCGGGCTTGGAGGTTGAATTTAAAAGTTTTCTATTTTGGCGATTTGCGAGCTTGAGAATATTGTGCTATTAATTCTAAGAACTAACACCACTTTCTATTTTAATAAAAGTACAGTATTGATATATTAAGTGCTCCGGATATGTCATTAAGACCTTTGCGAGTCCTCCTTGGTACCCCTAACCTGTTGTAAAACTTTTGCCATTTACGGCCTCAACGGAGTGGTTAGTGAGGGGGAATTGGAGCAATTGGATAGTGATTTGCTCTTTTAGCGTTCAGAACTTTTGTGGCCATGAAAGATCAAAGGCTTAGAGGGGCATTAACTTGCGATGGAAACCATCGCAATGATTCACAGGCCGGAGCCATAACTTGGTCGGAGCCCGCAAGAATTGGAATGGGAAATTAACTTAGGGGCTCCATTTCCGAGCTTGGATCTCCTGAAAGCCTCAATTGGATGTGGCCCACAGTCTTTCAGTCCTACAGTCTGTCAGCCCTGCACACAAAGTCTGTCAGCCCTACACACACAATCCTTCCCCCAAGAATGTTATAATCCCACAAAATGCCTTTGTCCTCATCCCAACAGTTGACCAAGAACCTTTGGTGTGTTCATCAAAGGATTTAACAATATATTTCTTGCATAGCCCCGTGCTAGCTGTAAGATTCTGAAGCTTATTTGGGTTAAGAGCCACTGTAATAATTCTACCATAAAATAAACAACTTTGCAATATACTTCTTTAACTGTAAAAGTAAATGTTTCCACTTCTGTTCAGAGGCCTTTCTTTCCCTGCAGTGTATACATTTTACTTCACAATACATAACTCCTGGGGGATCACCATGGTAAGCTTTGTGGGTCTGACTGAATTTGCTAAACCAAGATGGCCTTATCAGTTAATACTAATAACAACATTTTTATATGACATTTTAAAACATGGACAAGAGAATCAAACCATCACTTACAGAATATCAATTTAACCCAGGCTAAAAGACGCTCCAGGGATTTTATGACACTGATCAGCCGTTATTTTATTCTTGTTTATATGCAGTTATTCTTTACTATGTTTAGGAGGATGTCTCCTTGTAAACTAATTATTATTATTTTATTATTATCTTTATTTATATCCCGCCAACATACACAGGCAGTATATGGCAAAAAACAAACTTAATACCTTATTAAGAACGAAGTGCTCTGTTTTTGAGCATATAATGAAATGTACAAAGAGCTTATTTCCAAGACACGGACACACAATTGAAAACTCACAAACTTACAATCTAAGGGTGAGCTTTCTATTTGCCCTGTTGAAAGAACTGGCAATGTATGCTGCCACATTTCCACAGATAGACACTTCTTCAGCATTCAAAGTCTCCTCCCACCTCCTGAACTTAATCAGTAAAAACTAAAAAGGCAGATTCCACTGCAGCAAGATAAATATAAAAATAAATAAATTGAACATGGGTTTATTTTTACATTCTAAAAATACATTCCCTATTTCCATGTGTTCTTTAAAAAAAAAAAGATTTTTTTAAAGGGCCACTGTAATGCCATAGCAAGAGGAGCTAATTACTTTAATAATGCATTGATAATTAATAAAAATCTGTTTAATAATGTATAATGGCAATATTCAATATTATATTCATTTTTAACGATTAGAGTGTTTATCTCCATCCTGATAAGGCCATTAAAGGAGGGTGGATGTATTGGCTGGGAGACAGTTTTAAAGGGTCTTAAGAACAATTATTTATATGCAGCCCCCAAAAGGGATACCTATTTAGCCTCCATTGTGTCTGAAATTTTTGTTACATAAAGCCACCTAACCCATTGCCCTTTAGTGAGTCTGAACTTTAACAATAAGCTTAATATTGATTTTTTAAATCATTGAATTTGAAACATATTAACGATCAGTGCCCAACTGCAACATCTAGCTCATATTGTTAGAGCTTTACAGTAGCCCTTTAATTATAAACCTTATAAAGTCTGGATTATTTGCAGAATGGCATGACATTGTGAGAAGGGTGAACTAATCAGATATATTTCAAACCTTTCACAACATGACAACTCATGTGGGGTTAAAACTCCTCCCTGAATCATTATACACATGAATTACTTTGAGTCTTTAACACAACTATATCCCTTTAAGTGTCTGGACAAATACACAGATTTTCTCTGAGCTTTTCCTGGAATTTGATGATATCCCTCAGCGCTTGGAAAAAAACCTCCCTCCTCCTCACTTCCAACCTCTGTAATATAGAGAATAGCCAAATAATTTACCAGATTAATGTTATTCTTATTCCCACAACTCCCATCCTATAGCAGTCACTATATTTACCACCCCCAGCCGGGTGGCCCTGTGCTTCAGTGGGCACTTGGCTTACACGCTAGTTAAAATCCAGGCAGATTTTCAGGTTCCTGTGTTAGCGATCTGTTGGCCCCTTTCTGTCCTAATGGAGTTGTAATGTTTGTGTCCTTTCATCATGCCCCCACATGTCTAACATTACAGCCTCTAAACTCATTTCCAGATGTTCATTCTGGAGCAGACACAGTGACAAGAGATGTCTGTCCTTGATGGAGAGGTTATTAGGAGACTAGATGCAGAGACCTATCTCTCATGGATGTTATAGCCTTTATAGTCTTCCTTAAAAACACCACAGAATGAAATATATATATATATATATATATATATATATATAGATAAATATATATAAATACATATATAAAGATATATGCATATATAAATATATATATATTATATATATATATATATATATATATATATATATATATATAGATAAATATATATAAACTAGCGACTTGCCCGTCAAAAATGACGGCAATAAAAACTAAAGCCTGGCAATGCTGTTTGCCACACAATGTAAGCCTCTCCCCCTCTACTTTACTGGCCTTGTGATGAGCGCCATTGCGAGTCTCTCCCTCTGTCTACTTCCTCCCTCGTGTCTTATTTCCCCCCTCCTCTCCCTCCCTTGTGTCTCCTTCCACCTCGTCTACCTCCTTTGTATCCTCTGCCCCCTGTGTTTTTACCTCCCTCTCCCTCCCGTGTCTCTAAACCCCTCCCCTGTGTCTCTTTCCCCCTTCTCCCTCCCATGCATCTCTTCCCCCCCCTGTGTCTCCCCCAACCCTCCCCTGTGTCTGTTCCCCCCTGGCCTGTGTCTCTTTCCCCCTCCCCCTGTGTCTGTTACGGCCTTCCTTGTGTCTCCATTTCCCTCCCTTGTGTATCTTCCCCCCTGCACTCTCTCCCCTGTGTCTCTTCCCCCTCCTCTCACTCCCCTGTGTCTCTTCCCCCTCCTCTTTCTGTGTCTCTTCCTCCCTGTCTCTTCCCCCTCACCCTCTGTGTCTCTCCCCACTCTGTGTCTTCCACCCTCTCCCTCTGTGCCTCTTCCACCGCCTCTCTCTGTGTGTCTCGCCACTGTGTCTCTTCACCCCTTCCTCTGTTCCCCCCCCTCTGTGCCTCTTTCCCCCTCTCTCTGTGTCTCTTCCTCCCTCACCCTCTGTATCTCTCCCCCCTGTGTCTCTTCCCCCCTCTCCCTCTGTGCCTCTTCCCCCCTCTCCCTCTGTGCCTGTTCCCCCCTGGCCTGTGTCTCTTTCCCCCTTCCCCCTGTGTCTGTTCCCCTCTCCCCCCCCCCATTTCCCTCCCATGCGTATCTTCCCCCTGTTCTCCCTCCTATGTGTCTTTTCCCCCTCCTCTACCTCCCCTGTGTCTCTTTCCCACCTATCCCTCTGTGTCTCTCCCCCCTCCCTCTGTGTCTCTTCCCCACTCTCCCTCTGTGTCTCTTCCCCACTCTCCCTCTGTGCCGTGCCTCTCCCCCCCCTCTTCCCCACTCTCCCTCTTCCCCACTCTCCCTCTGTGCTGTGCCTCTCCCCCCCCTCTCCCCCCCCCCCTCTTCCCCACTCTCCCTCTTCCCCACTCTCCCTCTGTGCCTCTCCCCCCCCTCTTCCCCACTCTCCCTCCCCTCTTCCCCACTCTCCCTCTGTGCCTCTACCCCCCCTCTTCCCCACTCTTCCCCACCCCTTCATCTGCTATCGTCTCGGGCCGCGCTCTGCGCCGCGCTCTGCGCATGCGCAAGCCGCGCTGCGCGCATGCACGGCTCGCGCCGCGCTCTGCGCATGCGCGGCTTGCGCGGCTTGCGCTGCGCTCTGCGCAATGCGCAGCAGTTTATCATTGTCAAACTGCGATTCGTCTGAAGCGTGACGACGAATCGCAGTTAGACAATTATAATATGTGATACATATATAAAGATATATGCATATATATATATATATATATATATATATATATATAGTAAATAAAGAGTACATTTGTGTTCACATTTGAATGTCTTAAACAAGTTAAAAAATGTGTTTAATGCCCAGAATTCCGAGAAATACAGTTATGACACTGCATTCTGGGAATCTTGGCAGGGACATGCAAATGTGCCCACAAAGGCTACGCTCTTGCAATCCATAACCACATGAAACATGGCTTCCCTTAAGCATGTGCCCGCTGTATCAAACAGCTTTGAGCAAAGCCAGGATTTTCAAGGTTACTGCCTATTATCAGCGTGGGGCTGGATACTTAGCTTGTGTAGTGGATATATAGACATCTATCTAGCTTCTATCGCTCTTTTGCCTACCAAATTATAATTGATTGTTGTGATGAACTACTTACTCATAAGGTCCACAACACAAGCTGAGATCCTGCTCCATGCTAATGATAGCCAGTAAGCTTGAAACAGCTGTACATGTATGGGATACTCAGCTTGTGTTTAATCCAACCTTGGCTTTGCATAAAAGCTATTAATAATAATTAATAATAATAATGTTTGAAAATGTCTATGGTTTGAAGGGCGAGGCATTTGTGGGCAAATTTGTATGTCCCAGCTCAGCTTCCCAGAATGCAGTGTAGTAACTGTTTTTCTCGGAATTCTGAGCTGGAAGCAATTTGTTTTAGACATTCAAATGTGAACACACTTTTTTACGGTGGAGGGCTTCTATCGCTCTTTTGCCCACCATATTATAAATAATTGTTGTAGTGAATTATATATATATATATATATTTTTTTTTTATATATATATATATATATATATATATATATATATAAAACGCCAGCAGTCGCAGCAGCAGTTGCAGCAAGGGGCTGCTAGATTGCACTGCCAAAACTGAAATTGTTGTTTGTAAGAGCTGCTGAGATCGTACATAATTTCCAAGCTTAAACCATTAACCTTACCCTAACCCTAATCCCCTAACCCTAAAGCTATGGCAACGGCAGCACCTGTGTAGATATATATACTGTATATACTCGAGTATAAGCCGAGTTTTTCAGCCCTTTTTTTAAGGCTAAAAAGGGCCCCCTCGGCTTATACTCGAGTCACTCCCCCTAGTGTCTCTCTAACACCCCCCCCCCGTGTCTCTCTACACCCTGTGTCTCTCTAACCCCCCCGTGTCTCTCTAACCCCCTGTGTCTCTTTCCCTCTCACTCCTCATCCTCAACCCCCCTCCTCCTCATCAACCCCCTCCTCAACCTCACTCCTCAAGCACCCGGTATATGCTAATGATGCAGCGCGCATGTGACGTCATGCGCGCCTGGGTCAAGACGGAGCAGAGGCCGGAGAAGAAGCAAGTAAGTGAGGGCGAGGTTTTTAGAGGGGAGAAAGTGAGGAGGGGGTTGATGAGGAGGAGGGGGGTTAAGGTTGAGGGGGGTGAGGAGGGGGTTGATGAGGAGGAGGGAGGTTGAGGCGGGGGGTTGAGGTTGGGGGGGGTGAGGAGGGGGATGAGGATGGGGGTTGAGGATGAGGATGGGGGGGTTGAGGAGGGGGGTTGAGGATGGGGGGTTGAGGAGGCGGTTGATGAGGAGGAGGGGGGTTGAGGTTGAGGAGGGGGGTTGAGGTTGAGGGGGTGGTAAGGAGGGGGTTGATGAGGAGGAGGGAGGTTGAGGGTGATGAGGATGGGGGTTGAGGAGGGGGTTGATGAGGGGGGGTGAGGAGGGAGGTTGAGGTTGAGGAGGGGGGGTGAGGAGGGGGTTTGAGGATGGGGGGTTGAGGATGGGGGGTTGAGGATGGGGGGTTGAGGAGGCGGTTGATGAGGAGGAGGGGGGTTGAGGTTGAGGAGGGGGGTTGAGGTTGAGGGGGTGGTAAGGAGGGGGTTGATGAGGAGGAGGGAGGTTGAGGGGGATGAGGATGGGGGTTGAGGAGGGGGTTGATGAGGGGGGGGGGTGAGGAGGGAGGTTGAGGTTGAGGATGGGGGGTTGAGGAGGGGGGTTTGAGGATGGGGGGTTGAGGTGGGGGTTGATGTTGAGGAGGGGGGTTGAGGTTGAGGGGGGGTGAGGAGGGGGTTGAGGATGGGGGGGTTGAGGATAAGGATGGGGGGTTGAGGGGGGAGGATGAGAATGGTGGGTTGAGGGGGAGGATGGGGGGTTGAGGGGTGAGGTTGAGGGGGGTTGAGGAGGGAGGATGATTAGGGGGTTGAGGGGGGGAGGATGAGGATGGGGGGGTTGAGGAGTGAGGTTGAGGGGGGGTTGAGGAGGGAGGATGAGGAGGGGGTTGAGGAGGGAGGATGAGGAGGGGGTTGAGGATGAGGAGGGAGGTTGAGGTTGAGGAGGGGGTTGAGGTTAAGGAGGGGGTTGAGGATGATGACGGAGGTTTAGGATGAGGAGGGAGGTTGAGGAGGGAGGTTGAGGAGGGTGATAAGGGAGGGGGGAAGAGACACAGGGAAGAGAGAGGGGAGAAGAGACACGGGAGAGAGAGGGGGGGACACAGGGGACAGCACATTTCCCACCCTCGGCTTATACTCGAGTCACTCATTTTACCCAGTATTTTTGTGGTAAAATAGGTGCCTCGGCTTATACTCAGGTCAGCTTATACTCGAGTATATACGGTATATATATACAAAGACACACATACACACTCTTTCATTTAGCCTTTAGATTGTAAGTAGTGAGTTTCCAATCTTGTAGGGCGCTGTGGAAAAAAACACTTTCTGCAAAGATTTTAAGCTAAAAACTGGGCCCTCCATCTTCTACAGTTTGTTAATATTGTATTTTTCCTTGTTCTCATCCCCTGTTTAGCGCTGCAGAATATGTTGGCGCGTTACAAATAAAAGTTAATAACAATTTAGTTCTACTGGCAGCTTATAGTGGTGGTCTTACACCAGAATTCTTATTTTCTGGAAGAGCATATTATAAATATGAGACGTCAGTTAAAAAAAAGTAACTAACTAACTACATCAGCAGCTGTATAAACCATGGACATAAAAAAAACATTTTTTTTTTAAATCAGAATTTGTGAATACTCTATTTGAGCGTTTTTACTTAGCTATCATTGGTGGGAGTGGTGGGGCAAGAGGGAGCAGGGAGAGGCTAGAAATCTTTGTTAGATAGTCATATCTGATCTGAACACCACTTCCTTTCCCCCTCAGTGGCAAGAAGGCAACACCTTGCATCAGGAAATGTAAATGTCCCTTTCACACACATAATTTCCACCAAGGTTTCATGGATGCCTCCAGGGTTCAGCAGAAGCATCAACATCTATTATTATTATTATTATTATTACTACTAGCCACTTGCCTGTCAAAAATGATAGCAATAAAATTTGAAGCCTGGCAATGCTGTTTGCCCCCCAATGTGAGCCCCCCCCCCCTAAATTGCAGGCCTCGCGATGAGCGTCTTTGGCACTCATCGCAGGCCTTGCAATGGGCGCCTTCAGCGCTCATTGCAAGCTTCTCCGTCCTCTACTTTACAGCCCAAAGGTGCTCATCGCGAGCCCTGTAATGAGCTTTGCAAACCCGCAGGCCTCGCCATGGTGTTCATTACGAGCCTCTCCCTTCCTCTACTTTACGGGATGATGGCGCTCATCACGCATGCCCATAAATTTGAACATAGAGTGACGGACAAACTTGCAATTACGACAACTATATATGTAACTGGAATTAAAAGCATAAACATTATTTTATATTATTATTATTATAATTAAAAACTAGCTTAATTAATTTTGATCCTTTAACTACTTCACAATATAGGCTTATGTATATTTTATATTATTTGTCCCCACTATTTTTGATGGACAGCTATTCCACCTATCAATTACCCTTTCTGTAAGGAGCTTAACTCACAGACAGAAGAAAGGGAACCCCCGGATAAGCCATTAATGTCTTTGTAATAAATTGCTATCTCCTAATGTAAGGCTATTCTGTATTAAAGGCTTTGTAGCCAGAGGGGCCGGCAACTCTGAAAGAAAAGGTTAAAGGGTTGAAAACCTTGCATTGTAATTATCATCACACAAAAGGCTTTCGAATAGGAACCTAATTGCTCTTAAACTGGGAAAGGATTCCTTCCACCCTGGGACAGCCGCAAGTCAAAAATCTACCCCCTGCTGAGGCAGAGCTGGCAGCTCCCGGAAACATTGGAAGGAATCAAAGGAGATAAGAATTACAAATTAGCTGCTATTCAGGAGAGAAGTGCCTTTTCTATTTGAAGAGACTGATTTTTATTCTCTGTCCCCAGTGCGGAGCTGTAAAGGACATTAATGTATTTAGGTTTAGAGAGAGAACACAGGATGAAATGTGCGTCGGCCTTTATGAGAAGCTTTGAAGAGTCTGTGTTACAGCCTGGGGCACAGACTTCCACAGTAAAGCAGGTCGATTTATGAGAGGGAATTATCCAAGGAGTTAGGAAAGTTCCTGTGAAGACCAATCGCTGAATACAGTAAAAATACAGTGCTGATTTTAAAAGAATCCCTGTATTTTTATCATGCGTTTAAAGTGGCACAGTCACCCCAAGAACAAGATGGTTGCATCTTATCGAGCATTACAAACTGTCTATACATCAAATCAGCCTTTTCCCTGTAAAATAAATCATTCTTGAGATTTCAGTAATGCACATGCGGCTTGGTATGCTAATTTATGGCTCAGTGTGATTGGTAAGTATGGGGCGGGTATCTTACTACATGATGGTCTAAGAAGTGCAGTGTTTTTGCCACTGATTGTAATCTTAATCAGCATATCAAAGCAGCAAATTAGTATTCGTGAGAAGTTGCTAAAATTTAAATGAGGCAATTCGAAGGACTCCGCAGTTCATACTGGCCGTAAGTCTGCGGGCTTGAAATTTGCAACAGTTACAGAGCAATTCAATTGATCAAGCAGCTACCTGGCCAAAAGCCTAAACCATAAACCATGCACCAGTAAGTAGGATTTCAGAGCATGATCATGATCAATTAAGCAAGACTGTAACTACCGATTTAGAAACAGCCAATAGTAAATGAGACCGTAATCATGATGTCAGTAAAACATGGAGGTTAAACGTCAATTAGAGTCTAGAAGTCCGATAGGTGATTGGACTCGCAATCCAGCAATGTACAAACAAAAAAATGAAGGAAATGTTCTAGTCCATGTTGGTGGCCTGATATGTATTAACTCATTGATTACCAATATTGATATAACACAGAAATTAAACTTAAAATATTTCTGGTTGCAGATTTGCGAGTTGAGACTGTTGTGCAATTAATTCTAATGTCTTTCATCGCTTTCCCCGTATTTTAAAGTGCAGTATTGATATTTTATTTGCACGTACAGTGCTACGATCAGGTGTTTAACCCCCTTGCGAGTCCTATCTGGTACGCGTAGGATTTTCTTCTATATTTGCCATTTATAGGTGTGAAAACAATTGCGTGCCTGAGGAATTGTAGCAATTGAATAGCGATTTGCGATTTTAGCGATTGTAACATTTACGGGCTTGAAAGATCTAAGGCTTAGATGGGTTGGAGTTACAATTTTGACAAACGCATGGATTTTCAGCCTGTAACACGCAAATCATTTGCGGGTAGCTAAAAGACGCCAATTGAATTGCAAATTAGTTTACTGGTTACATTATGGGCTCCAGTAACTAACATTTGCTCAATTGAATGTGTTGAAAGTGTTTTCCACAGGAATAATGGATATCTAACTAAATTACAAGGATACTGAGAAAGCAGCTCAAACGGACAGCTCAGAAAAAGGCAATGGAAGCACTCAGTAAAATATTTACATTTAAAAATGAATACAGTGAAGATGGTTTTATTATCTCACTTTTTGCCGTAATCAAATGTAGTTCTTTTGTATTATAAAGAATCTACCAGCCTAACAAGACATTGGTTTCATGTTATAGGGCATCAAAAACTGGTTGTACATTGTACTAGCCATTTTTCTTTACCGTAAATCCTTCCTGAGAAATACAGAGCTGTCTTTTTACAGCTAATGTGCAGCTCAGTATCCTAATTTGCAGCTAAGTACATGATAAGGGTGGAGGAGGGATTCTAAATTATTGAAAACATTGGGGGTTAATATTTTGACCACCACAGGGACAGACAAGCAGACTGATCCTAATTAGCTCATGAACGCATCTAATTAGTTTTCAGGAGTAACTCATTTGCATAAAATGCAGCACAGATTATAGTGAATTTCTCAGGAATTGTCTACTTTGGAAAATGGCTGATACAATATATAGACAGTTTTTAATGTTATTTAAGAATAGTCTAAAAAAAATGATTTTGCAGTGACAGATTCCTTTACATTTTGCAATCAATAACTAAGGCCCTCATTCAATTGCAATTTGGCCAATTAAATAGGGCTCTAAATAAGATATAACATATTTTTTAAAGAAGTTTTTAGTTAGTAAGCATCTATCCAAAAGCTAGGTTTTCACTAACTAAAAACTTATTTAAAAAAAATATACTATGTGCTTATTTAGAGACCTATTCAATTGGCCAAATCACAATTGAATGAGGCCCTAAGGGAAGTTGACTACAATTAGCAGAGAAGTTTGGTAGTAAAATCTACTCTCTTTATATAATTTTTCATTACATATGCTATTCAGTCATGTCTGACTCTCCATGACCTCATGGACCATAACACATCATGCTGATCCACTTGGTATTCATGGCAGAGATACTGGAGTGGGTTGCCAATTCCTTTTCCAGTGGGCGACAGCATACAGCTCCTGTTATTCCTAGGTGGTCTCACATCCAAGTACTGACCAGGCCCAACCCTTTATGTCTTCAGGGTGGATTGACCTCTTGGTTCCCTGACTGGAGTCGAATCCAGGAAAGTACTGAATCCTAACCATTGGACCATCAGGGAAATCCCACGATGCTGCCCTTGGCAGACACAAATTTGGAGCCTCCCAACAACCCCTTTAATACTCTTCCTTTCTCCTTTCATTGAGCCTTATTCAATTCGGAGGCCCTAACTTATGGAATGTAGTCCGTATGTCTGTGGGCCTCCTCGATAGCGAGATTCGGAAACTATGCCATCGTATGTATCATTTGCGAGCTTGAACATGATCAATTAACCAAGGCCGTAACTCCCGAGATAGAAACAGCCAATGGATTTAATTACAAGTTAATATCGATCTGACCCAAATTCCAGATATAATGAAATATTGATAAAGTCGTAAATATGATTTTCTAGTCCATGTAAGTTCCATTATATGTATTAACACATTGATTGCCGGGATCGATATAACACGCAAATCAAACATGAAATAAAGTGTTTTTTGGGCCAATTTGCGAACTTGAGAATGTTGCGCTATTAATTCTAAGACCTAACATCACTTTCCTTTTTAATAAAGGTACAGTATTGATTTTATTTTTGCATTTAAAGTGCTCCGGACATGTCTTTAAGCCCTCCGTGGAACCCCTAACTTGTGGAGCGACTTTTGCCATTTGCGACCTTGACAGAGTGGTTAGCGAGGGGGAATCGGAGCAATTGAATGGCTATTTGCCATTTTCGCCATGAAAACTCTTCCAACCGTGAAAGATAAAAGGCTTGCAGGGGCATTAACTTGCAACGGTAACAATCACAATGAATCGGAGGCCGGAGCCTCAAACCCGATCGGAGCCCGCAAAAAGACGCCAATTGAATAGCAAAATAAGTTACAGGCTACATTTCCAAAGCCTGGATCTCCCAAAGCCTAGATTGAATGAGGTTATATGTATATATATATATATATATATATATATATATATATATATATATATATATATATTTACGCACTTCTCCATAACTTTATATCAGCAATTTAAGACAGGCTGCTGCCCTCTGTGAAAATGTGCTCCCCAAGGCCTGGGCCTAGTAGACCTAGGCAGACGCACAGCCCATTGCTATTCATATAAAATGCTTCTTATAACTGCATACCCCTCATCTGGACACAATTTCCCCCAAGCCATTCCTCTGTTAGGCCATGAGACCCCCCACTCTACAACATACAGCCACGCCTCACTCAAGACAAGTCATAACATATTAATCTCCAAGCATGACAAATCAGTCTCTATGAAAACAAATCAATTTTTGGGCAAAATAAATCAATATCTGGACAAGACAAATCAATCTTTGATCATCAGACCGAATCTACCTGAAATTGTCATTAGAATAAAAAGTGTTCCAGATTATACTTTACTTTATACTACTATACTATGTGACTAAATTGTTGTTAAGACTTGAGGAGTAATATCTCCAAATTGTTACTCACTAAATAAATTAAATGAACACAGCAAATGTTCCATATATATCATTTAAATACAGATTAGAAGTGCTTTATCAATAGAATGTGATTGAAATGCATTTTCATACAGTAAACTTATATTGCACTTTGTGTTTTTTGTGTCAGTCAGCCGTTCTGATGCCCCTTAAAGGTTTAATACTTTACGTTAGAGCATAATCATTGCATATACAGATAGATTGAACTATAATTTACGTATGCCATGTAGTAAATTAACAATTATTAGACATCAACTCAAAGAAAATATGTGAAGATAGAATGAACAATATATAGAGATGTATCAGCTACCATATTGCACAGGTTAATCAATTACAAGAGTGCTTACAAATGACAAATAAATATAAAAATATTCAATTGCATTACCATTAGACAATTAAATGTAGCACATGCAATTTTCGGGATAAAATAGACTTACTGCCCACTTCCACTTGAATGACATCAGAGGATGTCCCTGCCTCATTGGATGCCACGCAGGTGTATTCTCCTGCATCTTCTTCTTGCACTTCTTGCAGTTTCAGTGTCCCTATATTGGTACCACTCATGGGGACGGTCACTTCTTGGTCACCTGAACAAATTAAATGTGGTAAGTCTTAGATATATTTAAATAGTGAGAAATGTAATGCCAATAGCAAGAGGAGCTAATTAAAATAATTATGCATTGATCGCTAATAAAATTCCTATTTAATAACTTATAATAGCAATATTCAATATTAAATTAATTTTCTGATTATAATATCTGCCTCCAGCTGATTGTTTGTCTCCTCCCTGAAAATATCATTAAGGAAATTGTGAGGGCTTTGGAGACAGATCTAAAGGGATTTATCACTTAAACCTTGACGAGTCTACCAAACATAGGGTATTGGTGCATACTTCACAAACACGTGAAGTGTTTGCTAATCTGCGGTGGTCCTTTAATAAAACTATTCTGCAGCCCATAGAGTCCATTGTGTTGGTATATATTGTGTCTGAAAATTAAGCAGCTGCCAGCTAGACTGACCATATAGTGGGTGGATACCAGTAGCAGCTAAGTCTGCCCTTTGAAAGTACGTTTTAATGTTGAATGTTGATTTTTTAATGAATTAATATTGTTTTTATTATTCAATGTCTAATTAAAACATCTACTATTTGGGCACCACCGTAGTAATTTAATCTCAGCAGCTACGTGCTTTTTAATATCTAAGTATATAACAGTATTTTTAAAGTATCTGTATTGTTTCAGAGCATGCTTAAGAAGGTCACTTTAATATTTTGGGATTACATCAACTACAGATCACTTGTATCTCTTTCCCAGTTCTGGCAGAGTGCCTAGAAACTTTAACCCTATGTGTGTCTGAAGTGGTTTTACCAGGATATGACTGCTTTTATACCGAACAAGTGTATTTAGTCTGATATTTTGGCAAACAACAATTCACAAATAGCATTGTTGTGAATGTACTATTTTGTTTCAAACAAAAAAAAACTAATTTTGAGTAAAGATATTAGCTCAAAATAGGCAAAATTTTTATTAAAATATTCATAAAAATTGTCATTCACATGTACTAAAAGTTTTGCAAAGCTACAGCCTATATAGGATAGATTCAATTGGAGAATTCTAATATTTAGGCCGCCATTTATAACTAAAATCACTTTAACCGTCCACTACATTTTGCAAAAAAAAATTAAATGTTTGTAAAGTCTGTAACAAGAAAACATCAGCAGCAGCTCTGAGTTTAAAGGTATTCTTAAAAGTCTTAATTGTAGCAAAATCCACATGTTCCTGAGAACTTCCATGTTGGAACCTTAAGGGGTGTCATCTTTTTTTCGAGAGTGGAGGAGGGGATTTGTTTCCTCAATTGAAGCTTCAGGTATGCGTTTAGTAATTCACCAATATACCCCCCTCCACATAAGCTCAAGAAGTAGGTAACCACATTTAAACGTGCAAATCCTGCTCAATGCACACACACATTCCTGGCTTGAGTAGGGATGATTACTGTCATGTCAGCATCCATACACAAGCAGAATCTGCTAAAATTTAGATTTTCTTTTAAAAATATATATATATTGTTATGATTTACATAGGTGCTAATGTTGTTGGTTTGTTACTTTCCTGAACTACAGTTGCCATTAAAAGACTTACCTTTGTACCACATGACCAGTGGCACTGGAAGCCCTTCAGTGGCGCACTCAAGCAAAGCATCCTCTCCGATGGCTACCTGCACAGATGCTCGCACTGCGGTTGCTTTAGGACGTTCTGTGTAGAGTGAACCAAACATTAATGCCAACCAATTTACTATGCATAATACTACTGTATTATAAAATTGAGTTTATTTAAATAATACATTATTAGTCAATTGAATACAATTGAATTAAGGCCATACTGGGGTGCATTTATTGTTAAAGAACCACCCACTCATTAAAATCATCCATGCACTCGCTGGGCTAGTAAGACACAAATTCAGATTATTTTGAATAATAGTCAAAGTAATTGAATAGTTATGCCAGTTCATTTCATCTCACAGTTTTTATTTACCCATGTAGGTTAGCGTCACACTCTGCTCATCTGTCCCTAGTCCGTTTGATGCCACGCAGCTATAGCTCCCAGAATCTTCTTGGCTTGCATCTTTTATTAGCAATGTGTTGTCAGCAAGAATTGTGTACCTGTTAGCAAGAAATGTGGTGTTTGCTGACTGATATATAAGAATCACAAAATAATTAACTGTGGTTAATCATCTAAAATTAAAAAACTTCACACATGAACCTGTACCTTATGTAAACTGCCACCTCTGGTCCAATGACTTTTGTCACACAATATTCTGGACCTTTTACATTGTTCCACTTCTATCCCTGGTCACCTGTTACCTCTGCCTTTGGATTCCTGCATCTGTCCGCCCAATCGCTGTTATTTCAGTTCTCCCTAGGTCCCCAAATACAGCCATTTCTATCCTTGAAGCCCAACATCATACCATATTTACTCTTGAATTCCACCACCTCAACCTTTGAATCTCTGCTCCTTGATACCTCTTCCACTTGACTTCTGCATACTGACACTTATATTCTTGAATCCCAGGAATCCTGCCCCACTGCCCTTGAGTCCATGCAGAAATTCAAGGTCACTTCTGATCTTGAATTTCTGTATCATGCCACTTATGTCCCTGGATGCCTGCATTCTGATCCTTCTCCCTTTGAATCCCCGAACCCTGCCACCTCTGGCCCTGGATGCCTGCATTCTACCCTCTCTGGATTCTTGGATCCTGTCACTTCAGCTCCTAGACTCCCGTCTCCTCTACCTCTCCACCATGACATCTGTTCCCCTGGACTCCTGCATCCTGCTATCCCCCCCCAAAAAAAAACTGTGACTTCTACCCGGGTCTCCTGCACCCTGCAACATCTCCCTACATCCTGTCAACTCTTGCAGTTGCCACTTCTGCCCCTTAATCTCAACTTCATGCCACGTCTTCCCCTTGATTCCAGCATCCTGCTGCCTCAAGACACCCCCCCCTTCTATATCCTGAGGCCGCTGTAATACTGTATCCAACCACCATCACCCCTGTATCTTGCCACCTACACTTATGTATTTGTACCAATTAACATTTTGCATCCTACCACATCTATTCCTGCATTCAGCTACATCTACTATACATTGGTAACTTACCTATTGTCATTGCTTAGGAAGGTATCCCCATGTTTCCAGGAGATTTGAGGTGTAGGGTGTCCAGACACCTCACACCTGATCCTCACTTCTCCTCCATGAGACAGGTGATTAGCACTTGACTCTATCTGTATATATGGTGGCTCTGAAGATAAAACAGAAAGTTGTAAGACAAACTGGAGCCATAATTTAGTATTGCTGTTACATAAACCATCTGGTACATTTCAAGAGCATGCGTTGGGGGTGCAAGCATATGAAAGATGTCTTCAGGGTGCAGAGATAAAGTGACATAAGATAGGTTTCTATAAATTAATGATGAATTTATCCTACATTGCACCTGAAGGGTCCATTGACAGGTACAGACAGTTCCATCTTGTCTGGGTTTAGAAAATTCTTGAAGCTTAAGGGCATATGACCTTACAATCAGAGGAGGGAGAAGTGTGGGCGAATGAAGATAGAAAGAGGATTTTTTAAAATTATTATTAGCACTTATAGAATCTGACACCTACCCTATTCTCCTCAGAACCAGCAGCCTTCATCAATGTATCCTGTTTGTCTCAATGGACCATCAGAGACATAATTTGTTTGTGTTTTCACATTAAAAACTATCTTTATGTCATTTTCTTTGCATAATAATACTCTTAGTCTGACTCAGATGTTTCAAAGATATATTTTTTGTTTCACCACACATTGGTTCTTTAAATGGAATTTTCCTAAGGTGTAGTGATGGTAAGCATCATCAGATGCCCACTTACCCTGAACAGAGAGCCAGACTGTGGCAGTACTTGTGCCATGGTTATTGCTGGCAGTGCACTGGTAGGCTCCGGCATCACTGGGCTCTACATTTTGTATCTCCAAAGATGTGTTGGGTAGTACCCGCAGTCTTCCTTCTCTCAGCTCTCTATCTTCATGCATCCACCCAAGGTTGTAGCGGATATCACCAAAAACATGGCAGGATAGCACAGCAGTGTCACCAACTGAGGTGGTAACGTTATGGTGTAGAGAGATAGTAGGAGGGGGATCTGTAATCAAAGGCAGAGATTTATATACAGCAGGTACCAGATAAATTATGTTTTAAGTAACCTGCAATAAACTAGTGTTTCTACCATACCACTAATTAATATTATGGCTCTTTGTACACTAAGGGTCATACATGCCTTTTAATGTAAACACAAAATTCCCCATAATGCAGGTATATTGATACAAGAAAATAATTCACTACTTAAAATCACTACTAAAAGAATGTATTTCTGTGTCCATACCTTGTATGAGATACTATCTTTGCATTTTCCACAAGGTCAAGGTTCCATATTGTTACTATACAATCAGCCTACTCCACACAACTCCAAAACATACGTCTTACATGGATGCCAACTTTTCGTAAACAATGGGATAAACTAGTAATATTCATAACCCAAAAGCTACATCATCTTAGAAACCAATATTGAAGTATTTTCCCAAGTCACAGTATGGTTCAGTGGCTAGTAGGACTTAAGACAATATAGGGGGAAATAAGTAGAATCCTAATGGAAACTTTAAATACAAAGGTCAATCTCACCTTTCCTTTAGGTCTCTTGGGACACTCAGATGCCCAAACCTCATTAATAAAATTGATTAACCTACATATAGCAGCTGGCAGGAAAAGACTGTTTTATTTTTTTTTTCCAATTGATCCATACAATAGATGAAGTGGGTACATGTGAAAGAATGACTTATGCCACATAAGGCTTTTCATAGCACATCAAAAACAATTTTGTGCCTCAGGTTTGTCAGAGTAGTAACATTGCGCTACAGTGAAGTGAGGACACATGCAAAATTGTGGTTCTTTTTACTAATTACTGTGTAATTTTTAAGTCTTAAATCCAGGGCACTAGGTATTACCTGTTATTTTATCCTTAATATGTTGAGCCTTCCCTTATCTTCCCTATAGTAATGTTGGCATTTCTCACAGCTGTTTGGCTGGTCTGTAATCAATATTAGATAAGTATGGAGGCATTCATCTTACCTGCTATCGACACCTTGGCAAGAGCATACCCGGCCCCTGCTTTGCTGATGGCTGTACAGATATAAGCTCCTTCATGGCGAGCTGAGGCTGAAGGGATTTCCAAGGTGGCATTGGCAGATTCCCTGAAGAAGATTGAATAGGGACCAATTAGCAAATGGGAAACAAAACCACAATCATCATACCACATCCTACTGACACACAGCAATAGCGTCTAGTTCTTATTGGCACATCACGCTACCAGGATTTTAGACTATAGAAATTACAGAGACACTAATTCACAACCATCATTTCTTGTCAAAAAAAACACCAATGTAGTCAAAGACTACTTACGTAAAGAGCTGTTCCTCTCCCAACTTCACCCCATCCCGGGAAAAACGGAGGTGGAAGGGAATCTCACTGTGCACAGAGCAAGAGATAAGTAGTGGGAGTTTGTGGTAGCCCTGAATCTGAAGCGGCATGACCACAACTGGTTTATCTACAGTAGGAAAGAAAATGGAAATAAGCAACAATATTTGCAATGGGAGAAAAAAAGAACAATTGCATTATGGACAAATGTCCTATATTTATAAAAGTATATTTTGAAGATTTACACTTTATAATGAGCAATACTTATTTTTAAAGTAAACTAGAAACTATGTGAGAGACACCATTTTTGTTTTTGCCGATCTGCTTTACAGGTGACAAAGAGTCAGAGGAGCTCAATCTGAGAATGAACAACACCTAAGGCCTGGTTACCTACCCAGAGAGCAGCCTCTTTTAGCTCACTTGTGCTCTTCACAAATATCCTGTAGTATATCAGTCTGGCCTCACTTTGCATCATTTGTATTATGGCAACGATAAATGCCACTGATTTCGATAGTGTAAATGGAAATCTCATTACAAGGCAAAGGATACCCACAGGAAATATAAAGGCTATATTTATTTATTTGTATTTAATAGAAAGATTTTTACCATTGTTAAATGTGTTTGAATTTCCAAACATAGCAATGAAAGGATTACAGAATGGTCCAGTCACCTATGACCACACATAGTTGAGTCCAGAAGGCAACATATAACCTCTCCAGCTTTTTGCTTCTATCAGTGTGTCACTTTATATACGGTAGATATAAATGATAAAATCCCTGCCTCAATAAAAATAAATACCATATCTATGATTAACTTGTATGTTTTAAATGTATTTGCCAATGTGCTATTACTTAATGCTAAAGGATAAAATGTTACTATGAACTAGTCAGATCAGTTTGCTAACTAAATTTTATAGCCTTTGGCACTCCTTGCCAGCAACTGGCTCGCTGCACGAGCCCGCAAGCGTTAGCAACAATTCGCATGCTCACAACTATATATGTGATACGCACTTATTTAATGTGGGTTTAATTTTCTGATTCTATCTATTACTATCTATTACTCAGAATGGTACGCTTCTGCAAACTAATAAGATTTCCATTAGCCCTGTTGAAAACACTGACTCTTTTCCATACCGTTTTTTTTCCTCAGGAAGCTGATCAATAGTAAGCTAAATGGTAGATTCCACTACTACATAACTGCACATAAAATTAAGTTAATTACAGGCTGATTATTTTTTACATTTTGCCTATTTTAAGTTCTTTAAAAGAGTATATAGTAAATAAAGGACAACAGTGGTCCTTTAATGATTTTATAAAGTAGACCTCAGGATTGTGATGTCTAGTACCTTACAGACACCATGCCCCACCCTGACCACCTCCTCACCTGGCACTATGCTGGTATAAGCTACACTGGAGAGACGCTGGAACTGGTGCCCCCCTCGGTCAGTGCCATTAACTTTCATGAAGAAGCTTTCCTTGGGTGCTTGGAACTGGGGCACCATCCATAGCTGTTTGGAACGTTTGTAGGGTAAGCGCTGGGTGGGCAGAGACACGAGAGACTCGCCAGAGACACGCAGGAGGTCCAGCGACTCCAGCTGGCCTGGTGGGGACAGCCCAGTGCAGTTAATCAGCGCCGAAATGGGGACTCCTGAAGAAAAGAGGAATATGATATTTCAGTAACAAATACGTATAGACTTTCACTGGAAACCTCAGGAGACTTGGCCAAATATCAAGGTGTTTAATGCAATACATTTAATTGAATGACTGATGAAGTCACTCAGTGTCACTTCCTGATACAGAATGCAGCACATCAAGTACGGGATGTTTATATCATTTATATAAATATGTGTTCTGAGGAAGCATTGGATGATGATATCAATTATATCTCATTAAATAAATTAAAAATTAAACAAAAAAGGCTATGCAATTCTCTATGTTTCCGGTAAACACCTTTATACAACAATAGAAACACAATCCAGGGAGCAGAACATGTTATTAATGTAACCAAAAGCCCATTACAAATCTAATAAAAGTATATATAGTACATATATGTGGTATGATATAACCAATTTATTATGACCCTAAGTGGGCTTCTCCTGGATTAAGAAGCACAGCTCTATTTCATGTCCCAAGAGATACTGGTTCAGCCCCTGAATGTACTTGTGACACAAGTGTGTACTTGTAACAAGTGATGTACGCTATATAGTACAGAAGCCTTATATAAAACAATGAGTATTACCATATTTATATAGCTGATGAGAGAATAGATGACAATCAACACTGTTCACACTGATATCACTACGTAATGTGTGTATAGTGCAATTGAACAAAATGGGATCTATAATGATCCTCTCACCATTAACTCTGTGACAGTGAGGTGTCAATAAATATCAACATAGTATAATAAGATTAATAAGATTTAAAATTATATAATTGGCAGTGGAACTACTTGAAATAATGACTGGAGCTATTTAAAAAAAAAAAAAAAAAGGTGTTGCAGATGTTGCTAACCAAAGACTGTTTTTATATTTGGAACATCCTTACAAATACTACTGATTGTAATCAAACCGACACAAAAAAGGAATAATTAAAATGGTAATAATACAAGTAGTAATAACGTTCCTACAAATTTTATATAAACACAGAAATTCTTACACACTCTAAGAAGAGTGTAGACAGGGGAGTATATTAGTAGTAAGCTCTGTGGCCCACCAAGGGCTCCTCCAGAACTGGATGGCACAGCTGCTATGTTGCCACAAATAGCTTACTAGATCCCTGAGATACTTGTATCCACAAAGTGTCTTAAAAGAGAATGACCATGATCGTGAAGGAGCACCTTAGAAAAGATAACAAGAAGCAAATGTGCTAAACGTGCCAAACATCCATCTGTGTGTTGGTTACATTCTTGTCGCTTAAAATAAGCATGGGTGGCCTGAATGAAATACAGTCACTTAAAACTCGTTTTTACCATATAAAATAATAGAACAATTACCTGTCACAATTTTAATGTATATCCTCTCCATCTGATGTAGGACATCTAAAAATATATATTGCTATTATTCATGGATTATACTAAATTCGGACATTCAGTCTAGATGCACACTAATACGTGTTTCTCCGCTTACAGTGCAGCTTTTTCAAAAAGAAAAGGACAACAATTGTTGCCACTCTATCTTTTAAGCAAGTCGTTACTATGGCGAAACACGTGTAAGGGTGCATCTAGACTGTAGACAACTAAATATAGCCTTATCAATAAAAAATAGCAAGATATATTGTGAGATTCGTTACAGGTGTGATTATTTTTCTTTTACCATCATTTCAACTATATTCTAGATGTCCTCCATCAGATGGAGAAGATTACATACATTAAGATTATGACAATTGTTCAATTATTTTATATGGTAAATTGGATTTTAATTGACTGTATTTAATTCAGACCACCCATGCTTATTTTAAGCAACAAGAATGTAACCAACACTCAGATGGATGTTTGGCACATTTTGTACATTTGCTTCTTGTTATCCTTTCTAAGGTGCTCCTTCACCATCATGGTCATTCTCTTTTAAGTCACTTTGTTGATACAAGTATCACAGGGATCTAGTCAGCTATTTGGGGCAACAGAGCAGCTGTGCCAACCAGTTCAGAAGGAACCTTGGTGAGCCACAGGGATTACTACTAATATACTCCCCTGTATACACTGACTGTTTCAGTATTTCTGCATTTATATAAAAGTTGTGTTGGAGCACATACCATCAAGGAACAGGTTATTACTACTTGTATTATTACCATGTTGCATTATTCCTTTATTGTGCTATTGTTATGAGATCCTCGTAGCCTTCAGTCTGTCCAATACCTAAGAATCTAACCCAAGACACTGCAAGTATAGAGATTATAAATATATAGCTCTCACTAGGACACCCTGTCCAGCTCACTCCTGAAAAAAATGTATGAGATTAAAGGTTTTATATAATACAACAGATAAATAGAGCTGAGAAAATAAATGGGAGAGAATGGAGGGCAATATACACCACCCAGGTCCCCTGGTTTGGGTGTAGTATTCACTTGACCCGGTTGGACTAAGTTATAGTAATAGGAGGCAGCTAGCTGGGGGTGGAGCTATTTATAAGGCTCGTTTGGCGCCTTATGTGCAGCTGTGCCCCAAGCTAGCCACCTGTGAGAAACCCATCCGGGGAAGGCTATTAAGTTGTAGTAGATAGTTGTTGGTTAATGTTTATTGTGAATGTTCTATGTTAATGAAAAACGTATTATTTATTGTCACGGAGGCGGATGGTGAGGGCAGTTGCCAGGCCGGTGGTGATGTGCGTGAGCCCTGTCCTATGGTGGTACGGATGTTCCATCACAGTAGGATCTAGGCGTATGGTGTATTGTCTCTGGCCAGGCTCCTCCCCTCAGTTGTTTATTTATTGTTATTATTTATGTTTATTACGTCATTTTTGTATACCAATAAACAATTTGGCCTTTTCCCCCCAATATGTTGTCTGTGTTTAATTATTATAGCTTTTTATACCATCTTGATTCAGGAGAAAGAGATAACAGGGACAAGAAAGAAGTGTTGGCCCCCCCAGTAACGTCCCCTAAAGTATGCATAATGCAGTAAATTTCTGCTCCTAAAACCACTTCCCGTAGAATGTTGTAATAGTGGGAACGCCAGCAGAGCAGCGCGCACAGTACGGGGAGCTCAGCCATTTTCCCCATACTTTATAGAACAAAAGCGTGGCATCACCTAGGACAGGGGGTTTCAGCAGCTGGTACTGGGACTTGTGCCGATCCTCTGAGATTTTATTTGCATTGGCAAAGGGCCAGTGCAAAACCTATGTTTATCCTACTTTTTAGTACACCATTCATTAACATAAAAATAAAATAAAAACAGCAGTAAATCAAAAAATATATTTAAAAAAACACAGTTTACTTCATTAATATCTATTGCTGTACCCGTCCCCCCTCTCACACTGTCCTGAGCACTACTGAAAGGAAGTGAAAGATTTAAAATACAATAACATTATTCAAGCCTTACCAAGATAGCCTAATCAAAGTTATCTTATTTGAAATCTTTCACAACTAAGATAAAGAATTGTAAAAAAAAAAAAGTGTTTGTAGCATTTTTTTGTTATCTGTTTTATAAAACCCTAGAAAATAGTTCTCTATATGAAATTGTAAGAGGCAACCTAGAATTGAAGATGCTAAATCTGTAATACATGTCCAGAGTTCCCTGGATGCAGCGCTGGATCAACCATTAAGCAAAATAAGCACATGCTTAGGGCATCAAGGGAAGGGGGCACCACAGACATTTTCAATGCCAGATTTACTATGGACCATATGGTGCAAAAATGCAAAAAATAATAATAATAGATGTTAATGATATACATTGTAATAATGTATTATTGTTTATATTTTGAATTAAATATATATGGAGGCACCAAAATCTCATAAGTGCTTAGGGCCTCTAAAGGTCTTAATCTGGCCCTGCCTGGATAAGATATGATCGAAACTTCCACTAGTTTGGCAGCTACTAGAACAGTTGGGTAAACATTTGGATACCAATTGTGGAGCCTGTTAGGTACTAGGTAAGTATAATTTAGTATTTTGAAGGAACACTGTAGTGCAAAACAGCAAGAGCTGATGAGGCAATGAGTATACAACAGGCCATGAATACTTAAACTGCCCTTAAAACTCTTTCAACCAATCTCCTAGATAACCCTCACCCCCTCCCCTCAATGACCTTATTAGAGTGGAGACAAACCCTGGAGACTAGTTCTCTAATGTTTGAAAAATAATTTACTATTGAATTACTCTATTCTAAATTATTACATAGGAGGCATGATCAAAATAACTATAGTGAAGGGCTTATACCAAATGCTGAGTCAGACTCCGGGGCCCAGGTCTTCCTCCCAGTCTTGTCACATACTGGTATATATGTCCCTGAGGTGGGATATTGAATTCCCCTAAAACCCCTCTTGATAGGGGAGATATGATGTTTTAAACCAGGAATCCTTTAAATCTGATTTAAGAAATAAAAAAATATGTGCTATGCTTATCAAGCTGATAACTTTCCAGTTCTTATGTTATTCCGTGGTGCTTGTTCATAAGAGTGGAGAGATCTCTAAAACTTTATAATAATACAGGGGTAGGAGAGTAGTGACCAAGACTTAGTCTGCCTACTGCACCTCCCACTGATGTCCAGCTCTCACAGCCTCCTTTGGGGGCCTGCTGATTGGTTTCCCAGATATCTTTCCTCTGCAGTATGATTACCTTGTATAGGGCGCTCAATAACTCGAGACGGGTCAACCATGGCCGACGTGGAGAAAGCCGCACGGAAATCCAGGGAACTGACCCCGGTCACCCTAACTGTGTGACGTCCAGAACTGCCAATCTGTAATGAGAATAAGGACAAAATAAATTATATTGACAAACTCTAACATATATATATATATATATATATATATATATATATATATATATATATATATATATATATAGTAAATAAATAGTACATCTGTGTTCACATTTGAATGTCTAAAACAAGTTAAAAAACCTGCTTCCAGCTCAGAATACTGAGAAAAACAGTTATTATACTGCATTCTGGGAAGCTGAGCCGGGACAAGCAAATGTGCCCACAAATGCCTTGTTCTTCAATCCATAGCCATTTTCAAATATGGCTTCCTTTAAGCTAATGCCTGCTGTATTACACAGCTTTAATGCAAAGCCAAGGTTGGATTTTACACAAGTCAAGAATCCTATCCACATACAGCTGTTTCAAGCTTACTGGCTATCATAAGCATGGAGTGGGATCTCAACCTGTGTTGTGGACTTTATGAGTAGGTAGTTCACCACAACAATCACATATATAGTTGTGAGCGTACGAGTCGTTGCTCACGCTTGCAGGCTCGCGTAGCGAGCCCGCGGCCCTCGCGTAGCGAGCCGCGGCCCTCGTGTAGCGAGCCGCGGCCCTCGCGTAGCGAGGTCACTGGGCAAGGGCCTCAGTTGCTGGCATGGAGCGCCGAAGGCGCTCCATGCCAGCAACTGAGGCCCCTCGCGAAGCGAGGGCCTCAGTTGCTGGCGAGGTCACTGGGCACGGGCCTCAGTTGCTGGCATGGAGCGCCGAAGGCGCTCCATGTCAGCAACTGAGGCCCCTCGCGAAGCGAGGGACTCAGTTGCTGGCGAGGTCACTGGGCAAGGGCCTCAAACCCTCGCAAAATTCACGTCGCTACTCAAAAAACACGACACACAAATTACGACACTCGCTAAATTTTACGAGGAACGCAAACAACGTACGAAACACGTTACCACACATTACGACCTCGCAAACATCGGACGCAACACGCCGACATACAAACATTTAAAACACAATACATACACACAGCACATACATAAAAAACTTACCTACACCAAGAGGGAGCACCCAGGACCTCAAAAATGCAACTTACACCTCGATTTTACTCGAAATAAAACAGTTTAGAGACTAAAAAAAAATCTAAGCGAGAGAAAAAATGGCCGCCGAACAAAACGAAAACGAGGCTACAGCTACATTCCGATACAGACCTATACCACACATTACTCGCCATTTTACACCAATGCGGAAGTACACGACTACGCTAACGGTTTGGTCTCGCGCACGCACAGTGTTACACTGCACACATTCAGCATGCTTATACAGCAGCTCCACACCACTAATGCTGCAGCAACATCAACACAGATTGCCAGCTCTTCATCACAATGCTTCAAAATAGGTACACTATATTCATTTACTAATTTAGCTACCTTACAATTTCATTGCCGTCATTTTTTGACGGGCAATTCGCTAGTAATTTATAATATAGTGGACAAAAGAGCGATAGAAGCCTCCACCGTACAGTAGTACAGTAAATAAATAGTACATCTGTGTTCACATTTGAATGTCTAACACAAGTTAAAAAAACTGCTTCCAGCTCAGAATTGTACACACACACACATTTATTTAGTGAAGTTGTTTACCTTGCTCTAGACTACAGCATAATGTATCATCTTGGTGCATCTACGTGGCCCTTTAAAGGACCACTGTAGTTCAAGAACAAAGATACTGTCTTGTCTCTATATACCAAATTAACAATATTAGCAGTCATGAAAATAAATATTTTTGGGGAAAATTGATTTTTTGAAGATTTGTTTATGAGTACATGGATATATTATGTGCTTATTATAGCACATCATTCAGTTCCTTTGTTTGATAACTTGATAAGATTGAAATTGACACCACACTGCTTATCCCTCACCGGCACAGTAGCAAGACATTGCATCAAAGAATGCAACCATAGCTCTCAACAAATGTAAACCGCTCTCACCAATACAGTGAGGGGAAAAAAGTATTTGATCCCCTGATGATTTTGAACATTTGTCCACTGACAAAGGAATGATTAGTCTATAATTTTAATGTTAAATGTATTTTAATAGTAAGAGACAGAAGTATTTGACCCCTTCAACTTAGTACTTGGTGGCAAAACCCTTGTTGGCAATGACAGAGGTCAGACGTTTCTTGTAGTTGGCCACCAGGTTTGCACACATCTCAGGAGGGATTTTGTCCCACTCCCCTTTTCAGATCCTCTTCAAGTCATTAAGGTTTCGAGGCTGATGTTTGGCAACTCAAACCTTCAGTTCCCTCCATAGATTTTCTATGGGATTAAGGTCTGGAGACTGGCTAGGCCACTCCATGACCTTAATGTGCTTCTTCTTGAGCCACTCCTGTGTTGCCTTGGCTGTGTGTTTTGGGTCATTGTCATGCTGGAATACCCATCCACGACCCATTTTCAATGCCCTGGGAAGGAGGTTCTCACCCAAGATTTGACGGTACATTGCCCTGTCCATCATCCCTTTGATGCGGTGCAGTTGTACCCTTAGCCAAAAAAACACCCACAAAGCATAATGTTTCCACCTCCATGTTTGATGGTGGGGATGATGTTCTTGGGGTCATAGGCATCATTCCTCCTCCTCCAAACATGGCGAGTTGAGTTGATGCCAAAGAGCTTGATTTTAGTCTCATCTGACCACAACACTTTCCCCAAGTTCTCCTCTGAATTCAGATGTTCATTGGCAAGCTTCAGACGGGCCTGTATATGTGCTTTCTTGAGCAGGGGGACCTTGCGGGTTCTGCAGGAATTCAGTCGTTCACGGTGTAGTGTGTTACCAATTGTTTTCTTGGTGACTATGGTCCCAGCTGCCTTAAGATCATTAACAAGATCCTCCCGTGTAGTTCTGGGCTGATTCCTCACCGTTCTCATGATCATTGAAACTCCACGAGGTGAGATCTTGCATGGAGTATTAGACCGAGGGAGACTGGAAGTTATTTTATATTTCTTCCATTTGTGAATAATCACACCAACTGTTGTAACCTTCTCACCAAGCTGCTTGGCGATAGTCTTGTAGCCCATTACAGCCTTGTGTAGTTCTACAATCTTGTCCCTGACATCCTTGGACAGCTCTTTGGTCTTGGCCACGGTTGAGAGTTTGGAATCTGATTGATTGCTTTTGTGGACAGGTGTCTTTTATACAGATAATGAGCTGAGATTAGGAGCACTCCATTTAAGAGAGTGCTCCTAATCTCAGCTTGTTACCTGTATAAAAGACACCTGGGAGTCAGAAATCTTGCTGATTGATAGGGGATCAAATACTTATTTCCCTCACTGACCTGCAAATCAATGTATTACTTTTTTGACATGCATTTTCTTGTTTGTTTTTTTGGTATTCTGTCTCTCACTGTTAAAAAACACCTAACATTAAAATTATATACTGATAATTTCTTTGTCAGTGGACAAACGTTCAAAATCAGCAGGGGATCAAATACTTTTCCCCCTCACTGTATATCAGGGTTCTCCAGAGACAAACAAAAAAATGTTTCTAATTATAAATTAGCTATAGGAGCTTTTCCCTAATTAATTATGCACATAGTTTGATGTAAATTTTATATATATATACATTGCGCAGTGGCCCTTTAACAAGCTTTTACAAGTTTGGGACAGTAGTACTTTTTAAAGGAGCACTGATGATGGAATATTTTCCGAATAAGTAATAACTAAATAATAAACTTAACTAATAATTGAATAACTAAACTTGATCATTGTGGAAATTCACATTTTTAACATTTTTATATGCATTTCTTCTATGCGGTGTGGGTCTATTTTCTTTGCTGTCAGGATCCTGCATCCTACTTTCTAAGAAGGTTGTGTGTTTGTGAGCTTTCCTTTAGTCCTGTTGAAAGTGCTTTTTTATGCCACCTTCACATTACGAAGATATAAGCTACCTGTGCAAAAAAAAAGATAATTCCTCCAGCTCAGAAAGTATATCAGAGGAAAAAAAACAATAGATTCCCCTGCAGCAAAATTGCATGTAAAAAGCAAATAATTTAATTTGTATTTTTTATTTTTTTACTTTTCTAAAAATTATTTTCCTTATTTTCAACTGTAGTTTTGACTGTTTCTTATTTAATATAAGGAGAGAGAATACAGACAGACACCGGGTCTGTACACAGAATTCCACCTAAATTGAGGTTATGCCATTAAATTATTTTTTGTAAAAATCTACTAAAAAATGCATATTTTCTGATAAATTTCAAGTTTATGACATAACTTTTCTTGATTCAGTAGCTGCTTGTCTCCACACACTATTAGGTCAAAAGGAGGAGGTGGTTCTGGCTGGAAGGAAATGCTAAATTGTCAGGAAATAAAATATGGATAAAAAGTTAAAAAATTAAAGGTTTTATTTATTTATTTTTAGACTTTGCTCATCATCAAGTCAATTCTTCAAACGATCATACTATAAATATAAAACCAATATGAATAATGAGATGTTTAAAAAAAAAAAGTCCAGACATTGAATCTCATAACATAGATTTAGAAAGAGCCATGTGAGGTAATTAAGATGACGTGCTCATATCTGGTGCCTCATTAAGGTAACGAGCTGCCAGTCTGCAGTGTTTTAGAAAACTGACACAGAGAAATGGAACAAAACCAAAAACCAATAAACAAAATCAGGCATAAAAAACGTACTCTGGACTTCAAAGGGTTTGAGGCTGGGGGAGGGAGAGAAGCATCCCCCAGAATCCCCCACACCTTCCTGCAAACCGGGCAGAGAAACAGGGGATAGGTAAGGTCATACAGCTCCATTTTATATAAAACAGAAAAGATCACAGAAATAAAACCTACACATAAAAATAATTATAATTAGTTCCCAAAAGTTTCATGTTTTGATGGGAAGTTTTAAATAATTTTAACTTGAAAGCTAGGTATTATAAGTCTATATTACCTAAAAAGACACTGTCGCTAGTTACCTTATCAGAGGTATTTAAAGGTTCACTGATGTGTTCAATAAATATATATATATAGCATTCTACTTTGAAGAACTTGATAATGTGCACGTTTTTTTTATAATTTTTTAAATTGTTATCATTTATTTGTAACGCATTAATATATTCTGTATTCACTATTTAGGGGTTAAGTACCAGTCAAATTTTTTTAAATATATTGCAAAAGAATGGGAGGCCCTATTATTGAGCTTAAAATCAAACATAAAGAGTGCTTGTTCCCAAAGCATTGACGCAAGATCGAAAACTCACAAACTTTGTGTGTGATATAGGAGGATGATAGATACATTGTGCACATTAAGGCTGAAGGTGATAGGTTTCTTTAAATATATGCATTTTTAATGAATTTTATGTTTTGAGGCAGGAAGATAATGTAGTGGGGTGAGATAAGTAGTCCCAAAAAATAGAGGCAGCAAAAGAATAGCCCTGAAGGTGGGGTGAGAGGACGTGATAAGTGGAGGAGAGAATACGGTCATTAGCAGAGCAAAGAGTGCGGTTTGGGGAGTATTTTGAGGCAAGAGCAGAGATGTAAGTGGGTACATTATTGCTGAGGGCTTTAAATGTTAGGGTCATGATTTAAAATTTTATTCTGGAGGCTTATATAAAATAAATAAATATATATTACTTTTAAGTTGTTGGAATCAGCTTTGTTTTAATGATGGCCGACATTTTCTCTTTGTTTGTAAAAAGATGCATGGGAAGAGGGGGTGGAACTGTGGATTCAGATCTCGGTTGAGTTCTGTTACAAAGTGTACTCTAAACAACGTGCTTGAAATGGAAATCCATGGAAGATCAAGCCCACATAAGATAACCATAACTTCTCAAGTGAAGATGGAATCCCCCATGACAGAGTAAGTTTAATATTTTAACACAAATGATTGTATGTTCCTGTCTTGTATAGTGGTTGCAGTTGTTGGCTTGTTACATCCTTTAGAAGCATGTAAAGATTTTACCATTCTACAATGGTTCTTTAACATTTGTAAAAACAACACGCCCAGTTAGTATAAATCATAATAATGACTGATGCGTTAAGTTATAAGTCTCTGAGAATACCCTCATTTCTTTCGTAACAAAACAAACAGCTTTGAATTTACCACATTTTGCCTGCAGAGTGTTTTCAGTATCCAATTCCTTCAGCAGAGTAATAGCAGAGTAACCTAGCAGAGTAATGTATTATTTTTGCATATAACATACTCTGGCTGTTCAGACTTACATCTCAGAAGGCATATGCGAAGGAAATCCATTAATCTGGGAGCCATTCATCAATAATGAGGGGAAATGTATGAGGATAAGAAGGTCATTCTGGTCGGAGGATGTGAGATGAATGATGGCCAACATTTAGTAAATCCGAAGCTGCTCTTCTGTTACTATTATTTTCATACATTTATATACAATTAAGTAAAATACTTACTAAACAAGTTCTAACGGACTCTGTTTTACCCAATCTTTTACTAATTTGTGAAGGTGGGAAAGGGTAGCTCCACAAGAAAGTTAAAGGGACACTGTAATAGGCATATTTTGAAGTGTAGCATACTCATTATCCTCATAATCCATCACGTCCTCTTTAACCTACTTCTGCCATACCTTCAGTGGAGGGTCACTAGCTGCTTGTATTGATTCATTTTGGGAGGTGGGGGCACTACCCTAAGTACCACAAAGCACAAGGCGCATATATACAGACGCAGCATTTGACTTGAGCACTGTTTACATCAGGATATGAAACTTCAACGAACACAAGCAAACATGCATTGACCCTGCACTCAGGGAGGGGTAG
This sequence comes from Discoglossus pictus, assembly GCA_027410445.1. Classification (NCBI taxonomy): domain Eukaryota; kingdom Metazoa; phylum Chordata; class Amphibia; order Anura; family Alytidae; genus Discoglossus; species Discoglossus pictus. The sequence goes on from CM050168.1 coordinate 37,861,384, forward strand.
GAAAAGGTCAAAGAGCCAAATATGGATACAGTAGAGCAGAAGTAATACCAAGAAAAAATTATTACACTGAAATTGAACTAAATGATATTTAAATGTTTTTTTCAAGATGTGACTGCCTATTTGTGCAGAGGAGTGCAATGCACAGCACATAAAGTGTGAAGCGGCTGTCTTTCTTGAACCATTTTCTGTATGTCTTGAGCCACCCACCCAGGACCCTGCAGTTACCTTGATAGCCCAGACTCCAGACACAGACGGCTTGAGTCCCACAACCAAAGCGGAGTTGGGAATACTGAGTAGCTCCTCAAGTCCACGACCTTCTGATAGCACTCGACCTGCAAGCAGAGGAACAATTAGGTGACTGGGGACAAATGAACAGGGAATACATAAATAGGAGACACAGAGGAGTGAGGGGGAAGTAATGGAAAGAGAGGAAAAGGAATGGAGTAGTGGGTCGAAATGTGGAAATGTGGGTGTGAAAAAAAAGAGAAAGAGAGATGAAAAGTGGGAGATATTGGAAGAAAAATGGAAGAGGGAAAAAGACATGGGAAAAATAGAATAAGAGATACAGAACGAGTTGATAGAGAATGAAATAATGGTGGAAGACAGAGAAATGGAGAAGAGGAGAGAGAAAAGGGAAGAGAGTGAGGAGGAGAAAGGAGAAGATAGAGGATGGAATAAAAATAACAGAGAGACAGGAGGATGTGAGGGTAAAGTGGAAGAGAGGAAGAAAACAGAAAAGGAGTAGAGAAATAATGGGATGGGAGGAACAGAGAATGGGAGGGAAAGAGAGACAGGCAAAATAGAAGAGATGCTATTGAGAACATGGAAGAGAATGTGGAGAAAGAATGGAAGAGATGAGAGAAAATGTAAGAAAAGGAGGAGAAAGGGAATGGAAGAGAATGTGAGAGAAAACATGAAAGGAAGAATGAAAGTGATAAATGGAGAGGATCAGAGAGAAAATGGAAGGGGAGGAGAGAGTGGTTGTAAAAAGAAGAGGAGAGATAAAAATGAAGAGGGAAAAATGGAGGAGAATAAAAAAGAAGAGAGAAAAAGAAGGCAATGGAGGAGATGAAGAATTGAAAAGAAGAAAAACAAGAAAATGGAAGTGGAGGGGCATAGAGATTATTGCTGGGGAGGGACAGATGAGCTGAAATAGAGAATCAAAGTGTGTAAAGGCTATAGGAGGTAGAAGGAAGAAAATACTGATAGAGAGAGCAAAATAAATAGAAAATGAGAAGGGTTGAGAGGAAAGAGAAGAGGGTAAAGGGGGTAGACAGAATAAAGAAAGGGGACAAAAAAGATAACAGTGACTGACGGAAAGAGAGAACAGTGTCCAGAGGAGTGAGGGAGAGGAGAAAAGAAAGTAGGGTCAGAATACTGCTGAAGAGAGAGAGAAGAGGGGCGAGGATATGGCTGAGCAGATCTATGACAACAGGAGTAATAAATACCTGTGGGATCAGTGACTTGTATCACGGGCTTGGGCCCACTCAATGATATGGTGACCTCTTTTAGACTTGGGTCAAAAGGGATGTTCCATGTCCTCTCCCCAGCTGACTCATGGTCTGTGGACAAAAGGTGTACCTTGGATGCCTGAATAGCATCCTCCACCCACTTCAAGACCTGGGGAAAGAGAAGGGCCACATAGATGACCAGTCCAGTGGAAGTGTCTGACTGGAGTGTATATCTTGGCATCATGAAATGGATATGTGTCCTTGATAATGAACAAGGGGAAAAAACAGACAGATTCTTGGACATTATCAAGCCTACATTTTATGATACCACGAGTCCACTGTACAATGAAAAAAAAAGCATATGTTCGAAATATTTGAATATACTATAAGCATAATTATCAGTGGAAAGTCATAAAGCTACATTTTGATGCCAGTCCTGGACAATCTATGATACATTGGTGGAAAAAGTCAGATGGGTTTTTATATTTCAATTACATCAAATTATCTAACAAATACCCTTTACCTCTCTCTGTTCCCTTCCTGCCCCACTACTCCCTCCCCTGATAGATAAAAACACATCATCATGATCAAGCTCTCATGAAGTGACAAGAAACAAAATGTATTTTCTCTAAAAATGTTTTATGACCATGGCTTACACAGTTTTTTATTATTGTTTATTTGTAACGCGCCAACATATTCCGTAGCGCTACACATGGGTTACGATCAAGGCAAAAACAATAGCAGTATTAACATGTTGCAAAGGATGAGGGCCCTGTCCTTGCGCTTAGAATCCAGTGTCTAAAGTGCCTTTCAAGACTGAAAACTCGCAAACTTACAATCTAAAGGGTTTGGGTACTGTTAGTTTGTTACATACGTCACCAACAATTGCCATTTTTCTTGAACTACAGTAATCCTTTAAAGGTATATGCAAGTGAGCTGGTTTATGAATGCATCATTATCGTTTACACACCTAGAAAACTCCATCTCAATTAGCATAACATTAAAATACATAATTAGGCTAATACATTGTATCATTCTTCACCTCTGTGACTTCTGGCATGTGCTCAGTACAAGAACTGCAACAGGTACTTCCTGTGCTCTGTACCAGAAAGGTCAAAATGTGTATCTTCCTGTATTTCCTGTGGGTACACTGCTGTATTTACTGTGTGTACCCGGCTTATGTAATCGTCCTGTGGGTGTGAACCAATGGATTTGACTTTTGTGCAAATAACTTTGTAAGTTAATTGAACTTTTCTATATAGCACATGTTTTCATACACTACTAATGCTCCTCTATCAGATGCATTCATAACCCAGCTCACTTGCATATACCTATAAAAACACCAGTCAGGCAGCATATAGAAACACCCTGCTTCTTTCGCAGTTAAACTCTGAATTATTTTAATACAAATACACATCCTGCCTTACAATTATTTACATGTAATAAAGAAAAATAAACATAGTGACAGCGTTAGCTTAACTCTTTCAAATAGTTTCATGAGGGGGAAAAATGGCCGCCATCTGGCCAATGGCTCAAAGGAACATACGTTTAAACAAAAAAAGAAGTGCGGAAAGGATATCTGCTTTAAATAAATAAAAATAACTATGTAAGTCTTTCCTCAGTCGCACCGTGGAGGGGATTTAGGATGTGATTATTCAGCATAATAATGCGACCGTGTGAAGGAATTAGGGCACTGGCAGTAATTATAGCCAGATGGGCCGGACCCAGTCAGCATGAAGGAGACACACAGGCCGCAGCCTCCCCTCCGACATAAACAGCAACAGATGTGAGGAGAGTGGGGAGGGGTCTGTGTGTTGGATGGGGCTGGGGGCACAAAGCACCTCTGTGTACAGCCCTGGTGGGGGGTAACAGAGGTAGAGGGCCAAGTCGCTCTCAGGGCCTAGCAATGCAAATAAGCTAAACAGGAAATATGAGACTAGAATAACTGAGGATGTGAAATTCACCCATATAATAGTGTTATGTACAATTATTTATGATGTTGGGACATTAAAAAATGTTTAGTGTGGCAAAAAAATGCGACCATTTATAGATGTTGGCCCATGTCATGGCCTTCCAGACCTATTCAGCAAATTGCTCAGGAGAACCATGAGATAGGAGTCCTTTGTGGCAATGGGCCACATTTTATCTATACTTCGCACTAACATTTCTAGGTCATATTTGTGGTCAGCATTATCACAGTGACTTATAAGTGCCTTATAAGTGTTAGAGTTTCTGTGCTTATTTAGACCAACTGGAAGTGTTGTTCCTGTTATCATACTGTCAATGTAACAGTTAATTAATCATCTTAAAGATAGTACGATAGATGTGGAGTCTTTTCAGGTAGCTTATACTTATGATATTTAAATTTCAACCTCAATTATACACAAACATTTGTTAGTTGCAATTATATATATATATGTGTACTGTTTATTTCTGCAATAACTGAGACCTTTGCAGTGTCCCTTAAAGTGGCTTTGTTACCCCAAAACCAAGTTGTTGTTTTTTTTTTTTTTAGGTTATGTGAATAAAAATCCTGGTAAATCCAGTATTAATTAAACTGCATTGCTTAAGCAAATGAGCAGCTACTGAATACTAATTAGCTGCTCTGAGTACCTTCGTCGATCATTGCAAGCCTCTCCCCTCATTTACTTTTGGTCGTCTGAGCACCTTCGGCACTCATTGCAAGCCTCCCCCTTGTGCTCCTCTGAACACCCTCTGTGCTCATTGTGAGGCCCGCGCTGAGCGCCTTTGGCGCTCATCGCTTGTCTCGCAATGAGCCCCCAGTTTTAACATTGCGTTACCAACGTTTTTTGGCAAGCCCTCGCTGCAGAGAACTATATATGTGATTAGAATCATAGTGTGCTTGTTTGTTACACAAAGTCGCATATTAAAAACAATGCTGTATTTATCAGGGATAATTTAATGTACAGAAAAAAGGATAGTGCAATGAATAGACAGTTTTTCATTTTATTTAAGATGAAATGAGCTTCCTGTTGGTTAAACACAGGTGTGAAAGGAGCTGTCTGGTTGGGTCATGTGGTCTTATCTTGTTTCTGGGAAGTATAAACAAAGTCTGGCCTTGTCTTATCTAAATATCAGGATAACAATAAAACTGTAATTACTTACAATTACTTATGTTTACCTGCTACTCCAGATGCAAAGACCCTAATGGTATCCAAAGGTTCTGAGGTCACTCAGTGTGCCTATACACCGCCATATTTAATATTAAAAAAGCCACAGGCACGCAAAGTGGCGCCACTGTGGCGCCATTTTTTTTCTCTATTCACTAAACTTGATAATGGCCAAAAATATATATTAAGTCAATTTACAATAATTCTTTGCTGTATGGTACCATTTTCTTTTCAGAGCCAATTTATGTTTGCCACATTCTATGGAGGGTGTGTCCTTGTAAATGAATGAGTTTTCCATTGATGCTGCTGCAAGCACTGACAGTTTTAGCTGCCTCATTCCCACTTGGCAGATGTAAGAGTAATCTGTTGGTCTCCTCCGACTAGGAAGTTCAGAAGATCAACAGAAATCAAACTGGTAGCTCTCGTTGCAGCAGAATTGCGTATAAAAGGGAATTCATTCAAATTAATCATAATCAAACATAAGTTTTGATGTCTAAAGATTCCCAAGTGCCTCTGCCACTGTGTATCATGTATCAGATCAGGACAGAGAAGGAGAAAACAATCCCAAACCTTACGTCACTTTAAGTTTTCTACACCATAGACCACAGTTTCTCAAGAGCCGGTCCTAGGACTGGTGCCTCAGAACTAGGAAGGATGAGGAGAGCCTATCACTTTGAACCACAAGCCATAGTCATAGACAGATCATTGAAATGTACTCTGTTCAAATTTGGGTAAAACTAAATGAAAATATAGTTTGTCACATGTAGTATCACACTGTTAAAAAAATGTTTTGGATCTGAAAGGCGGTACCCAAGAAGACTGTACGGTAACCATCCAGTCCCCAAATCAAAAATGGAGGACCACTGCTTAGACCACTGCTTTTTATACAAATATTATGGTCATTTTGTCATGGTTAGAACACAATCTTTTAAAAAGAAAGTAAACATTAGACATTGCATTGGAACCAAATTATATTATTATATGACACTGCTGGGTTTATCTAATTAGCAATAACAATTCTAAGGAAAATGTATAACCACCCCATTACTCAGGGGTGATTTATTATGTTTGTCCCTACCATATACTATGATCAACAAGTGTATGTAGTACAAGTAGATTATGCAGTAAAATGTGGTGTTCTATTGCTCACTCTGGTTGTACAAACATAGTAATAAGGCAAACAAACAGAGTAATAAAGTAAATAAACAGAGTAATAAGGCAAATTACCTGCACCTACCATTCTTAGAAAATCAGGAAAAGGATAAAGTTAGGAGTGTGTCTGTTCTGCAGTATGTATGTATAGAAAAGGCAAGGGCTGTGACGGTTTGGCAATATTTGTGTACAGAAAGAACCCAAGAGTGTGTCTGCTCTGCCGTATGTATGTATACACAGAGATTGCAATATTGGCGTATAGAGGGAGGTCAGGAGTATGTCTTTTCTACAGCTTGTATTTATTGAGACAGTCCAAAAGGATGTCTGTTCTGCAATATGTGCCAGTTGTAGTTTTAATGCTGGAATAAAACACAAGGTCCTCTGTATAGAGAGAGTTCAGGAATGGTACGGCGGAGGTATATATGGCAAGAATTCCTGCATTGCTACCCGTGTGGATGCAGATACGGTTTCTATTCAGTTATTTTGAAAGTGCTGGCACTAAGTAATGCCAAATGCCCTATGACTGTAAATGGCACTTGATCACCAAATAAGGATCCCATTAAATGACTACAGAATAATTGCATTTAAAAGTATATATATTTTTTTTATTTCTAAGAAAATGTTGGCCATTATATACTTCTTAATGGTAGCGTAGTGTACACATGGACATTTGGTACTTTGTTTTGTCTTCCAGACTTGTAACTAGGTCTTTTCTGTTTACAGAAGATATATATTACTAAGCTCTGGATCTGATCAACTACCAAATGTGCATCCACTTTGTGAACAGAGAAGCACCTGGAACTTTAGAAGGTTCCCAACATGACGTAGCCAGTCCTGGAACCATGAACAGCTGCCATTCCACCTAATAAGTACCTGCTTGAGACAAGAAACCCTATAGAGGATGATTTACTTCTTTACTTACAGGGGCCATCTGCAAATAATCATAGCCATACAGCGTAAAATACCTACAACTGTAGGATATATCTTGTTATACATGACGCCTGCAGCATTCCTGCCACGCTGAGCAGTATGGAAAGGAAAAGTTATTCTTAGGATAACCTGTTTTCCCACAGAATTATTCAGTGATAGGTATTTATAAGAATTATGGGTAGAGACATGCAAATGAGGTTCAAAATGTATATCCTTTTTCCTCTTAAGCACACATAAAGGGCCACTTTAGTGTTCATATCAAGTGCTCTTTAAAGACTAGTTAGGTAGAAAAAAAAAACGTCATTAATCTTTTACTGTGCATACAACGAAATACTTGAAAAAAGGGATCTTGCTTTTTACATCAGCGCCAGGCAGGTTCGGAGTGAGAACTGCTCTACACACTCCTCTCCTAACCCCCCCCCCCCCCCCACAGAACCCCATTCTCCTCTCCTAGCACCCCCTCCACCCCCCAGGTCCCATATTCTGATCTCCTACCAACCCCCCCTTAGGCCTGTATAACACTCTGCTTATAAATCATTCTTGATATATATGGTGGTAACTGTAGTAATCCACCTTAAGAGGACAGAGCCTCCGACATACCACTGGGGTTTACAGCATTCTGACTCTGGCACTGATCAAACAAGCAAGATCCAACTGTTTGATGCCACTCTATACAACACACACTAGTAGTAGGCAGCAGTGTTGTATGAGCTGCTAGCAATGTACACAAATACACTTTCTAGTCACCTCCCAATATCATACTGCAAGTATAGTATGTCTGTCTGGAGAGCTTGCCCACTGGTTGGCTTCCACTCCAGAGATAAAACATCATTCAGAGTGTGGAGAGATAAGGAGCTCATACTGAGTAATATTATAGTAATTAATTGTTAAAATGTACAGTAAAAGTTTAAGAAAGGGAGTTTTTTCTTATCATGCCATCCTTAACCAATTGTTAGAGAACCTTTTACAAGAACGCTAAAGTGACCCTTTAAATGTCTTCACAACATAACCTTGAATAAGGGTATAGTTTCAGACAACTGCTTCTCTGGTTTTTGAGACTGCTTCTGTCAGATATGAGCCCAGAGAGCAACCATAACAGGTACCAAACAGAGAGACACACGTAGAGGAGAGGAACTATCATATTTGGAATATGTCTGAGCCATGAGCCTAGATTAGCATGACCAGCATATCTGCAACAATTTGCTTCTGAACTAGTAATAGCTAATTTATGGGCATATTTAGGTTTTATGTTGCTCTAGGCCATTCAGATTTGTGCACCCCTCACACCCAACTTGTAGCTCCCCCTTTCCAGTTTATATATCCTAATAAAGGTGGCATTTATTATCTTAAAGGACCACTGTAGATCAAGAAAAGAGCACTTGTTTGACAACGATCTACAGAACTCACAATATTATTAGTTATTTAAAACTTACACAGAGCTGGATCACGAGGGTGTGTGCTTTGGTGGGAAAGGAGGGCACAGAGAGCATTTGTTGAGATAACTGGATAATACTGAAATTGTTACCACACCCCTTTCCCGCTCACTGGCCCAGAAACAGGAATGTGCATCAATGCTTAAAGTATCTAACCTTCAAGCTAAGTCATCTATAACTTTCATTCATTTTTTTTTATAACAACCAATTTATAGTTATATTAATTTATATATGTACTTTTCATTTATACAATAGCTGAAACATTTGTTATATCACTTTTTAGAAATGTTCTTTTTATATACATGTTTTAGCAATTAATTCCATCTTTCTCAATGTAATTGTTAAATAAAATATACACTTCACTTACTTCTAAGAAGCCCTCAGAGTAGCAGCTTCCCAGAAGATATGGACCCTTCCATGTCTTTTTATATTTTTTTATGTTGGGCCATGTTTCACAGCTGTGACTTAAAGCCATACACAGATGGAGAGGCTTCACACTATCAATATCTCATTACACAGCATGTCACAGTCTGCTTGCAGCACAGCAGTATGAGACACTGGTAGTGTGAACCCCTCCCTCTTAGTGTGGCTTTAGGCCATGGCTGTCAATCATGTTACCCTACCTGAGACAGAACAGGAAGAAAGGTGAGAAATGTTACATTGGGGCTTCTTAGAAGTAACTGAACATTTTATATGATCATTATATTGAGGAGGGTAAATTTACTTAAGTTCAAACATGTATATAACATAAAAAAATGCCTAGAGTCCCTTTATCTTACTCCCTGCTTTTCACTCACCTCATTGACCTGCTGCTTGTCCAGGTGGAATATTTGGCCAGAGCTGGTGGCTGCAATCTCCTCATATACTCGATAGCCATGGTGGCTTCTGTCCCCACAGTCCCCCGTCAGAACAAATACCACCTGAAAGACAGAGCCATTATATCTTTAACCTTTATATATAAGTAATCTTTAAAGTGGAGTTCCATTATTTTTCCGAGCGTATTCTGATATTGCTTTCTCAGTGTTTGTGCCTCAGTATTAGCTGCCACTTAATAAGTGCAGACAGACGCTTTCACTACATTCAGAGGCTCCTTGAAGTTGATCAGCCGTGACCAATGTGCTAGATTTAATTGCAAAAACAGTACTACAGTGGTCCTTTACCAAAAATTACCTATTTTATTGGAACGTGCTTGAATGTTTATGACTCCATGACTTTGTTCATGTAGATTTTCAAGTGGTTAGTTTTTTATTTATTTTATGATTTAAAGTTTCTTATCTCAAATAAACACTAGCCACTCAAAAATCTAAATAGAATACCAACAAAATAGAAGATAACTAAAGTACAATTGTATTATTTTTCATATTTTAAAAACAGTTTATAAATTGGTTAGTAAAAGAGAATAGTGGAGAGATGGTGTTTTATGGTTTATGTTATAGTGCAAATAGCTCAGGGGCAAGTATACCTGATGCAGACACATACCTGAGATTGCTTCAGCTGCAATAACTGCAGGACCTCTTGTTTCTTCCTATAATCTTTTGCACGAGCGTCAGTGAACACATAGATGAAAGATCCTGGATGCGAAACCTCCAGCGCAGTCTTAATTGCTCCCACGCTCATCTCGGGACAGTCCCCACCTCCCTGTGGGTACAAATTAAATTAAATATTGTTATCTTAAAATTAGCCCACTAGTCAGTGAAAGGATCATGAATATGCAAATGCCTGTGTGTGAGCAGAGAGTATCAACGACTATAGATCTCATTAGCAGATAATTGTAACTCATAAAGTAATATTGCTGTACAGGGACAAGCCCACCAAATAGTTATACATTCAAAACAGGAGCTTTATTTAAAAAAAAGAAACAACACTGTTTAACATTACAAAAATGCCCTCTTTCAGATGCCACAAAGAAAAAAAATGCTTTAAATGGCCCTTTAAGCAATCACATTATATAAAGTAAGCATAGGCCAGGAGCCAAAAAAATAATCTGGGGAGGATAATTCAACTCCCAGGATAGGAAGCAGGGGCGGACCTATACGGTTATTTTTATATATATATATATATATATATATATATATATATATATATATATATATATATATGATAAAATTAGGGGTCAAAGCTTTCATGGGAAAGACATACTGCTCCATAGCACTGATGCCCCCAGGTGGCAAAATCTGGTAATGTATGATTAAGTTTAATTTTGCTATCTTTTGTGTCCCCTATTCATTTAATCTGAGGAAGATTCCCCCCCCCCCATCCCCCTCAGTTCCTACGCCCCTGAAAGTAAGTATCAGAGAGAGAGGATCTTTTTTTGTAATTTATGCTTCAAATACCTAATATTTAAGATAATTTACAAAATACGTCAATTTTTTTGTTTATATGTGCACTTTTAACTTCTTCACCATCTGGGACATTTACTTTGTCCCTGTAAATGATCGGTGTTCTCTTTTGCAAAACAGTGAAAATGTTTGTTTGAATTAAAAATAAATAAATATATAAACACAGCCTTTGGTACATTAGCAATTAATTACATGTATATGTTTTTTACTATGGGAAATTATTCCTTTATTTGCTTTCCTGATTTGTCATACGGGAGGGGTATTCTATTGTAAACTGCACTCATTGTGGATCCATTTAATCTAACTGTTCATTGCACATCATTGTAGAAATGTTCAATAGTACTGAATGGAGATCTTATCTGCAGGGTAACATGGGAAAAACTGTCCCCAAATAAAAATTGTAATCGTTAAAAAGTAAACATATTGTTTTCATTTTTTTAGTAATTAAATCAAGCTTTAATATCAAATTAAGTTTATTATCAAAAATGTATAGTGTAAATGAGGCTCTTGCGGTCAAGGACAGCCATTTGTTTACACTGGGGAAATGTTTAAGATATATTAGTGCCATATTATAGGGAGATTCACCAAGCTATCTCAGGCCTGCAATGGCAGTTTTCCTCCTAAATAATAGACATTGCAACCTTCCATAACACATCACAGCTTATCCAATGCTTAGTGAATCACAGCATTACCTGAACATAGAGTTCTCTCAGCTCATCCTTGAACTTCTCGGGGTCTGTTGTGAGGGTGACCGGTCCGATCTCTAAAAAACAAACAGAGAGGGAATTAATTTAGGAACAGCCGAGATATGGTAGGATACCAGTGGTAGAAAAGGTGGAGTCTACGGCCAACGAAGCCAGACTGACTGGTAGAAGCCTTAGGCATGAAATAAGACAACATAACATTGCTGAAAGGATAGTAGCTCAACACAACAGCCACACACGAGAAGCTAAAGGCAGTTTATTCAAATATATATTCAAATGAAGAACGAAGCATTTGTGGGCACATTTGCATGTCCCTGCTCAGCTTCCCAGAATGCAGTGTAATAACTGTATTTCTTGGAATTCTGAGCAGGAAGGAAGTTTTTTAACTTGATTAAGACATTCAAATGTGAACATAAATGTACTATATATCTATATCTATATCTATATCTATATATATATATATATATATACCGGTATATACATATATAAACAATCATTTAACTTATGGTGGGCAAAAGAGTGAAAGAAGCCCTCCACTGTGCAAAGTACAGTAGTACAGAACATGAACAGTACATGAAAAGTGTTCCCATTTGAGTGTCTAAAAATAAGTTAAAAAACTTACTCCCTGCTCAGGTTTCCCAGGAATACAGTTATTGCACTGCACTGCGGGAAACTGGGCGGGGACATGCAAAATGAGCCCAGAAATGCATATTCACTATTATATAAAAAAAAAAAACTATTTATACATGGCTCCTTTTAGGTATGCATGTTGTATTACACAGCTTTAAGCATAGGAGAGAAAGTATTTATATTTGTGTGTGTGTATATATATATATATATATATTGAACATAAAAGGGAATAAATGCAAAATACTAGATGGTAGGCTAAATCACATCTTTAATTTATCATTTACTACTGTATTAAAAAAAAGTCTATACTTTAAAAAAAAGTGTCCATCTCAATGCATAGATCAGAATGAATACAAACCTTATCTGTGTCTAAGGTTATAAAACAAGTTTTAGGAAAATCTGATTTTTTGAAAACTGTGTTTATGATACAAGAATCCATTTTGTGTCAATTACATCACTTCCTGAGATCATCAAAATGAGACAGTTTGTTTCTAGTTATTAGTGGAGGATAAGTGTGTCAGGAGGGTACAGGCAAGAGTCTAGTGGTTTTCGTTTGATAACTGGATTAGACTGAAATCGGCATACCCCTTCACTGGCCCTGAAGCAGTCACCTTGCATCATTCAATGCAACCACAGCTCTCCAGAAATGTAATCACCCCACTCACATCTTCCATCAATGCATCATGGATCTCTCCAGGGTGTATAGCTCTCCAGCTATATGACTTTTTCTCCTGCTTAATTATTCTCTTAGTCAGACTTAAAGCTTTCAAACATATATTTTATTTTCATTTTGCCGTGCTCCTTTAATGTAAGTTTTCTAAACTATAATTTACTCAATTGCCTTTAAAATAGTAATGTTTAAGGAAAATTATTTAATGTATTGCATTGAACACCACATTTAAATAGAGGTTTGTATTATGCAATGGCCAAAAGAGCTTGCAATCTAAAGTATAGATGCATAAGCAGGAACCAGTCACAGCAAATGGATTTTTAAATATTCAGTCTGAGCTCTGATCTCCAGCAATCTGTATAAATAAATAATATATAGTTTATATATGACTCATCACTGGGGTGACGTATATGGTTGTCTTTAAGAACAATTGGGAGCTAGAAAATCAAAGGAACCTTTAAGTGCAGTTTATCTTAATGTTATTATGCCACTTGGAAACATCTGTCACTGGCGAAATTGTGTACAGCATCGGAAGACTGTGTGCAAGATGGCAATAAATAATATGGGGCTGTTGTTCCTGGAATGGCTTACAAAAGGTATGCATTCCAGATGTCAGAACACTCATAATACATCCTCAACCATATAAGCTTGCAATCTAACTGTTAGATGTCAAAATCACCCTGACTCTTTTGATGCCTGACTTAACAGGGTCATTGAATCTCTATATTTTTTATCTATCTATCTATCTATCTATCTATCTATCTATCTATCTATCTATCTATCTATCTATCTATCTCTTTCCCATAACAGCATTACTCACCAAGACCCCTTCCCTTAATAATACCCCTCCCAAGAATCCTTCTTCATATGCCTGAATTATTTTCTATCTATCTATCTATCTATCTATCTATCTATCTATCTATCTATTTATTTATTTATCTATCTATCTAGATAGCAAGCCCCCCCCCCCCCCAAGACCCCATCCCATAATGGCACTCATTCAAAGACCCCATCCTATAATAGCATATATTAAGTATATTGCAAAGTTGTTTATCTTACGGTAAGCTGCAGTATACTGCATATAGTTCTGTAGCAATACAATGGACCCTTTAAATATGATGTATAAACATTATGAGAAGAACACAGCGGTCTGTAAAATGCTATGTTAATACATTTTGGTCTCAGACGCTGTAGTTGCATGTAATGTACCTCTGTCTTTTCCCTTCCTCTGGCTGTCACTCTTCACTTGACCTGGCTGTCTCTCTGGCCCCCTGTCCGGCACCCCCCTTGTCTTGGCTGTCTCTTGCCTCCCTTACCCTCTCTAGCTATCGCTAACCCTTTGCTCTGTTTGTTTCTCTTCATCCTTTGCCCCTAGTTGTCTGTCTCTTGTAATGGCGATTTATCTCTTTCCTTGGCCTACCTGTCTGTCTCTTTACCATAGCCATGATTGTCCCTACCCCATTGCTGCCTCTTTCTCCAGTCTGTATACCTGATATACACCTTTGTTGTTGTTTAGTTTTGTCCTGCTCTCCATGACCTTATGGACCACAGGACGCCAAGCTCATCTGTCAGCCACTGCCCCTCATTCATTGCTTTAGTGACCTCATCTATCCATCCCTGTCTCTTTCGTCCCCTTCTTCTTGTGCCTTCAGTCTTTCCCAGCATTAAAGTCTTTTCTAGGGAATCCTGCCGTCTCATGATATGGCCAAAATATTTAAGCTTCAGCCTCATGATCAAACCTTCCACAGTCTGTCTTGATTTCCTGAAGGCACACCTAATAATCCTAATCTCAGAAAAAAGAGAATAAACTAAATTATAAAACTTAACTTTTATGAATTAGTAAAATCCATATTAAACTATGTAAACATAGGCTGCAGAGGTATTATAGTTTCCACTACCATATAGTTATATACTATATGAATTATAGCACTTGTCACTTTATATTCAAGCACTTTATTTCATATTCTAGTCACTTTTTTGTGATTTCATTGCCACTTAGCACTTTATATGGTTTGTCTATAATGGGCAGATTTTACATTTTTGAGATACCATAATAGTCAATCCAATATCCTTGTGGCTTCTCTGCAGCCTATGTTTGCATATTTTAATATGGATTTTACTAATTAATAAAACTTAAGTTTTATAATTTAGTTTATTCTCTTTTTTCTGAGATTAGGATTATTAGGGTTGGCCTATAATAGGATCTTTTTTCTTTTTCTATATAATATGCTCATTTATCCTTAGGAGCACCCTAACTAATATACTTGGTTCTTATGAGATATACCTGAGCCACCATACCCAATTTATCTTTTGATTTCCTGAAGTACTGACTAATTGGATCTTGTTGCAGTCCAAGGGACTCTAGGCACTTTTCTCCAACACCACAATTCAAAGGCATCAATTCTACAGGACTCAGCCTTCTTTATGGTCCAGCTCTTACATCCATATGTTACTACTGGGAATACTATAGTTCCAACTATGCAGACCTTTGTTGATAGTTTAATATCTTTACTTTTTACCAGCTTGTCCAGACTTGCCATAGCTTTCCTCCCCAGAAGCAAACGTCTTTTAATTTCATGGCTTCAGTCACCATACCTACATATCTATCCTTAATTCCCTGACCCCAAGCATTGAGTCAGACACTACCTAACCATAGGCTTCCCTTCTCATTACTCCCCAGCGACCCTACAGGGGGGAGCCTCAGGAAGCTCTGCGGGTTGTATCAGGAGTACACAGGAGCTGTAAATCAGAGCTCTGCATTCATCCCATCCTCAACATTTCCTTTGGCTGCCTCTGATTTTTTTTTCAACATATGGTTCAATTACTTCCCTTAAAACACAAGACAAGACTGAGAATGTATTAAGTCTAATTATGATCCCAGCTGAACAGACAGTCAGTCTGAGTCAGGGACTTTCACTTTTGTAGTACATGCCTCGTACATGGGTCATCCACTGAGGTTGTACATACGTAGACTTCTGTAAGTATCTTATCTGAGACCTGGCATTAACTAAAATCACATTTCTGGAAATTTTATAACTAATTTAAAGAGGGCATTTCATCCCAAACATTATATGATGCATTTAAAACAAAATGATTTATAAATAATTATATTTTTTGCATAAAAAAATAAATTAATTGTAACACCAAAGCAAAGACATTGGTCGTTCCTATTATTTTCCTGCCACTACCCTAACCCAGGCAGATAACAGTAAAGATAAGTGGTGGGCAGATAACATGAAATATCCAAGATTTGTATCTACCTCTAGGTAGACTTGTCAACTGCACCCTCTGTTTTTACTTTGCTAGTTCTACATTCAAGAGGATGGTAATACATCAAAACTGTGTGAATATACATTTACTTCCTTCTCCTATGTAGCATATAAATAGGTCAGGTCTATCTCTCGCTTCTCTTGATTGTGTACCTCATTTCTGGCTATCTCTCTTTCCTTACCCTAGCCATGTGTAGGGTCTCTTGCCCTAGTTCCTCATCCCCCCTTGCTGCCCTGGCTGTCTCTCTCTACTCCCTTGCCCTGGCTGGCTGTCTCCTGTTTTGTCCTCGCCATTTCTCTCTCCTTTCCTACACTGCACCCCTACATATGTTGTTGTTATTTAGTCATTCAGTTGTGTCTGACTCTCTGTGACCCCATGAACCACAGCATTCCAGGCACATCTTGTGTCTAGTTGTGTTTATCCATAATGTTATTTTGGCAAAGATACTGGAATGGGTTGCCAGTTCCTCCTCCAGTGGACCACAATTTGTCTGACCTCTCTGCTATGACCTGCCCATCTTGGGTGACCCTACATGGTATGGCTCCCAACTTCATTGAAGTACACAACCCCCTTCACCATATTCCTTTATTATATTCTCCATACAGCAGCTGATTTCTATTTTTAACTTTCAGCTTCCATTAAAATAAAAATCAGCCAGCAGATAGAGAATATTACACAGTAACAAACATTTTCAGAACATGCTTTTAGAACTTGCATTGCCTATAGAATTCTGCAGTTTCAATTAAATTGACTGTAAATGTGCGACTATATATTAATAGTAACTCTTAATCACGCGTGGGTGCATTTGCAGTCACTACTGCTGCCAATTAAGGATATGAATGGAGTATCACTAACCTCAATCTACAATTGTGCAAAGCCAAGTTAGCCAGTGATCTAATATAGCAATTCAGTGCATATTTTAGTTAATCTTGCCCATAATCTCTTATCAGAGAGTACAACATAGAAACAAAGATTTGGACTACAGATTAAGGCAGTTTGGCTCATGTTGTCCTCTCAGCAGTTAGCCCAGGGGTGGGTGGGCCATCACAGGTGTATCATTATTTGCCATTTAGATTCCCCAGGTCACAAAAAACAAGAACCCACAGATGGTTCAAACAGAAGTGTCACAACTCAAATAGAGTGACAAGGACAGACAATGAGTGAGATGTGTTTGATCTTTACAGAGCGCCTCTCACTGAGGTGAGATCTGAGTGTGCAAACTAGTACATGTGTATGTGTTGTGTGTACATATGTATATGGACTTACCACCTTGTGTATATCTATACATGTGTGTGTTTATCTCTTACATATATTTATACTTAGAAGGGTGGACAAATCATGGAAGCCCAGGCTCCAAACAAATATCTATCTATCTATCTATCTATCTATCTATCTATCTATCTATCTATATTAATATATATATATATATGTGTTAAATTCAAGCCATTAGCATAGGGTCCTCCTGAAGCTTAAAGGGACAAACATTTAGAAAAGTATGTTTTATACATTAAAAGTTGTTTTTGCATGAAAACATATTAAGTAAAACCTGAAACTAACAGGAAATGCAGAGAGCATACTTCAGTCTGTAGAGCTCATTGACTGGCAGAGGGCAAGCTTCAAGGAGGAGTTAAGCTTCTGTGCTCTGAGACGTTTATTTTAAAAAAAAGAAATTGCACTGTGACACATTATCAAATACCCTCTATCTGATGCAATAAATTAAAAAAAAAAAAAAAACATCAAGCTTTCTTGGTTGTGGATACATATTTGCGTACTTTGTATAGGTAAACATCTGTATATATTTGTATATGCCTTGGTGCATGACTGTATTTTACATGCATTGTGTTATATACATGCTTTGTGTATGTTTTTACATGTGTGTATGTGGGTGAGCATAGAAACAGCCTCCCTGAACATTACTGCAGGAGACATGGGGGATTCTTGGCTCCGAGTGTAACATATTCAGCCAAATATAAATGTTCAGGAAGATGCGAGTTTCATAGTTACACAGTGAGCTCCTGAATCTGGCGCTCTATTGTGATACAGCTCTGCCTTTGTTATACTCAGTACCAGTATACATTAATGTCACCCCATTGTCTTGCTCTGGAGTACTTACATATAAAGAAACTTATTTTTGAACAGAGGTGAACTTTTATCAGGACATTTATGACCCATACATGCTGCAAAGTGGATTTTCTTAACAAAAGCCCTGAAATATGTATTAATATGCGTCGCACATTACAGGTGATTTATGCTGACCTTCCCCTTCTGGATCACTGCCTTATCGTACTTCAATGAAGCTGTGAGTTTGAAACATTTAGAGTCACCCAAGATGGGCAGGTCATAGCAGAGAGGATAGACAAATCACAGAGGAACTGGCAACCCACTCCAGTATCTTTGTCATGAAAACCTTATGGATTAGCACAACCAGACACAAAATGCTGCGGTCATGGAGAATCAGACACAACTGAACAACAGCAGTGCTGATCTTACAAGCTATATACCTATATGTAGCCTTTATTTTATTCATGCAGCATACTGTGTCCTGTTCTGGAGACAGTATTGTCAAAAATATATTAATACATTAGAGATAATTCAAAGGAAGGTGAGAAAATATGTCAGATCTTTAATATCTATAGTTTAAAGGGCAGGAGCAAGAGGACTGATATGATAGAAACTTGCAAATATATCAATAGAGGTAATAAGGTTCTGGAGGATATCTTCCAGAAAAAGAACAATGCAATAAAGTGTAAGTAGCGAGTTTCCAGTCTTGTAGGGTGCTTTGGAAAAAAACACTTTCTACAAGGACTCTAAACTCAAAACAGGGCCCCTCATTTTCTGATTTTGTTAATATTGTATTTTCCATGTTCTTATTCCCTGTACAGCGCTACAGAATATGTTGTCATTGGAAGGTGAAGATTTAGAGGTAATGTACGAAAATACTATTTTTACCAAAAGGCTTGTGGTTAAATGGAATAACCTTCCAGTGGAAGTGGTAGGGTTAAACACAGTAAAGGAATTTAAGCATGCCTGTGATAAAGCATAAGACCATACTGAGGTTTAGTTAAGCAAAACTTTTAGGTAGATATAATAGACAGGCTATATGGCTCTCGTTGGTTCTTATCTGCTGACAAATCTCTGTTTTCTATTTCTACATTAACCTAGATATAAAATTTCAATTTTATTTGAATATGTAACATGTTGCCCATTCTCCTTAATTAACTAACATGATAACCATATGAAAATCCCAAACATTCCTGAAGTTCTTTACTGTATTTGCACGTACCACTAGGAAGTTGTTACATATATCTTTCTCTAAAGCTATACTTTTATTATTATTAAATATTTCAATCTCAAGTTAAAATCAGGACATCAGTATAAACAAGCAACTAAGTGTAAGATGATACAAATCCCTCTCCTGAAGAGCTTGCAATCAAAATGTCCTTACCTGGATCATGAAAGGGAACTAAGACGTAGTTGCTGACCGCCTTGCTGTTGAGGGTCCGCTCCAGGATTCGGTTGGCCCCTTCGATCACCTGTCTCAGGTCATCGTACATGGAACCAGTGACATCAAATACAAAGGCTAAGGAGGGGGCACTGTCTTGGGGGTCCCCACAAGTCACCTGGCATAAGAGCAGGCTGAGGAACACAAGATGCAGGTTCCCAGCAGCCATCCCCCCAATGTGATCTCCCAGTACTAGAGCCCAGATGTTGCAGTGTGTCCTGATGTGAGCTCAGGTTGGGACTGTGTGTAAGCTGCAGCTGTGCATGTCCCAGAGTGAGCTCTGTGTGAATATGATGCTCGCCTGGCTATATAACAGAACCTGCCCCCCACCCCTCCTTCCAAACTTTTGGGAGGGGAAGTTCAACCCCTTACTGCAAACAAAGAGACCCCTCCCTGCCTCCTGCCCAGAGCTGTCCCAGGATAAGCCCTGTCTGGGGATACCTGTGAGTGAGGGGGAGGGAAACAGGACCAGACCCCATCCAAAATACTCTTGACATTAGCCCTTTCCAGAACCCCAAATCTTGAACAAGAGGAGTGTGCTACCCGTCCTGACCTCTTATCCTGTCAGACTGATCTTGTTCACCTCTTCTCCACCTCCTCATATTTATGTCCTCAATTCCACTCATACTTCTCCTTTTCTTTTTAATGATCTCTCATTTATTTCTGGCTTGGGATTCCATCTCGATTCTCTTTCTCTCCCACCTACTCATATTATGTCTATTCACCCTCATTTTGACTCCATCTAGTGTCTCTATTCTCTCTCTGCCCCCTTTAAGTCTACAAACTTCCCCTTTTTTTTTTCTCTCCCTGGCCATCTCTGTCTATTTACAACTCTTCTTAGCCAACTCTATCTCCTTATTCTTTTTTCAAACTATCTATCCATACAAGCCTAATCTCCTATCTCCATCTTCTCTCAGAGATCCTTCTATCTTCTCTTATTCTTGCCTTTCTTCTCTCTCGCATCCTCCTTGCATTTTCCACTCCCATCCCTCACAATTCCCTCTCCTCATTATACATTTGTCCATCTCTCTTCACCCTGTCTCTCTCATATCTCTCTTCTATCTGCTTATCCCTTCTCCTAACTCCTTCCACATCCAGGTCTCACTTCTCCCCTTTTGCAAACTCTCTACTGTCGCTCATCTTCCCATGTCCCATTTGCTTCCATCCACAATCCCCTTTAACATCTCCCTTCTCCCCTCATCTCATTTCTCTACACTATCCCCTCTCTACTTCTTATTAGTCCACCCTTGTCTTTTTACAGTCCTACACTACTCTCTCTTCTCTCAAGCCACCTCTCTCTATTTTCTCTCTGTGTGCCCTCTCTCCACACAACCACTTTTCATTGAATCCTCTCTCCCCTCCGCTCTTCTCTTTTATCCATCCCTGTCCTAAAACATTCTCTCTTCTAACCTTCTTCTCTCTAAATCCTACATTTCTTCCTCCTTTACTTATTTCTCTCTCTCTCCACTATCCCCTTCTCTTCATCACATGTTCTTTTATATGTTTGTCCAATTCCCACCTCTCCTCTCAATCTTCTTTCGCCCTTTTCCATTTCTCTCTTCTGCTCCTCTCCTTTCCCCTTCTCTTCCCTTCCTTCTTACATTTTGCTCTCCACCTATGTTATACATCCCACTCCCTCCTTTTTCCTTTTGTAGCCCCCCTCACTCTCTCTATTTCCTCTCATTATTTCTTTGAATAAACACCAAAGTTGTTTTTTCTGGACAATGCACACAATGCCATACTAATATGTTCACTGCCCAAGGGACCACAACGCATTGCAGTTAAAGCTTCAAAATCTTCTATCATGTTAAAGGAACACTGAAAAGATCCCAGTTAATTTGATAAATGAGCTTGAACATTTGTTACTTTAAGCATAAATTACCTTTAAAGATCCTCTCTCTCTACTATTAACTGTATCTGAGGCGATTAAGTATCTCGCAAGAGCATAGTCAGTTGGTTAAATCAGAAAAAACACAGAGGCTTATACAGGTTAAACCCTCTGTCATTATTCTCATGTATATAAACCGGGCACTAAATTATATTTATATGTGTACTTTTCATTTCCACATTAATAGGGACCCCTGCTATATTGCTTTGTAATATATTATTTGATTAAAAGGCCACTGTACTGTTCTTACTAAAATATTCTATTTGTTTATTTAGTTACCGATTGGCCAAAAAAATCAGTATTTAAAAAAACAAAACAGTTTTTAATATTTGCTTTTGAAATTAGCATTGTTGCTTCCAGCATATGTGCTTTTTCGCACCTTGTTAGGTGTCTAAGGGTAGATTTGTTTGCAATAGCTACTGTAGGGAAGGAGGTAGATAAACAATGATATCAGTGCACCCTGTCTCCCTGCTGTGTGACAACACAGTATGACAAAATGGTGTGTCAGAGACCAGAAGCATTGTGGGTAAATAGTACATCATTGTCAGGATCTCTTTACATTTCTCTGGATTCCTTTAAAGAGGCTCTGTAATTATTTTTTTTGTAATATGATTCAGTAAAAGCAACAAAAGAGCAATAAGTGTGTTTGCGTCGCTTAGTCGTGTCCGACTCTCTGTGACCTCATAGACGACAATACACCAGGCTGATCCACTTGGTATTCATGGCAAAGATACTGGAGTGGGTTGTCAGTTCCTTCTCCAGTGGGACATAGCATACAGCTCCTGGGTGGTCTCCTATCCAAGTACTGACCAGGCCCAATCCTGCTTGGCTTTAGGGTGGTCTGACCTCTTGGTTTCCTGACTGGAATCAAGCCCAAGCTACAGCGGTGAAAGCACAGGATCCTCACCACTGGACCACCAGGGAACCCAGTAATAGGTTAAAAAGGATATCAAAAGGGTAGTAAAGTAAAAAAACACAAGACATTGTGAATATCATTAGGGTGCTCTTTCTTATTTAATACTGTTATTATTACATTTGTTTTTGATAACTTTAAGAGTCAAAAGTCACTATGGAGTAATTTTAATAGGAATGGGGAGCATTTGGGTTCTATGAAAACCCCAGTTATGTAAGTTATGTTGCCCCATGCCACGGTATCACTAATCTTTTTGGAGTTGGGAATCTTGAACTTCCTGTATTGTATTTCATCGCTCATATATCTTCTGGCCTTTCATTACTTACAAGGGCTTAGTCTCAACATGCCCTAAAGCCAGGTGGGCAGATCTCCTTCTCTTAGAGAACAGAATGGAGAGGGGTCATATGATAGGAACCTTCAGATATATCACAGGATTTAATAAAGTTCAGGAAAGGTCTTCCAGAAAAATAAGATTGATTTGAAGTTGGTATGTAGAAGATTTAGAGGTAAAATGTAATAGTAGATGGGTAGATCAGCCTTCCAGCATAACTGGCAGGGGTCAGTAAACCTAGAAAATACATAGAGCTATAGCAAGAATTGATTAAGCCAAACATTTTAGGTAAATAGAAGGGGCAAACTAGATTGTTCTGCTGGTTCTGTTTTGTTTGTATGTAATTTCTGCCCATGTAATATGTTATTCTGTGCTGTTCCGCTTGGATAGAACCATTCCAGCCTTTGAGCTCAGGTATGACATTGGAACTTCAGCAACAATTTGATGTTGGTGGCTCCTACATTTTGAATTATTTACCAGTACTCCTGAAGCCGAACGGGATTTAAACAGCACGATGTAACCCTCATCATACTAGTTTGAAATCACTCACATGAGAGCAATTTAACTTCAACGGGTCTCCATTTTGGATATGAGCATATCTCCTAGAGATCACTGGTTTGACTTCCCGTTCTGGAGAATTGTCAATACTCAGTAAAAGCACTATAGCCATTTTCAGTGACTTTGTACACCCCGGCATCCTAGAGACACCATAGTGCCTATCTAATCCCATCTCCATTGTCCCAATCACTAAGTAAGCACCCACCAACTTAGTGTGTATAATGGGAAGCATAGGCCATGTGTTGATTGGCTGAACTGATTTTGCAAGGCCTGACGAATCTCTTTTGCTTGGTTGCTCAGGCCACTTACAGGACCAATATTCCAAGACTGTAAGGTGGAAAGTTTAAACCAAGTTGTTGTCTTCCAACCAATTGTTTACCCATTGACCAACCACAGACCTGCCAATGTAGGCCGTTTTGTGATTTGTTGCTCAATTTAAGGCAGGGATGTTTTTTGGTTTGTTGGAAATATTCTTGTGTAGTATTCTATTGTTTTGACCCCCATATATGTACCCCAACACCCCTATTAAAATGATATAGCCCTCCTGAAACACTGGCTCACTGGGTGTAAAGTGGTATTTCCACAGGATAGATCTTCCTCATAGGGATCACCGGTGATTCCTGGTAAGCTGTCCGGCCCAGAGGAGACCCTCTTCGGCTGATGATCAGAGGAGAACCCCAGCGTTTGTGGTGCGGGACCCGTGTTGCTATATATATATATATATATATATATATATATATATATATATATATATATATATGGTAGTGGTACCTTGGTTCTCAACTTTAATCCTTTCTGGACGGCAGGTTGAGTTCCAAAAAGATTGAGTACCAAGGCAGCATTTCCCATAGGGGTCAATGTAAATTGAAATAATCCATTCCGGGCCCCAGAAATTTCACATCTTAGTTTGAACTGATGGTCTTGTTTTTTGATAAAAAAGCCTTAAAACTAAACAGACATACATACATACAAAACAATAATTAGGCAAATAACATATAATATAACTTTACTTTAACTGTACTGAGAGGACCTGAAGGCCCAATGCGATGGTGGCGATATAAAGGAGGAGGAGGAAGAGACAGGCTTATTGCTTGGAACAGGCTACACAGTGAAACAAGCCCACTGATGACAACATACACTGAAACATAATTTGATTGAGAAATGTATTAATTAATTACAAAATATATATAATGTAAACACAATATAAACAATATAGAATGTCTATTGATAAGAAACAGGACTGATTTAGCTAATCAGTATAGTTACTCACTGAACACAAAAGGTTAAAAAGCTTCAAGGGGTAATTAGTAAGTACTGGCAATAATGACCACATTAGACACAGTGCAGTCAGTACTTGGAGGGAGGATCAGAAGGGCTGATTGAAAGCTACAAATGCAATTTTATAAAAATAGCATTAAATTGAAAAACAAAAATAATAATTATAGTTTTCAGTTATATCACATTTGGAAATTGCACTGTGTTACTTTAATTCGGCCAATTGAATAGGGCTCTATATAAGCACAGAGCAAATATTTTTTTACAGACGTTTTTAGTTAGTAAACTTCTATCCAAAAGCAAGATCTTCACTAACTAAAAACATCTGTAAAAAAATATATGCTCAGTGCTTATATAGAGCCCTATTCAATTGGCCAAATTGCAATTTAATAAGGCTGTTAATCAGGTGCCCATGGGGCTGGAAGAGGATCTGCCCAGGAGACTCTCCTCATAGGAAACCTTATCTCCCTCCTTAAATGTAGTAGCGGCTGTGGGCAAATCATAACTGGTGTAATAGACATTTTGGGACAGATGGAGAGAAGCAGCTCTGCTAAGCACTGAAACACTAATATTCAAACGTAAGTTTGAAAAGCTATACTGAGTTTATTTTCTTAACATAAGGATTTTATTGCCAAAAAGTTACTAAATAAAAAAAATAGAAAGGTATTGTATGACCACTACAGTGGTTCTTTGTCGATAATTCACGGGAAACAAAAAAGCTTCAAGAGTCCCATGGCACAAACTGATCAGAAATTAGAGCAGAAACTGTAAATTTGCAAAAACAAGTATGCTTCATAAAACACAAGGTCACAGATTTATTGCTAGCTCTGCAGTGACCCCCTAAATCTCGGGGCTTTATGTTTTTATTTTTCCATACATTTATTAGGGTCAGATTTATGGGATGTCGGCTGTAGGAGTCCCTTTATGACGGGAGGTATTAAATCCTAAGGTCTGTTCTGAGCATAGTGTGTGTCATGTGTTAGAAATCCCCAGACCTGGCTCTGTGTACTTGTGTCCATGGTATGGACGGATGTAATAGATATTTAAGCTTATAATTCAGCCTCTCAGCTTAGCTTCCCACTTCCAAAACCCCAACCTTTACTCATCCAAAGTCTTCCCTTCCCATATCATTGTACTCCCTTTTGCATTCCCCCTTCTCTACATCCTTCTCTACCCTTCCTTTCCACAGAGATCAGCCAAACTCCACCTCTACAACCCATTACTCCCAACCTGGGCTCTCTCCATACCTCAGTTTATCTTGTCACCTCAATCTTACCCCCTTCCCAGAACATCTCAACCACTCCAACTGATAACATCCTTACTTTTCCATTTGCTCACATAAAAGTTTCTCCTCCTTTTCCACCTCACCATTTCAGTATCTTCAAACCTTGCTCAAATTCAAGTCTCTTCTCTATCACCACTTTCTTTGCCATGTTTAAGCTTCTCCTCCCAAGAATACATCAGGCCAGGGCCCGTATCCAGTATCTGAGCACCCCCCCCCCCCACCAAGACCCTTTCCAACTGCTGCTACCCCAAGACCATTTTCCATAGCTGCTTTTATCTTCTTCCCTGATACACATCCCCAGCATGCTGATCTGTTCCACACTGTCACTTCCTGGAGCTTCAGTAGAAATGCTCTTTTTGAAACAGGCATACACCGAATTCCAACCTGGGGTGTGTGTCCAAGGAGGCACGGGTGGGCCAGGGGAGACGTAAGGGGGCATGGAGCCCAGGGGATGGGCAGGAGGGCCATTAAGGTGTGGCAGGGGTGAGGGTGGCCCTACACTACAGAAACAAAATTAGATGCAAACATTTTTTACACAGTACTGCCCCCTCCACAGGAGGACCCTGGTCCACTGCACCACCTGCACCACTGGTAGATCTGCCCCTGCCCTTATTTACATACCAGCTTCTTGGAGAATTATAGCCTCTTTTACTGATTTCCACCTTTTGAGCACCTTGTCCTCCGCCTACATACCTTCTTTTCTCTCCACTCCCACCTACCTTAGTCTCCATTTCCTTTCCCGGACCCTGTACCTCCACCACATATGGCCAGATCCCGGCTGCATTTATTGTGGATTAATCAATAGTCATTTTGATTACTTACCTGGGATGACACCGGGATATCCTGAAAATGTGACCTAGATTGTCCCAAAAGTAATAAGTTCTGATAAGCTTGATTTGTCCTATACTTATCCATCTCCAAACCAGGACATACTTTCAGGATACGCTGTGTCTCCACAGGTAAACAAATCAAAATGACTGAGCCACTGATTTTACCTTTTTCTAATCTAACACCTGCTGCTTATATCAGACACACACATATTACATACACATACAGATTTAGTTTATTTTATTTTTTTTACTTGTTTTCCACAACCCCAGAGCTGCTCACATAGGCACGGAGTACCTACCAATAGAAAAACTGCATTCAAGTACAGATTTTAACTCTTTGCTAACCTTCAAGCCAGCATCAATGCAGAGATCTACAGATCGGTATCTGACTCCTTTTACTTTTCTCTACAGGGGGACTACAAATCCCATGATTCCTACCTGCACAAACTGCCATCATTAATTGTTACATTGTATTAAAATGTATAGCTGCCTGTGATTGGCCAAAACAAATTATGAATTTTATGCTAATTTTAGCAGGGATTTTCAGGGGTGTCAACTCACAAAAGCTGCTACTTGCAAACTCAAGAGATTTATGGTATTTGTTCATGCAAAAAAAATGTTTTCACACACTACTGATTCTCCTCTATCAGATGCTTCCATAATCCAGGAAATGTAGATATGCCTTTAATGATTCCCCTGTATATGATCAAGAGATCCTGAAATATGATGGGTTGGTGGAGGGAATAAATTATAGGAAGAGGTTGGTAAAACCTCTTCCTATAATTTATTCCCTCCACCAACCCACATCCCAACCGCTCCTCACTTTATAGTATTTTTCCTCCATCTCTCTCTCTCACGCATTTCTGCTCCCCTCCACACATTCCTACCACCCCCTACAATTTAGTTATTTCTCCCTCCAGCTTCCCCCTCATAACAACCTCTCTCCACATCTCATCTTCGCCCTCACCACATTCCCTCTCTCCCCTTCCTACACCCATCCTTTGTCCCCTTCCCCACATTCCAGCCCACCCTTCTTATCTTTTGATAAGAGTTCTGGGCCTCTCCTTATAACAAACTATATAAAACATCACTTGTAAACTTTGCTGACTGCTGAATTTCATGTATTTATACATTGGGAAACTGAAGAGAGCTCAGCAGGACTTCAGGAATCTCTTAAAAACACATCACTTTAAATAACCACTGTAGTTTAAGAAAAACTTCCCGTATTAGTAAAACACTGACAGCTGTGTAAGCCATGAGCTTAAAAATATTCAGGTAGTATCTTTATTATAGCAATCACTGCTGGTGCCGGAAGGATTCCATGTTTGTATCATTGCTTGGAGCCTGATGTGTTGTGTTCTGCTAGAAGAGAAAAAAAATAAGTGGAAGGCGGATAAAGTGAGGAGTAAGACGGATTATGTGAGCCACTGGTTGATTCAGATAAGCTTTTTGCATTTAACATCCAGGGGCAGAGATACTCTGACAGGGGATCCCCTCTTCCTCTTGTCTTTGTGCTTGGGTAGAAAATCCCGAAAGAGATCACATACATGTGACGTCATTCCCTGCCTATATATATATATATATATATATATATATATATATATATATATATATAAAATACAAATATATTATAATATTATGTATATAAAAAAAAGCTCTGCCACTGTCACATCATCCCCTTCGCACACATAATCTAAGTAGAACGAAACCCTGCTCCCTATCTGTCCCCCGCCTTGAAAGGGAAGTGTTGGCATCATGGCAGCTTCCATGCACTAGCAGAGTGTGCAAAAATTAAGATTTTGCCAAAAATGTTTTCATTACATACACAGCTACTTATGATGATAATAATAATATTAATAATAATAGAGTATATGCAAATCATTGGCAGACAAGAATGACGCATACAGCTATATTACTTCTCATTGGCTGACAGGGCCAAGCCCCCAGCTCAGTTAAATATTTGAATATTTTTTTTCTTATTATTTAAAAAATAAAGAAAACACAGTTATTAAATACCCTCCTTCAAATGTAACAAAATAATTAAATGATTTCCAATGTCCATTTAAGTCAATGTTTCTGAAGTGGTTTCACTATAATGTTATTGCTTTAACGCCTTACAAGATTACTTAAAGCCCTATTAAATTCCAAGCCAGTAACCCCAATGTGTAGCTCGTAATGTGTAGCTCGTAAGGGCTGCGTGTTTGAAATGTGGCCGATTTACCTCGCAAATTAGAAAGGCTGTGTGCTACGAGCTGGAGACGCTAATGTGTAAACCAGTCTGTTGCACGTTGGATGTGCGGCCGTGAACAGGGTCATTTAGTCAAACCCGTAGTTACGGGTTTAGACGTAGCCAATGGCAAAAGCAGTCCCCATGCTGCAGGGGTCCCGATCGGTACCCCCACAGGCTCCAAACATTACCCCTTGCTGCGGGGATCCCAATCGGGACCCTCAATGCATCTCAAATTAACTCCCCTATGCTGGGGGTCCCCATTGGGACCCCCGCAGTGTCCCTACATAAACCCTTGCATCGGGAGTCCCGATCGTGACCCCCACTGCATTTAAAATTCTAATTTCTTGCAACCCTTTGATCTGTCAAGCCCGTAACTGTTACTTTCCAATGTTGCTATTAAATTGCAACAAAGTCACCCGCGAGCTAGCCCGTAACATGCAAATGGAGCACAAAGCCCAAGGAGTGCTGGGGAGGACTCAAAAGCTTGGACAGCCCTTACGTATGCTGCATATAAAATTACAATTTCCCGCCGCGGCTCCTTAAAGGGCCCGCGGCACACAAATAGTTGACCCCTGTCACAGCGGTACTTTAAGTACTCCCGCGGCACCTAACATTAACACCCCCCGCAGTGTCTCTACATTAACCCTTGCAGCAGGGGTCTCGCTGCATTTAAAATTCAAAACTCCATCCAATTGCTTCAGGCAATGCCAAACAATAGGTACTTTCATCCACACGTGGTGGGAATGTCCGGCTGCCCAACAGATTTGGACCAAAACCCTAGAACTAGCATCCATAGACATTTGCCTTCTTGGTAACCATACCCCTTTGCTATAAAAAATAAAAAAAATAAATGGCTAATACTTTCCATTTAAAAACCACATTGCTGTAAATGGAAGACCCCTACACTTAATTTAAGAGAAGTGATCAATAAATTGAATCCTATAATGATTAATGACAGACTTAGCCATACGATAACAAACACATACTCCATATTTCTAGAGGCTTGGTATTGTAGCGAAGTTCACCCCATACAATAAACATTTGATAAAAAAGCGTTTTTTAGAACTCTTCTAAGATCTGGTAGATAATTTAATGCTGGCTGGAAATGGACCTCTCGGTGTGGATCCCAGGAGGTGGATAACCAAGTTGTGGGAAGATTGGCTGGAAAGCGGCCAACCTCACGCTAACACCTAAAAATGACTCCTGGGCTCTACTAATTGTGTCAGTCCGGTCATAGTAGTTATTTGGTTTAATTTTCTTTAATTCCTTAATTTAAATGATATATAACCTTTATGTTCTTTTTGTTTTACGAAAATGGAAAAGTTGAAGAAATATTGTGATAGTTCAATAATGAATTAGAACCACATTATACAAAATGACTAAACTTTATTAACAAACTAGAGAATTGCCCGTCAAAAAATGACGGCAATGAAATTGTAAGGTAGCTAATGCTGTTTGGTGTGTAGTACTGAAATATATAATACATTACTAAATGAATATACTTTACCTATTTTGAAGCATTGTGTTGAAGAGCTGCAATCTGTTTTGATGTTGCTGCAGCATTAGTGGTGTGGAGCTGCTGTGTAAGCGTGCTGAATGTGTGCAGTGTAATAGTGTGCGTGCGCGAGACAAAACCGTTAGCGTAGTTGTGTACTTCCGGATTGGCGTAAAATGGCGGGTAATGTGTGGTATGCGTCTTAGCGGAATATCCGTAGTTCATTTGTGGTGTTTTGCGAGTTTGTTGTGGTGTTTTGCGTGTTTAGAGTGCTGTAGCCTCGTTTTTGTTTTGTTCGGCGGCCATTTTTTCTCTCGCTTAGCAAATTTTTTAGTGTTCAAACTCTTTTATTTTTAGTTAAATGAAGGTGTAAGTTGTTTTTTTGAGGTCCTGGGTGCTTCCTCTTGCTGTAGGTAAGCTTTTTATGTATGTGTTGTGTGTATTTATTGTGTTTTGATGTAATGTAATGTTCGCAAGTTGCGTCCGATTGTTGCGAGGTCGTAATGTGTGGTAACGTGTCTCTTATGTTTTTTGCGTTGCGAGGTAAAGTTTGCGAGGGTCGCGGTTGTTGTGTCGTGTTGTTTGCGTTGTAATGGAAATTTTGCGAGGGTCGCAGTTGCTGGCAAGGAGCGCCTATGCTAGCAACAACTCATACGCTCACAACTATATATGTGATTGTTAAATGTCAAATGATCATAAAAATCACTGTTACAATGGACCATAAAGGACCCCCGCTAAATAAAAAATTAACCCCTGCCGCGGGGGTACTATAAGTACCCCCATGGAACCTAAAATTAACCCCATCACTCATGGGGGTCTTTATAGATCCTTATGAGAATATAATTAATCCCATCAGTCCAATAGGGGTCTATATGGACCCCTATAGGACACTATTAACCCCTATATTAACACTATAAGTACCATGAGGGTCCTCCAGGGCCCTCACAACACAAAGTCTAAGCACTACCCTACAATATTAACCCTTTCCTACCCTATAACATTCTATTAACCCCCTCTAACTAATTAACCGTATTTAACCCTTAACATACCTAATTAACGCTATCACTAGCCACTTATATAACCCTAGCTGTACCCAGTTTTTTTTATTTTGAGTTATTAGTGGGGTGTTTTTATTTGTTGTAATTAGTGGGGTGCTAGGGGTTTTATTAGGGGGTTAGATAGGTAGTGTAGGGGTTAATAGGGTAGGGTAGGAGTCAGGTAGGTAGTGTAAGGGTTAATAGCGTAGAGTAGGAGTTAGGTAGGTAGTGTGGGGGTTAAAAGGGAAGGGGTTTACTGGGTACAGTTAGGGTTATATAGGTATATTTAGGCTTAATTGGCTACAGTTAGGGCTATATAGAACTAGATAGGGATAACTGGGTTAAGTGGTTAGTGATAGCATTAATTAGGTATTTTGAGGGTTAAATAGGGTTAGTTAGGCGGTGGTTAATAGAATGGTATAGGGTAGGAAAGGGTTAATAGTGTAGTGCAGTGCTTAGACTTTGTGTCATGAAGACCCTGGAGGACCCTCATGACACTTATAGTGTTAATATAGGGGTTAATAGTGTCCTATAGGGGTCTATATAGGGGGGAGGTTTAGGGGCGGAAGGGAGGTTCTCTTTTGCTGCTCCGGCAGCATACTTAAGGGCTGTTCAAGTCTTTGCGAGTCCTCCCCAGCTATCGTTGGGCTTTGGGCTCCATTTGCGTGTTACAGGCTAGCGTGCGTGTGACTTTGTTGCAATTTAATAGCATGATTGGAACGTAACGGGCTTGACAGATCAAAGAGTTGCGGGCCGCGTAGTTCAACATTGCTCAACCTGTAGCCTATTCTTGGCCCTCCTGCATCTTAAACGGCAAGTCCGTTGCCGGCTACGTTTCGGGACTTCTTAGCACGCAAATAGCCTTAAGATGATAGTTACGAGCTATGTTTTAAAACATAGCCTGAATTTAATAGGGCTGTTCGACTAGTATTTTTAGTAATCAGCAATCTCCATTACAGTGGGGTCTGTAGTCCTGTTTCCCTGCAATGCAGCAATAAAAAAAAAAACGATTTTAATTAAAGGTATTAACTCGGATTCATAACAAATTAAGCTTTCATAGAAATATATGTACAATTTTACGGGCTGGGAAGAAAATACAACATTTTCTGTAGTCAGGCTTCAAAAATAAAGCAGTCATAGTAATTCAATAAAACAAATAAAATTAAATAAACTCAATAGGTTCCACATATTTTAGCAATGCTAATTCAATAGTTCTCCGTCTCTGCGATTCCTGGCTTTCTTTAATCTACCAGGTAACATCTGCTAATATTTTAGACCTAATAGGTTAAGTTCTTGTTCACATTATATCACTGACATAAAAAACAAAACAAATAAACAAAACCTTTCTCTTTAAAAAATAATAATAATAATAATTTTGCCTCTGCGCACATCTGTTTGTGATGATGTCACTGGAATGACATCAATAAAGGTAATCTTCAGGCAGACTTTTTTTTTTATAAATGCTTTAACTAGGTTAACTACGGTAATTCTCAGTTCAATTATGATATAATATTTAAACTGCAATTGCTTTTAAGTAGTAAAATATCCCCACCTTCTACAGAATACCTCTTTCCTGACCTTCTCTCTCATGAGAGGTGACACCTTCCTCAGCTTTAACCTAAAGCCATGCCCACAGGGAGGGGCTTCACACTACAAGTGCAATGGTGATACACAGCATGTCACTGTCTGCTTGTTAGTAGCCTGAGGCACTGGTAAATCCCTTTAGGCGGGGCTTTAGGTTACACATAAGGAAAGTGTGACTTCTTATGATAGAGAACAGCAGGAAAGGGGAAGGCTGCAGAAGGTGAGAATCTGTCATTCTGAGGACTTCTTAAAAGTAAGCAAAGTGTAACGTGTATAACAATTTCATTGAAACGGATGGAATTAGTTAATTAATATAGTTAAAACATATATATAAAACAAAAAATGGTTTGCCTGAAGAGTACCTTTAATTATTCAGTGCCATAAGCCATTGGCCAGTAAATTGCTAGTAGCTTCCTTATATGCTTCTCTCTTTACTACTAGAGTAGTAAAAAAATTGATCATATTACACTTTTTACTGAACATGTGTAAAAGGGCATGGCAATTGCCAGGTCATATTATTGTTGCTGTGTATAATGTAATGGGATTAAGAAATGGATGAGGGACAGGTAGACAAAGAAGGATTTGCAGGAGGAAGAGATAAAACCGGGCGAAATAGAAGGGTTAATGAGAATGGGAAGAAAGAGAAGCGCTAATGAGAAGAGAGAAAAAGAAGAGTTAAAGAGCATGAGAAAGAAAAGAAGAATAGAGAGAAAGAGAGGAGTTAAAGTGACATAGCAGAAGTTCTAAAATGGTATAACTTAAAACTGTAATAAAAGTACTGTATCCATGGAATATTAAAGTGCATTTTCCTACAGTAAACTAACATTGGAATTTGTCATTTGAGCTGCCAACCAGCCTTACTGATGTAATCAAAAACAGAGATTCTTATATTTTGTTAATGAAAGATCATTGCCATTAATTACTGATTAGCCCCTGAGACACTGGGTATATTGTCTTGAATTCACAAAAAAGAGACATGGGGCACTTATTCAATTGCGGGACGCTGATTTCCTGAGAGTTACGTCCTTGCGTTGCTCTATGTTTACGCTGCTATTCAATTGGCCTGCACGCAAGTTAGTCCCCTTAACGCTAATCTTAAACCATGCTATCTGTAACTAGCTTGAAGGTGTTGAGTTATCATACTTTGGCTTCAGTTTACCTCCTTAATGGCTGCTGATCTACCCATCCCCACCTCTCTCATAGTTCTGAGCACTACAATGGCAGAACACATATTTTCAACTGAAATAAAATAAATTCAGCATAGTTATTAATTTGGAGCATGCTCACTTTGGAGATGCATAATGGCAAACTCATCTTATTACGACTTCAGAGTGACGGCCAAATCTGAACAGATTTCCCAGCATAAAAGGCCACTCATTGCGGTTCACCACTATCTGCAGTCAATTGGTCTATTATAATTATCCTTCTTTGATTACCACTATCTGATTTCCAGTGGAGTCGTCTCCATTCTCTATTCTCTGTTTGTTACCCCGAGCAATGTTAAATTATTTCCATACGCGGAAGCTTGAGAACTTGACCTGGACTTGTCTGCGTACTTAGCTCCTCCCCATGCGTTACTTACTTTGAAACTTTAAATTGTTATAAATCGGTGGGAACTGATGTGCAGGAAGAGCATGGACGGTGGATTAAATCATCACAATCACAGAGGCTTACAAGTGTAAAGCATCTGCTCTTACTCTAACTCTAATCTACACTCTTCCCGCTTATCACCCTACTGTGAGAGTTATATTTTTTTTCCGTTTGTTGGCATCACTCAGTCGTGCCCTACCCTCCGTGATGTCATAGACCGCAACACACCATGCTGATCCACTTGGTTTTCATGGCAAAGACACTGGAGTGGGTTGCCAGTTCCTTCTCCAGTGGGCCATAGCATACAGCTCCTGGTATTCCTAGGTGGTTTCCCATCCAAGTACTGACCAAGCCCAACCTTGCATGACTTTAGGTTGGTGTGACCTCCTGGTTCCCTGACTGAAATCGAACCCAGGTCACAGCAGTGAAGGCAGCAAATCCTAACCACTGGACCACTATTGAACCCTGCAAGATATTCACACTCAAATAAAGTTAGTTGCGGAGAGAGATCTTTTAAAATATGGCTCAACTATCCACTTTAAAGGACCATGGTTGTGCTCATACAATACTGTAGGGTTTCATGCATTTGAACGATTGGCAATAAAAATATTGTAAAGACAAAAAATAACAATTATTTAGTAAATAGCAGTAAAACCAGTACAGTATTTAGAAATATGCATAGCTTTTAAAGTTTGTGTTTTAGACCTCAGAAGACATGTTACTCTTAACTACCTATTGTGATCAGGTAGAGGGAGATGTGCACAGGGGCCCTGACTTGGTAGGAGTCTTTATCTGACTTGGTAGGAGTCTTTTATTTGCTTCCGACCTGTAATAGCTGAAGTTGTTTAGTTGGTAAACTAATGTAGTGATAATAAATTCCACCCGCAGTAAATCCTTACGAGTGATCGCTACGGGAGATTAGTTCTACAGTGCGATTACATGGCTCCCATACGTGTGAATGAATATCACGAATGTTGTCTGAAGGCTCTGATGCTATTGGGAGATTTTATGGACAGTGCAACATACAAAGAGTAACTGGACATGCCGACGTGTACTTAGAAGGCTCTGTGAGTGCTCTCAAGGAGAAATCCTTGTGTCAATTCAACCTCCCGTAAGAGCAGAGATAAGCCTTACATGACACTTAAGGCGCTGTGTCAAAGTACAAGGAAACTAGCCTAGAAAAGCATTTTTAAGGACTATAAGAAAATGACATTTAAGCCTAAAAATCCTGAATCCTTTTCAATGGCTAACACAGCCCTATGAAACAATACAAATAAATAATAGATGTCAATTGCAAATACTGATCACACAGTTCAACGCCTGCCACCCACACGCCTGGGTACCCCTTGCCATTTAATACATGAGAAGACAGGATTCCCTAGAGAAGACTCTGATGCTGGGAATGACTCAAGGCATGGACAAGGGGGTGGTAGAGGCAGATAAGGGTACATTAGCTAATTGAAGCAATGAAAATGACCTTGAGGGAGCTGACAGATGTGCCTGGTGTGCTGAGGTCCATGGGTCACGGAGAGCCATCAGCCAGCCTGCTTCCAAGCGCCATGATAGTCCAGCCCACAGGCAGAGCTGACCAAGGCCCTGATAGAGACAGGTAGGAGGAGATACACAGCTCTGCTTGAGGGGAAAACAAGCAGCTTAACAGCTAGTAAAGACTTTCATTTGTTTTAAACTGCATACTGTTTTTAATAGTCTGTGCAAAACAAACACACAAGCTATACTTGTAAATATGCTACAGTGGACCTGTAATAAAATTAATATTCTAGGATTTAAAAAAATCTATTTTAAATATTAAGAATGTATTGTCCAAGTGCAGACTCAACTGCTGCTGGTATCCACCCTCTATAAGGTCAGTGGGGGAGGTGTCTTTGTTTACAAGGAAGCTGCTACTTTTCAGACACAAGGTGTACCAGCTACACAATGATCTCCCTTGACATTTAGCGTGTTCAAGCCTTCCCTTGGCAACATGCTTTTGCTGTTTGGATTGCATATTAATGATTGTTTATTCTCTTGTTCTTAGCTCCTTGTAGACCTGTATTAGCCAAAACTCACACCCTCCCCTTACCGACATTATCAGGGTGGAAAAAAAGGAATGTAATATTGAGCATTAAAAATCTTATTAATATTCAGTGCATAATTGTTATCACTAGCTCCTCTTGCTAGGGCACTAGAGTGGGCATTTAATTCACCCCCATAGGGTGTATTTAGAGTACTAGTTTGATCAGCATCCTGAGCAGAAATTGGTCCTGTTAGTGACCTCTAATCCAATTTGTGGAAAGTAACACTCCTACCTTGCCTGCCACTTATTTTAAATAGAAAAAAAAATGTAGTCCTATATTTAAAATATACTCTTATAAAGAAATACATTTGAAAATAGGCATTACAGAATACAATGACAACCTCTAATGTATTACATTATACATCCAATTGGGCTTCTGTTGGTTCTACCATTTAGAATTCTGCTGATCAACTTCCTAAATTGGGAGAAAACGTTGCATACAGAAGAAGTTGCACAGTGGGATGATGACAGCTATAACTGTCATTGCCTTCAATGGGACTAATGGAAAGACCATTTAACAAGGATACTCTTCATGGTAGCAGACATAAGAGGCTCAAGAAAGAAAAAGAAACACTTGAGGTTGGTAATAAATTCCAATGCCTGTTAAGTATATAACAAAATGATATTATCAGACATGCAGGATAAGAACATAATGTTATATTTAGACTAGTCACTTGGCCGTCAAATATGATGGTATAATATTGTCTTAAAATGTGTCTTCTATCTGTTTGTGCACCTTCTCTCTGTGTACCCTCTCTCTCCTTCTCTCCCTCTCTATCTCTCCCTCTTCTTCACTCTCTATCTCTCTCCCCCTCTCCTTCTCTCTCTCCTTCACTCTCTCTCCCCTCTCCTTCTTTCTCACCCTCTCCTTCTCTATCTCTCCTTCTCTCTCTCCCCCCTCTCCTTCTCTCTCCCCCTCTCCTTCTCTCTCTCCTTCTCTCTCTCTCTCTCCCCCTCTCCTTCTCTCTCACCCTCTCCTTCTCTCACTCTCCCCTATCCTTCTCTCACTCTCCCCTCTCCTTCTCTCTCACCCTCTCCTTCTCTCACTCTCTCCCCCTCTCTCTCTCTCCCCCTCGCTTTCTCTTTCTCCCTCCTTCTCTCTCCCTCCCTCTCTTTCTCCCTCCCTCCCGCTCCTTATCTCACCCTCTCCTTCTCTCTCTCCCTCTCCTTCTCTCTCTCTCCTGCTCCTTCTCTCTTTCTCTCCTCTCTCTCGCCCTGTCCTTCTCTCTCTTTCTCTCCTTCTCACACTCTCTCAACCTCCTTAATTCTCTCGCATTCCCTCCTTCCTTTTCTCTCCCTCCCTCTCCTTCTCTCTCTCTCTCTCCTCACGCTCTCTCTCCTCACGCTCTCTCTTTCTCACACTCTCTCTCCCTCCCCCTTCTTCCTTCTCTCTCCTTCCCTCCCCTTCTCTCTCCCTTCCTCTCCTTCTCACTCTCTCTCCCGCTCCTTCTTTCTTTCTTTCCTTCTCTCTCTTGCCCTTCTATTTCTCTCTCTCTCTCTCCTTCTCACACTCTCTCTCCCTCCTTTCTTCTCTCGCATTCCCTCCTTCCTTTTCTCTCCCTCCCTCTCCCTCTCTCTCGCTCTCCTCACTCTCTCGCTCTCCTCACTCTCTCTCTCTCACACTCTCTCTCCCTCCCCTCCTTCCTTATCTCTCCTTCCCTCCCTCTCTCTCTCTCCTTCTCACTCTCTCTCTTTCTCTCCTTCTCACTCTCTCTCTCTATCTCTCTCTCTCTCTCCTTCTGACTCTCTCTTTCTACTTCTCTTTCACTCTCTTTCTCACTCTCTCTCACTCTCTTTCTCACTCTCTCTCACTCTCTTTCTCATTCTCTCTCTCGCTCACTCTCTCCTTCTCTCTCTCCTTATCTTTCGCTCTCTCCTTCTCTCTCTCTCTCTCCTTCTCACGCTCTCTCCCTCCCTCTTTTGTTCACTCTCTCCCTCCCTCTCCTTCTCACGCGCTCTCTCCTTCTCATTCTCTCTCTCCTTCTCATTCTCTCTCTCCTTCTCATTCTCTCTCTCCTTCTCACTCTCGCTCTCTCCTTCTCACTCTCTCTCCTTCTCACTCTCGCTCTCTCCTTCTCACTCTCTCTCCTTCTCACTCTCGCTCTCTCCTTCTCACTCTCTCTCCTTCTCACTCTCGCTCTCTCCTTCTCACTCTCTCTCCTTCTCACTCTTGCTCTCTCCTTCTCACTCTCGCTCTCTCCTTCTCACTCTCTCTCCATCCCCCCTCTTTCCTTCTCTCTCCTTCCCTCTCTCCTTCTCTCCCTCTCCTTCTCACTTTCTCTACCTCTCCTTCTCACTCTCTCTCTCCTTCTCACTCCCTCTCTCTCTCTCACTCTCTTTCTCATTCTCTCTCTCACTCACTCTCTCTCGCTCACTCTCTCCTTCTCTCTCTCTCTCTCTCCTTATCTTTCTCTCTCTCCTTCCCTCTCTCTCCTTCTCACGCTCTCTCCCTCCCTCTTTTGTTCACTCTCTCCCTTCCTCTCTTTCTCACTCTCTCTACCTCCCTGTCCTTCTCACGTGCTCTCTCCTTCTCATTCTCTCTCTCCTTCTCATTCTCTCTCTCCTTCTCACTCTCTCTCCTTCTCACTCTCGCTCTCTCCTTCCCACTCTCTTTCCTTCTCACTCTCTCTATCTCTCTCTCCTTCTCGTTCTCTCTCTCCTTCTCACTCTCTCTCCACCCCCCCTCTTTCCTTCTCTCTCCTTCCCTCTCTCCTTCTCTCCCTCTCCTTCTCACTCTCTCTACCTCTCCTTCTCACTCTCTCTACCTCTCCTTCTCACTCTCTCTCTCCTTCTCACTCCCTCTCTCTCCTTCTCACTCTCTTTCTATCTCCTTCTCACTCCCTCTCTCTCCTTCTCACTCTCTTTCTATCTCCTTCTCACTTTTTCTCCTTCTCACTCTCTCTCTCCTTCTCACTCTCTCTCTCACTCTCTCTCCATCCCCCCTCTTTCCTTCTCTCTCCTTCCCTCTCTCCTTCTCTACCTCTCCTTCTCACTCTCTCTCTCTCTCTCCTTCTCTACCTCTCTCTCTGTCCTTCTCACTCTCTCTCTATCTCCTTCTCACTTTCTCTCTCCTTCTCACTTTCTCTCTCCTTCTCACTCTCTCTCTCCTTCTCACTCTCTCTCTCCTTCTCACTCTCTCTCTCCTTCTCACTCTCTCTCTATCTCCTTCTCACTCTCTCTATCTTCTTCTCACTCTCTTTAGTTCTCACTCTCTCTCTCTCCTTCTTTCTCTCCTTCTTTCTCTCCTTCTCACGCTCTCTCTCTCCTTCTTTCTCTCCTTCTCACTCTCTCTCCTTCTCACTCTCTCTCCCTTTCTCTCCTCACTCTCTCTCTCCTTCTCACTCTCTCTCACCTTCTCACTCTCTCCACCCCCTCCGTCCTTCTCTCTCCTTCCCTCTCTCCTTCTCCTTCTCTCTCTCCTTCTCCTTCTCTCTCTCCTTCTCACTCTCTCTACCTCTCCTTCTCACTCTCTCTCTCCTTCTCACTCTCTCTCCTTCTCACTCTCTCTCCTTACCACTCTCTCTCCTTCTCCTTCTCACACTCTCTCTCCTTCTCTCTCTCCTTCTCACTCTCTCTACCTCTCCTTCTCACTCTCTCTCCTTCTCACTCTCTCCTTCTCACAATCTCCTTTTCACTCTCTCCTTCTCACACTCTCTCTCCCTCCCCTCCTTCCTTCTTTCCTTCTCTCTCCCTTATCTCACCCTCTCTCCCTTTCCTCACTCTCTCTCTCATTCTCTCTCTCCTCATTCTCTCTCTAATTCTCACTCTCTCTCCTTCTCACCCTCTCTCTCCTTCTCATTCTCTCTCTTATTCTCACTCTCTCTCTCTCCTTTTTATTCTCTCTCTCTCCTTCTCCTCACTCTCCTTCTCACACTCTCTCTCCCTCCCCCTCCTTCCTTCTATCTCTCTCGCCCTCCTCTATCTCTCTCTCCCTCTTCTCTCACTCTTTCTCCTTCTCACTCTCTCACTCTCCTTCTCACTCTCTCCCCTTCTCACTCTCTCTCCTTCTCACTCTCTCTCCATCCCCCTCCTTCCCTCTCTACTTCTCTCCCTCTCCTCTCTCTCCTTCTCACTCTCTCTACCTCTCCTTCTCACTCACTCTCTCTCCTTCTCGCTCTCTCTCTGTCCTTCTCACTCTTTTTCTATCACCTTCTCACTCTCTCTCTATCTCCTTCTCACTCTCTCTCTATCTCCTTCTCACTCTCTCTATCTTCTTCTCACTCTCTTTCCTTCTCACTCACTCTCTCTCTCCTTCTTACTCTCTCCTTCTCACTCTCTCCCTTTCTCTCCTCACTCTCTCTCTCCTTCTCACTCTCTCTCACCTTCTCACTCTCTCCACCCCCCCCCTCCTTCCTTCTCTCTCCTTCCCTCTCTCCTTCTCTCTCTCCTTCTCACTCTCTCTACCTCTCCTTCTCACTCTTTCTCTCCTTCTCACTCTCTCTCTCCTTCTCACTCTCTCTCTCTCCTTCTCACTCTCTCCTTCTCACTCTCTCTCTCCTTACCACTCTCTCCCCTTCTCCTTCTCACACTCTCTCTCCCTCCCCTCCTTCCTTCTTTCCTTCTCTCTCCCTCCTCTAACTCTCTCTCCCTCTCCTCACTCTCTCTCCCTCTCCTCACTCTCTCTCCCTCTCCTCACTCTCTCTCCCTCTCCTCACTCTCTATCTCATTCTCTCTCTCCTTCTCATTCTCTCTCTCTAATTCTCACTCTTTCTCCTTGTCACTCTCTCTCTCCTTCTCACTCTCTCTCTTATTCTCTCTCTCTCTCTCTCTCTCCTTCTTACTCTCTCTCTCCTTCTCCTCACTCTCTCTCACTCTCCTTCTCACACTCTCTCTCCCTCTCCCTCCTTCCTTCTCTCTCCCTCCTCTATCTCTCTCTCCCTCTTCTCTCTCTCTCCTTCTCCCTCTCTCTCCCTCTCCTTCTCTGTCTCCTTCTCCCTCTCTCTCTCTCCTTCACCTTCTCACACTCTCTCTCTCCTCACACTCTCTCTCCTTCTCACTCCCTCTCTCCTCACACTCTCTCTCCTTCTCACTCCCTCTCTCTCTCTCATTCTCACTCTCTCTCCTTCCCTGGCCCTCCATCCTTCTCTCTCCTTCCCTCCTTCTCTGTCCCTCTCCTCCCTCTCCTCTGATGACTCTGCTTGTGTCTTCAACTGCTAGTCTATAGACTGTAGGGAGGATTATCTTTATGAAGTGGCTGTTACTTCCACATTTCTAATCATTTTAGGAACAAAGAGAACATTTAATAGAATAAATAAACATTAATAGCTAAATGTATTTATTTTAAACATAGTAAAAGTTAATAAAAAGAGAATGATCTAAACAGGACACTTTAGTAATAATTTAAGCTGAAAAATATAGGATATAAAATATATAATGGCTGTTCAGCAGAACCACATCACCAAATGTCTGTCCCTCCACCCTCCTGCTATAACCCTGTCCCTCCACCCTCCTGCTATAACCCTGTCCCTCCTGCTATAACCCTGTCCCTCCACCCTCCTGCTATAACCCTGTCCCTCCGCCCTCCTGCTATAACCCTGTCCCTCCGCCCTCCTGCTATAACCCTGTCCCTCATGCTATAACCCTGTCCCTCCGCCCTCCTGCTATAACCCTGTCCCTCCTGCTATAACCCTGTCCCTCCGCCCTCCTGCTATAACCCTGTCCCTCCTGCTATAACCCTGTCCCTCCGGCCTCCTGCTATAACCCTGTCCCTCCACCCTCCTGCTATAACCCTGTCCCTTGTTGGAAGTTTATTCCTATGAGTGTTCACTGTATAATTTCTGGTTTTCTGTCCTGAACACGTCATGTCCCATTACAGAATTGGGATCCAGGATTATTTATTTGGCTGATGGATGTGTGATCTGACACCCTGTGGAGTGACACTGACATCATGTGGCTCATTGTGGGATATAATAAGGTGTCATTTGTCATACATAGGGAAAAGGCATTTTATCACTAGATCTGTCCAAATATAACAGACAGTTTATATAGCAGAACTGGATTTATATTTTTGGTGCCCCCGGGCACTAAATACTGACTTTATTCTGTGCACACGGTACCTGAACTACCCACCACCCCATCTACAGGTATATATTACTGACATTCCCATTAAAACTCTGCA
This sequence comes from Discoglossus pictus, assembly GCA_027410445.1. Classification (NCBI taxonomy): domain Eukaryota; kingdom Metazoa; phylum Chordata; class Amphibia; order Anura; family Alytidae; genus Discoglossus; species Discoglossus pictus. The sequence goes on from CM050168.1 coordinate 37,903,804, forward strand.
ATTTTTACAGCAAAGCGAAGGTGGCTGAAAACTTTTCAAACTAGGAATACCAGAAGGAGCTCCATTAGTTAAGTTACATATTTTTTTATAGTTCTTCAGGGGTTTTTTTTGGCCCAGAAGATGAGGACATGGGATAGCCCAACTAGTCCAGGTCAGAAGAATGAGGAAGAGGGCATTGTGGATCTTCGCTGGAGGATCATTTTGGGTTGCTAAGTAGTTTTATTAAAACATTTTTTAGAGATGTTTTTTTTTATTCTTGTACATTACCGTTTTTTTTTTGTAATTAGTTAGGTTTAGTTAAATATTTAATTAGTGTTTTTTTCTTTTAATTTATTAGTGGGGGTTAATTTAGTTTATTAGTGGATTTAATTAATTTATTATTGTTGTTTAGTTGTGTCCGACTCTCCGTGACCCTATGGACCGCAGCACGCCGGATACATCTGTCAGTCACTGCCCCTCTGAGCTCCATCAAGTTCATGTGAGCTTCAGTGAGTGCATCTATCCATTTCCAACTCTGTTGTCCGCTTCTTCTTGTGCCTTCAATCTTTACCAGCATCAGAGCCTCTACGGAACCCAGTCTTCTCATGATATGGACTCATGATCAAACCTTCCAGTGAAGAGTTTTTATTGATTTCCTGAAGTACTGATTTATTCGATCTTCTTGCAGTCCAAGGGGCTCTAAGTAGTTTTCGCCACACCACAATTTAAAGCCGTTAATTCTACAGTGCTCAGGCTTCTTTATGGTCCAGCTCTCACATCCACATGTTACTACTGGGAATACCATAGTTCTAACTATGTGGACCTTTGTTGATAATGTAATATCTTTACTTTTTTTTACTAGCTTGTCCAAACTTGCCATAGCTTTCCTCCCCAGTAACAAACATTTTTTAAATTCATGGCTACAGTCACCATCTGAAGAGATCTTGGATCCCAGGAGAATAAAATCTGTCACTGCCTCCACTTCTTCCCCATCTATGTGCCAGGAAGTGAGATTCCCGTTTGCCATGATTTTCGTCTTTTTAACGTTGAACAGCAGGCCAACTTTTGCACTTTCTTCTTTTACCCTCATCAATAGGTCATTTAGTTCCTTCTCACTTCCAGCAATATTGATTCTGGTTTTAGATTCATCCAGCTGACCTTACACATGATGTACTCTGCGTAAGTTGAATAAATACTTCCAGATTCTTCAGGAGGCGGATGAGATTATCTGGTACTTCCATCTCTTTAAGAACTTGCCACATTTTGTTGTTATCCACACAGTCAAATGCTATAGATTAGTCTATGAAAAAGAAGTACTGTAAATGGTTTTCTGAAACTCTCTTCTTTCTCTATTATCCAGTGGACATTGGCAATTTGATCCCTTGTGCCTCTTGCACATCTGGTAGTTCCCACTCCATATATTGTTGGAGCCTAGCTTGTAGGATCTGAAGCATTACCATTGCTGGCAATGGTTCAATAACTGGACATTGTTGAGTTTTCCTTGTTATACCTTTTCCTTGTTATACCTAGGATGCCTTGTTATTAGCAAGGCATCCTAAGGCCCATCTCACTTCACTCTCCAAGATGTCTGGATCCAGCTCATTGGGCAAACTATTGAGGTCATCACTGCTGTTATGGTCCTTCCTGTATAGATCTTTAGTGTATAGAAAGGGAAGAAGAGGAGCTATGCCATAGTGGGAGCTATTCCCATTAATGTCCATTGCCCTGCCAGGGTTGGAACAGTTTCTTAATCTAAGGGTGAAGGGCCCAACAGATTAGGAGTATTGCCCTCCTAGGTGGCAGGTTATAAGGATCCGTACATGAACTGGGGGATTGCCCAGGGTCAGGGCTCCTCCTTGTCAGGTTTCACCTTTTCGCCTTTCTCCCCTCTGGACTGCTCCAGTAGCCAGTCATCCAATCGGGGTAGGCGCTCTCTCCATTGACTGTTTATCAGGATAGTTACAGTTTGAAATTCCCTCTCCAGCTGTTCTGGGCCAAACAGATGGCTTTCCAGGCGACAGTTTCCTAACTGGTTGCTGCCAGAATGATCTAGACCAATCAGGACAACACCTACTTGCCTGGGTCAAAGGATTGGACCAATCACTAGGGTGACTACTCCCTATGTAAAAATAAATGGAAAATGCTTCCCTATACAACCAGTGCTTTAAAGGCCTGGCCAATGTATTAGTTTGTACCCAGTGGTTATCGCTCTTGCTTTTCATTTCTGCATGGATTAAAGGTAAATGCATTAGTCAAGTAAAGCTCACATTTGTTTTTTGAGCATAGACTATTAAACACAGTATGCAGTTTAACACAAATAAAAGTTCATATTTTTTCTTAATTCTAAACGTGTCACTTTTCCCAGAAGCAGAACTGAATAGCTCCACCCACTTATGCCTGGTCAGGGGGCGTGGCTAGCATAGCCTTGGAGATGGATTAAAAAATAGGCTTACCAGTCAGACTTTGGGTCAGACTGAGCGTGCTTAGTAAAGGGGGTGGGGCTATGACGACTCATGCACTGTCACTGGTTGGGGCCTATAGGGCAACTGCTAGAAGGTTACAGTTGGGTGGAACTAATGACAGACCTGCTTATATCACACTGACACCATAGGCCAGCATGCTTCCAAGCTCCATGATGGTCCAGCCCCCAGGCAGAGCTGACCTCACCCGCTGACAAGGCACCAGGGAGGTGGAGAAAAGCAGCTCTGTTTGAAGAAACTTTTTTTTTTGCACTTATAAGGTGACCCTCCCTGGGCAGATGCCTATCTTGTCTAATGATAAATCTGGCCTCGGACACACCAAACAATGCATTGAGTTCAAACGTCATTACGACTAGGAACATAATCAAACCACATAAAATCCAGCCCTAGATTTTTTTCTTAAGTGACCACTACAGTTCAATATTTTTAGCATTTGTGTAAAATGTAAACATTACAAAAGTTTTCCTTGTATAAAATTTGTCAACAATATCAGTGACAAATAGCATTTTAGAAGCTTCCCTGAACCAAACTCACTTGTCAGCCTTTTACCTTCAGCCTCCTCTAATCTCTCTGAGCCCTAGCTTATAAACAAGGGAGACACCTGAGATTTAAAGGTCTAGCACTTTAACTGACACCTTACAACTATCTAAACCTATTGGTCCATGAGGATGATGCTCAGTTGTTTTGCCCTGTGCTACTGCCTACGTGGCCATGTGTGATTTCCTATACTCTTTGGCCTTGGATTCTCCTGCTTCTTTTCTCCTGACCTGGGCTTTGGCTTCATGGTTATGTTCCCTCTGTAAATGGCTTCCAGCCAACAGTGTTATTACAACAATACATTATTTTAACTGAAAATATCACTTTAGGGAAAAAACTTCACATATTTATGATGTATGTAACAAACTAACAACAATAACAACTATGTAAACCATGAGTATATCAATATTCTTAAAGCAAACCTAAAATTCAGCTGACTGTCCTTGTGTGAAATTGGATTTTGTCAGCCTATAGCTTGAGGGGAGGGTTATCCTGTTGGGATTTATGTTTCCGTTTTGTCAATGGGCTAAGAAACAGAACTGAATAGAAATCTTATCTGAATCCACAGTTCCTCCGCATTCCCTCTCCCATGTCTATTCCTATTAGGAACCAAGACAAAATCTCTACTGCAGTTAAAGCAATATCTAGTGTTTGCTTAGATAGTTTAACATTTAAGAGGACAGTAATAAAACACATGCCCTTAATTTGTAAAATGAAGCAAAAAAAACTATCACATTAATAAACATATATTTGATAGCACATAAGAACCAAACAATAGCCTGCCCATTCTATCTACCTAAAGGTTTGGCTGAATTTAGTCTCAGGATAGCCTTGTTCTTATCCTAGACATGCTTATGTTTCTTTACTGGGAGATTGGCATACTATTACTTTTATTGGAACATTGTTCCACTTATCTATTACTCTTTCTCACAATAGCCCTGAATCGGCCATCTTCCAATCATGATCTCTTGTTCTTGTATTCCTATTCTTGCAATAAACTAAGATGGAATGAATTATAGGGCCAGATAATGGGGGTTATGACTGCAATCCCAGGTCATCTGACCTGCATAATTAATTCAATCTGTGCTGTGAAGTATGCATCAATTAAAAAAATGTAAATGCAAAATTTCACTTTGTTTTCAGTGCTGTCATGGGCGTATTTAGGTTTTATGCTGCCCTAGGCCATTCAGATTTGTGTGCCCCGCCCAATCCACTCAGAGCTCCTCATTTCCCCCTTCCATACCTCAGTTTATGTGTGTTTATGTATATATAGTATCAGGGGCGTAGGAACTGGAATTAGAAATATCAAAACTAAACTTAATCAAGCATTACCAGATTTGTCTACTAGAGGGCACCAGGGCTATGGAGCAGTATGTCTTTCCCATGAAAGCTTTGACCCATAATTTATATTGTGTGTGTGTGTGTGTATATATATATATATATATATATATATATATATATATATATATATATATATACACACACACATTTACACTTCTATAATATATATGCCCCACTTCCTGTCCTGCAAGTAGAGTTGAATTATCCCCCCCCAGATTTTTTTTGGCTCCTATGCCCATGTATAATCTATCAAAAATATCACAGAATATTGTCATTTCTGTGCATATACAGACATACTTCATTGTACTGCATTGCATCATCAGTCAGCCTGCTGCCCCTGATAATGTGCTTCCCTAGGCCTAGGTAGAGACACACCGCTAAGTGCTATTTCATGCTGTAGAGCCCCAATGATAAATTCCACGTTCGTGGGCTTTAGTTTGAAAGTAGATTTTTCAGGATCTGGAATCTAACTTTGAAATTTCCACAAAATGTGGGATATACCCTGATTTGCGTCAGATTATTATCTGTATTATACACACAGGGGATTAGTGGATTTGGCAGACATGAGATTGCAGGAACTTCACAAGCTCAGCGCAGGGCCAGTGATAGGAGGTATTTCTGTAAGATAAATACCATATTCCTGGCGTCTGTAACACTACCCAGATACCAACACGCACGCAGTAAACTAAACACCACTCACAAACACCAGGCCTGTTTTTCTCTTTATTTTTTTTTGTTAAAAATACTTGTATGTATACATATTTATAGCAAGTACCACATGCAGCGTTTAACACTGAGAAACAAGTCTTATTTTCACTTTTTTGACTGAAACGTCCTTAACGTACGTTTATTTTTTTTCTTATTTTGTGGTTGCTTTCGTTCAGACGGTCGACAAGGCAACAAGACATGCGTTAAAAAAAAAAAAAAAAACAGTGAGAGGGTGGACAGACAGACAGATTGCAGAGCAGAATTTGATCTCACAAATTAATGGACAAACCAGAAATAAGACTGCAGTAACAATTCAGAACATTTTTTTTTATCAGGGGCCATATTTTAAAAAATAAACTTTTGCAAGCACATTAAAATGTGTTATACATTGTGCTAATTATTTATATTTAATTATATAATTATCAGTATATACTTATATTTTAGAATTAAATGCATAAACCGGTTTTGGAGGGAGTGACACTGTCCCTTTAAAAGTAATTTGTCATGGTTCAGTAGTTTAGATATAGTAAACCATGTCCCACAATAAACAGGGTTCTAATTTCCCACCAGTGACGGTGGAAATTAAATAAATAGGAGACACTCAGTGACTCCATCTTGAAAAGTGACTCACTGGTGCCACCTAGCTGTGAGTGCCCTGAATGTATTCACTTTAAACTAAGTCTACCACTTAATAATCCTGTATCAGAGTCTAATTATTGCTAATTGCTGTCCGCGATTTCACACATGCTCAGAATGATTGAAACAAGTGCAGACTGGCTTAGAAAATTGTCAAGCATTTCAGCTGTCAAATAATCCAATCATCATGAGCATGTGAAAACGCAAGGGAGTAATTAACAGTTATTAGACTACAAACAAAAAATAACAAGCAGATCTAGATCAGGAAGCTGTTTGACAGACACATTACATATTTGAAAGAAATTTTACTATACGAAAATGCAATTGATGATTTACTTGTTTTTACCAATATTTTAAATGTATACCATATTTGGATACTTGCAGTTTTTTTTTAAAGTCATTCATTAAAAGGGCTGTTACAGAGGGCCCCGATAGAAATTATTTTGACACTTATACACAGTGTACGTTGTATACACCTTAAAAAGAAGAGAAACTGTTCCTGCAGTTGGTCTTGTGCTTGTTTCACTTTTCCAAATAAACAGATTGTTATATTTTTATAATACAAAGTAATTTAGAATTTGTAGGATTTTTGTTGCAGATAAAAACTAAAATATTTCAGGAATTATGTCCAGAATTCAGAGTAATTCGTGGCACGTCTCTGAAGCATTTATTTAAAGGAACATTGACAGTAGACATAGCAAAATTTTGTACAAGTGTGATAAATAGGGATATGAAGGTTTCATGGATTTATACATTTCTGAACTCCTTAGACAAAAAGCAGCTTATATGTTTACATCACATATCATAAAACATTTTATTTTTAATAATTTCTAAAAATCCCTCGAATTATTATGTTGACACCTCCAGGGGGTGTCTACACAGGCATCTAATCCCCCCAATCAGCATGTAGCATCAGGGGAGCAATATTAACTCACTGTTTATCTGCTGTTGCTTGCTCAGCCAATCTCCTTGCAGCTTCCTTTCTGTATGTCAGCAGCAATACATAGCATATATCAGTGATACACTACATATCACAGGCTGCTTTGCAGCATAAACAGGAACCCCAGAGTTAATTCAAAAGTTTCAGCTAACCTGATTGGCCAAAACAAATCATTTTACATTTGATGCTAATTTAGCCTAGGTTTGGAGGGTGTTAACCCTGATTTCCAACTGTCAGAAATTACAAAAGAGTTTGCTGACTTTAAATGTTTATTTGGAGAAATTTTTTTGCATACACCACTACTTTATTAACCAGCAAACTTACATATTCCTTTAAGAAACATACCTTAGCTTTTGGCATTTTTGAATGTCTGATGCTTTAAAAATGAATTCAATTGTCTCATATACTATAAGGGAACAGCGGTTTCCTTTGTGAATTTAACTGCAACCTCTAGAATTGAAATAATAATCATAAACATCAGAGACAGAGCAAACATACATCATTTCTACCAAAAAAGGCTTAAACTATCAACAGAAACGGAGCTGTTTAAAGGTTCAGAATACTTAAAGGGACACAGAGATTCCAAGTATAATATAGCAACAAGTACTTTATTCATTTAAATGTTTATAAAATATGTATTTTATTACAGTGCATTTACATTGAAGTTTGCAGTTTTTATCTGCCAGTCAGTTTTCTGATCCACCCACCACACATGGTCTATCATAATTACTAATTACTCCCTGGGGTCTGCCTATTACTTACTGCAAATGCACATTCTACTTAAAGGGCTGCTTAATTAAGCACAGTTTGGACCACATCACAGTAAATATCTGCTAAAAGAATGTTGAAATACTTTTTTGAATTATGTGCATTTTTCACTGAGAAATCAAATCAAATAAAACCTTTGTTTACATGCGGAATAGACTGTCCACTTGCTTTTGCAATACAACAGCCAATCAGGTTGCAGGGGTGTGTGTCCGATTCAAGTCAATGGTAAAACTGCTTACATTTATAGTTTGAAGAGAAAAGACTTTGGAATTTGTATGTTATTTCTTATGGCAGAAATTCAGGTTTCTGCTATCTTGCCTCTCTAGACTTTATACAATGCAGAGCAGTGATCCGCTCAGCTGGCTTGGGTGCTGTCAGTGTAGAGATCAAAAGAAAAAAAAATTCTATCTGTGCAGACATGGGATGTTGGACTCGCCTAAATAGGTCAGTGCAATGTAAACAGAGTCCAGGGAAAAACTGCTATCAATCACTGTCAT